>OY284468.1:38552182-39152182 GCA_958336335.1 Dilophus febrilis
CCTGATCCATTTGTTTGTTGTTGTTGTTGATCAGCCTGGATTTTCAAACGATTTTCCAATAATTTCATTTCCAGTAATCCACGATAACGTTTTTGTGTTGAATTACAACGATTTTTAAAACTTTGCCATGAATTCAGGTAACTAATGCAAGCATGACATATTTTACTTGGTAATCGATCTCCTTGTTGTACCTTTTTTTTTTTTTTTTTTTTTTTATAAATGGATAGAATAAATTAGAGTTTGTATGTTATTAATTATATTTATTTGTTTCAATTACTATATAATTATGGAAAAGTATTTTATAAGATTTGCAATGATGAATTGATAGAAATCTATATTTATTCTTTGGTTGGTTTTTTTGTGTGTGTGCTTATTAATTTTCAATTAAAAATTTTAATTAATTAAGTTTTTATTAAAACCAATTTCCTTTTTAAAGTCTCACAGAAGGTTAAATTTTAACAATTATTATAATCCAATTAGTTTACAAATGAATATAATTGTTAATTTTGTGATGATTTCTGCATTCGATCACTCATTTATTGTTATAATTAATAATTATTCATAAAATTTCTCTCAAGTGCTTTATTATAAATATATACATTTTATTATAATCATTTATACCTCTTCCTACGCATTTCAACCTACAGATTTAAGAATAATTCCGTGGTAACAATCAAAATTAACAATTAATAAGAAAAAAAAAAATACACGCCCATACATTTGCAATGTCTTTTCGTTTCCTCACATTAAGTACATATATATCGCAACATTACCATACGTCTTTTATAAATTAAATTTGTAAAGATTCAAATTTCAAAAATATTTCTTCTATAACCGAATAACTCCATATATTCTTTCGTTATCCAATGATTTGACTTTGACATTTTTCATTGTATAATAAAAATTCAATATTCTTTTTTTAAAATGTAATAAAAAAAAATGAATTGGTAATACAAAGTAGATCAAAGTATATTTTTCAACCTTTTTATATATATCAAAGTATATTATATATATATATATATATATAGATAAAAATATGTTTATATATATATAGAATATATATTTTATTAATCACCATCATATCACGACTATATATAATTTTAATTCCATAAATTCTGTTGTTCCATACTAATACACATCCATTCATTCTTTCATTTATCCATGGCATTATTTTATTATATGTAATTATCGTTTCATCATCATTGAATATAAAATACCCACATCACATTTTCATCCACCATCGACGAATCAAAATGGGGGAGAGCATTCAACTTTCATATATATTATCCATATACATTTGGGTTTTTTTTTTGTTTGTTTATGTATAGGACGAACGACGCAATGCTGATAGAATTTCTATTTTGGAAGTAAAAGAAGAGGATAGAAGAAAATGTGTATAAAAAAATCAATATATGTATAAAATAAAATTCCCAAAAATATTTTATATACAAAAAAATTACAAGATTTAAGACACAAGAGGACCAATTCATATTCTATATCTATATATATATATATATATATATACATTTATTTTAAAGATACATCATCATCGCCATCATTCATCATCATCATCATCATCCTCCTCGAATATTAAAATCATCATGAATATATATATTTTGTAATTGTGTATCCACTAGCAAACAACCCATTTTTTTGATAATCTATATTTATATCTATACATATTATATTGGGATGAAATGTAAATAATATATACCTACGTATATAACTAATAATGATGTTCTATCTTCCTATAGATATATTCATTATATATGATAAAATTATAATGGTGAGATTTTAAATTAAACAAAGAAAAGTTTGAAGATACTATATAAAGATATATGTAAAAGTTATATGGAGAAATATTCCATTCAATAAAAGTAAAACTCATCCCTTCCTTAAGGGTAAATTTTATAAAATGGTAAGAGTAGATCTTCAGAGGTGATACATTTTATAATGAAAATATATATATATATATATATAAAGAAAAAAAGGGTATTAACTGATTTGTCTGTATATTAGTATATAAATATCTAAATAAATTTAAATTACTATGAAACTATCTACTAGAAAAGAAATACAAAAAAAATTTTTTTTTTCAAATCTGTATATATTCAAAATTTGAATTTTTGAATATATTCCAAAAATGATTTGCTTCCATAAATCGAAATTTAAATCAGCACTATAAAGTCAACATGAAATAATACATTAATAAATGTATTATAATAATACAGATATCCCGAAAAAAAAAAACGTTAGAACCAATCCTTTAGATCATTCTAAGATAAAATGATCCAATATTTGTAAATTGTTAATAGAAAATTAAAAAACAAATAGGATAAAAATTTTAACTTTACGCCATCTTGTGGGTAAAATATGTCAACATAAAAAAACTCTGTAAGGTTTTAACATTTTCAAACAAAAAAAAAATTGGAATGTAATAGATTTTAATTAAAATGGGGCATAGAATTTATAAAAATTCAAATACATTTGAAGAAATTATAATCTAAAAAATAAACAAATAAAAAAAAAAATATAAAAACAAGAAGAAAAAAATTAATTATAAATAAAAACAATAGTATAAATAAAAACTAATAATATAAGAACAAGCTTAACTTTACAAATGTTTTTTTTTTTTTTATTAATTTTCATTCGCGTAATCAAAATCAAAAACAAATATTGGATTTGTGATAATTGGCTAGAAAATACTTTCATAATCGGATCCTATCAAATCAAACCAACCTTTTTATGCTCTTACCCCAGAACTAGAGATATTAAAACCGATTGAACAAAAGAAGAAAAGATATATATAATGTAATATAGTTGTACGCTGTGTATCCATATATGTTCATGGTTCATCCATTCCTCACTAATACCAATTCATTCCATATATAATCTTGAATCAAATATTTCTTCAAACATTTTATATATATCAACTATACTTATCTATGCGATTATGAACTGATATATATAAAAACAAGGCAAACAACGAACGTCTACAAAAAAATATCATGTGAGATCATACACGACATGAACTAATGAACAATAAATATCTATATATATTATAGACTTTAGGATACTAATCAATGAAGCCGAACGACTTTAGACTATCAGAAAACTTAAGTAAAAGTAAAATTACGATTATATCAAGATTTATAACCAATTTATGAATAATGAATAATTTTTTCAAATAAGTTTACCAAAAAATACTAAAATATATGATAAAAAAAAAGAAAAAACACACCTAAAATGTGAAGATTACAGACCTGTACTGTGCTATCGGGAAATAATGCAGAGATAGAGGAAAATACAAAACAAAAATGCTATAGCTGTAAAATATATACTCTGAACTAGATATCATAATATAATATATAAAATATACTAGTACAATATCACCTCACCATATATACAAAAAATAAATACGAAATATCACACACAATATGCATGAATAAATACCAACAACATGAACAACTACTTTATGTGTATATAAAATAAAGCAAGCAACAACCTTGTGGTTTTGTCTACGTAGTCTCTCCATCTTGAATCTTATGATTATATTATGAAATCCAAAATGGTTGACGACAACGCGACTAAAATCCATCCATGCAGTATTGAATATATACTCTTTATATATATATATATGTATACAATGATTTTTTGACTTCAAGCATTTTAATTCTTTCTTCCATTAATGTATTTCATCGTCTTCTCACAAGCAACCAGCAAGATGATATAATATACACAAGCACACCCAAAACGAAAACCAAAAATCAACCAAAAAAATAATATCACCATATCGCATTCACATGTTAGCAGCAGAATATGAATATTGAATATATATGATGACTCAATTCCCTAATTGATGATTTTTATACGTGTATATGGTATTGGTTGGTTGGCTGGTTCATTATAGTTGGTTGTTTTGGTATAGTGTATATTTATATTTATATCAAATCATTCATATATACACACAATCCGTCAAGGCACACCACAAAAGCAAAACCAGCAATGCGATGATGAAACAAAATGTAAAAAGTGGAAAACATATTATATATTTTATATGGTATATTTCATTTAATTGCGTTTTTTCCTCATTATTCGTGTGTATATATAAAACGATATGGAAAGATTAAGTAGAATGAAATACAATCATCATCATATTGTAATTAGGAATTTTATTACATTTATAATATATGCGATTATGTTATTGGGGATTTTTTTTATTGTACTACGATTATACATCATCAAAACACACAAAATATATATGGTTACTACAGAGACAAAAAAAAAGAAGATATTGAAGCCATAAACTATCCTCCATGTAGACGAATTGAAAATAAAAAAACAAATTGGAATATAATAAAAAAAATGTCATGTAATACATATAAAATAAACTCACCTTTATACCAATGCATGCATAGATTTTACTATTAAGTGGTTCTTTATCAGCTGCAGCTGTCGCAAAAATTGAAACACATTCAGTTTCTGGTGCCATACATAGACGACAAGCTGGTGCTGGACGTTGTTGCCCCATTCTTCTTAATTCTTCAGTCATCATTATAATTACTAATTAATTCTTATTTTTATTATTTCTATCGCTGTTTGTTTTTTTTTTTTTGTTTTTGTTCATCTATTATTAAAAGAAAAATCCTTCCAATTTCACTTATGCAATATTTATTTTATTTTTTTTATTAGATTTTCAATGAATAATTTTCAATAAATTATTCGTCACATATATTCCCATCAATATTATAAATTGAAATCATCATCATCATCATCATTATCATTGATCCGAAGAACACGATCATATGATTTAATTAATAACTATATATTCCCTTAACTGTTTATTTCTTTTTCACTATATAATCACACAATAACCCAAATTCAAAAAACAAAAAAAAGGTAAAAAAATTATAGATATTAACACAAAATTATAATTAAATGCCACAAAAACACCTTTTTTTTTTAAAAAAATTATTGTCCACCACTATTATTACAACGTACCAAATACGAACGTGAAAGATAATTAATCATTAATTATATCGTGAAAAATAAAATGATGATTGCAAACCATGAAACCAAAAATTCCAAGTATTATTAAAAAAAAAAAAAAAATGAAAAAAAAAAAATATTCACTTCACTTCAAAAAAAAAAAAAAATTCACAATACCATCAAAGAATATATCGTATATTATTCCAGGTCTTAACTCTTGCCAGTACAAAATTGAAATGAACGAGCAGCGATGATGAAGAAAGGAAAGGCATTCTTCTTTTTTCATTCCAATCCGAACAATGTATATTACACATTATTATTAGTAGTATAGTGTTGTTTAGATGTTGTCATTGCCGTATGCCACCGTTGTTGTCGTTGTTGTCGTCGTCATCATCAATTTATATGTGCCCAACAGCAGTACTACCATTAAAATTGTTCATTGATTTTTATTTATTAAAATTCTTTGGTGTACTATGTTTGGTTTGGCTATAATTTGGTTTGCTGCCTTGACTGTTGTTCCATACTCTACATATACTCTTGATAATTATTCTTGTTTTTGTTAGTATACGATTAGTTTTTGGTATAATTTTCATTCGTTTTTATGTATTTTCATTTTATAAGCATGTGGATTGTTCATGACGCGCGAGATATGGTGATGTGGTGATGGATTATGAAACCCGTCCGTGTATATGATTTTAACTGTACTGTACTATATAGGTATATGAGCATACAATATATATATATATATATTTGTGTATAGATTGGAGCAGGAGGCGTATTGAATTTGTTTGAATAACATACAAAAAAAAATGGATGGCGGTTGGTGACTGGTGATATTTGGAATGAAGAAGGGAATTTTATTTTATGTATATATGATTGATTGTTTTTCCAAAAACCATCATCGCGTTCATAGTTCATTATTTTGTGCATACACAATATTGATATTGTTGTTGTGTAAATTAAATTTTGTGATATTGATACTGTGGAATTTTGTACTTTCATGATTGCAAAATCAATTTTATTTTGTTTTGTGGATGTTTTTTTCAATCGATATTTATTTTTTTCTTTTATTATTTATTTAATTATATTAACCTGTTTTATTTTGGAATGTTTTAATCTTTAAAATACACTATAAATATAAAGTTTTCAAACATAATTAGTTTAATTAGTTTTTTTTCTATTATTATATTTATTAGAAGTTTAACAAAAAAAAAAAAGTAAAATCCAAATTGGAAAATTAGTATAATGGTAGAATTATCAACTCAAAATTGATCAGTAGCGTACTTCGAATTCTGTGTTTTTTTTTGTTATTAGAATTTTAGGATTGATTCACTTTCTTCGATTTACACTATTACAATTTTTTCTACTATTGAATCACATTTATAAATTCTATATAATATTTAATACAACAACTTAAAAACCTTTTATAATTTTGCTAAACAAAAAAAAAAACAAAACAAAACAAATAGGAAAAAAAAAAATTAAATAAAAACAAAAAATTGTTGCGCCTAGTCTGTCAGGTTTATTGTTTGTTTATTATTTTGGTTCATTTTTTTTTTTTATTTTTGTTATTGTTTTTTTTTATTATTTTGCGATAGTGTGAGTGCCGAAGTTATGCGAATGAAATTAAAAAAAAAAAAGTTGTGCAAATTATGCAATTTTTTTGAAAAAAAAAAATAAAAATAAAAATCATAGGAAAAAATATGACATTATATTAACGCTTTCGTGTGCTGTGTTTATATACACTTTGTAAAGTTTTAGTATTTTAAATACATAGATTTATTTGTTAATTATTTGTTTTAATTTATTATTGTAAAACTATTCATTTATTTTATTATTAATTGTTTGTGTTGTAATTTATCAATTTGTTTTTACTGTTTTTAATTACAATTGGATAATTGGATAATTTTTTTTTTTACTAATTGACGTTGTTTTAGTAGCGCATAACTTCATTTAAACTGTTTACAGGTTAACATAAAGATAATCTAGTACAATTTTCAGTTTTTAAATTAAATTTGAAAAGTTTTATCTTTATCGAAGGTTATTCGCGTAATAATAATAATAATTAATGATAATAATAAAAGCGATGCGAACTGCCTGTGAATAGAAATTCATCAAATTTACAAATCTTTAGAATCCCATTGTGATCTACAAACCTTTTTATTATTTTATTAATTTTATTATTTTATTTATTAGGATATAATACCAAAAGGTAAAATAAAACAATACAGAGATCCCATATGTATATAGTTTAACGTACTATAATCACAAACTGCACACGTTCCCCATTAAATATTAATTTGCAATGAAGGGCATATTTATTTTAACAAATATTTCAATAACAAATTATCGCATTCCGTACGGTAATTAATAAAATAATATCCAAGTTTTATATTCAAGTAATATTCATGTAAATTTCCAAATCAACAATTCTGAAAATTTGAAAAATGTTTTAATTACATATGTTTGAAATATGTTCGAGGGGGTTTTCCAATTCGAAAAGGTCAAACAGATAGTCAAACCCAAATCGCCAGTACTGTACGAATTTTGAAATTATCTAAAGCGGAAAAACAAAAGGTTATTTCTGTATATATACCATCGCACCATATGATAAATTGGCAAGATATTTTTTGTGTGGTATGTGTTAAATAAGAAAATTTGTCCACTCGAGTCGAAATATATAAAAATCCATATTCTTGTGTCGCATGATATGCCATTAAAATATATTAGACCTCGCTCTATACACCTTATATTTCTTCTATATCTACACAGGAAACTATTACATAAATACATAAATATTAATTCCCATATTAATTCCAATTGAATCTATATCATCATGATCATCATCGCAGCACATCAAATTTATTTATCGTTTATTTATATATTCATCATGACCATCATCATCCGCCAGTGTATAGAGTAGATATAGAAACAGAAACAACCATTTTTCGAATACATGAACTGACTGCCCCGTGATGGGAAAGGAAGCATTATAATTTATATATATGCGTAGAAGTAAATATACTTATTTAATACAACCATTTTTATATATCAACATTTTGCAGCTGTTAAATTTCAGTTCAGTCATGCGATGATAAATTTTTCTATACCCACAATATTATACCTTTGTGTTATTATAGGTACTCTTATGATGATGGTATATCTTCGTTTGGTATGAACGTGTATGTGGATAACGCATCATATATTAATGTATAAAATCGAAAAAATTATATACGTTAAGTGGCGCATTATCGGGATACAGATTTAATATATACATGTAGAGAGAGAATGATCAGTACAACATTGTATATGAAATTGGAAACATCATAACAGATATATGCGAAGCTGCTACGCGATTATAGTATACAATATGTATTTGAATAGATGTTTTTTCTGTGGCTTCGTGCCTTTCATCAATATACTTGTTCTATATATTTGGGATACTGCACCTTTCCCAAAATAATTTTATGATTTGAGTTTTTTTTTTGTAATTGAGAAGGACTATGGGGGATTCAAAATATTGATTTTCTACTATAAATGTAATGAACGTAATAGTGAATATGGAAAAATATATGGATTCACATATAAAATAGTTATTTAATAAATAATCCACACATCGAATGTTTCGCCAAATACGATCTATATAATTTCAATTTGTTTTAGAAATATAGAAATATATACCCTTATAAATATTCATTATTATCCCCACATAAAACTTGTTTCCTGTGTATTCCATTCCCTGGGCAATATATAAAGAACAACAGCAGTGAATACAATATATACATATACCAAAAATATAATGCCGTAAAACCTATACACTGATGATCTCCCTTTCTAATCGAACACACCTAAGGATTAATGATATATAGATAAATGGTTTTCACATATTTCCAAACCGTAAGATAGATATATATTTTTATTCATTTTGTTGTTTGTTTTTTTTTTTAGGAATATCACATATATATTAAGATATTGAGCTGGTTTTTGAAAGAATTTCTTGTTTGTAAGATATATATAGAAAAATTTTTGTTGAATATAATTGAATAAGGTATAATAAATAAACGCTATCCAAAACTTCATTGTAATATTATCTTTTATTGTTATAAACATTTTCCATTCCTATATTGTTATATATATATAAGAAGAAAAATACAATTAAAAATAGTTGTCGAATAGAAATTTGCAATTTTTCTCAAATTATCTCATTTCTTATCATACTTGTCTATTGTTATAAGAAAAATCTATCATTTATGATTGTAATTAAACGTGTTTGTTTGTTGGTTTATTTTTTATAATGAATTTTATTGTATGGTGATAAAAAATGATAAGAAATATAATTTTCAAAAATAATAAAACCTAATCATTTACGAATATATGAATTAAAAGGTATGTAAGCGTTTTCGATGCTTTCAATTCTATTATTTATATCATGGATCCGTAATCATATTTCAAATTCTTATACATTTGTTGACATTCCCAACGGATGATTGAATTCATCTTTGTTATTCTTCATTTATATGCAATCGGTTGTATTTTTCCAACTGAGATTACCATCCATCCATCCATTTATGTATCCTATTCAACTGCATTCATCAACGAATATGATAATGATCATGATGAATATATTTGGAATGCTATAGATGAAAAACGTTAAGTTATATAAAATGTTTTACAATACTATGATTGCCGATGATGATGTTGCTGCTGATAAATTGATAATTATATAATATAAGTACTCAGTACTAAGTACACCCATATACATATTTTTATACACGTTTAAGTTCAAGATATTTTCTAAATTCAGGTATATAAATTATATACTTTTTAAATGGAATTCTTTAAATCATATGTTTTATAATATAGCGTGCTGCTTCTTTGTTCTTTTTGTGTCTATTTACAACTGTAGAAAGGTAACGAACAATAAAAGAAGGTTACATTAATTTACTTTACAATTTGGTATCATATTCCTTGCACCCAAACTGGAAAAATGGATTTTGAATTCACTATATATGATATTTTTAGAGGCTATTATATCATTAAACAAAAACCTGACCTGACTGAGGGAATATTACTTATATATATATATAGATAAGTATGGAAAAAAAACATATATAATATGTTAAGAATGCATTGCATTTTAGACGAATGTTCCAAAGAAACACAAATATGGTATTCTATGAAATGAAATGAACAAATTCTGTTACAAAGACGAGAATGACTACGCAATTTGATCTGATATTATAAGTATACTATTATAATTTTATATGACATTCACATTCACACTCTAACAGTTTTAAAACTTCAAGATTATATATTTTAATTGGTTATAGAACAACCGAGTTAAATGTTTGCTATATATTATATATAAAAAAAAGCATAACTCGTAAAATATCATTACTTTTGATAAATTAAGGAAAAATTAATTGATATATATAAAATTCTTACGGATTTGTTTTCAATCCACGGTCGGTTAAACCAACTAATTGCATACTATCCCATAAACCTTAATATTTTCTTTTATTCTTAGTATATATTTGATTGATTGCGTGTTCATATTCCATATATATATAATAATACCATAATCTTCTATTGGATGATTTATTCATCAGCAAAATAATTTGATTGCAACAAATCTGCAAATGTCTGAGAAAAAAGAATAAAAATAAATATAAACATTTAAAAATATTGAACATATACACAATAAAAAATAATACTTGGAATCTGAATAGCAAAACAACAACAGTCCCCCGATCAATTACTCATAACGTACGAATTTTATTGAAAAGTGACGATTTTTGTTTTTGTAATGAAGCATTTCAAAAGGGAATTAAATTGAAATTTGAAATTCGGAAAAATTTGGTTGTATTCTATTATAAGATAATTATTAAATAAATTATAAAACTCTTTGAATAGTTTATTTATATTTAAAAATTACGCGTATTTTTAATAGTAAAATAAAATAAAGAATGTAATTAATCAAAAAACAGTAAAATTGCACAGATAGATAGATATAAGATCACCTTATATCATTATGATCTATATATATATCCGATAGATAGATTCTATCGACATATTACAAAAAACATATTATATGAAAAAAACTCATGTGTGCGTTTGTATTTATATTACAATAATGGTTACACATTCTAATAATTAACAATATATACTTAATTATATACCAATTTAAATTGATATTATAAATAAGATATATAGATTAGATAGAAACAAGAAAAAATTAATTAAAATTTGTCATTCACATTTAATAGTTTGTTTTTAAATGTAAAGTAAAACAAAGCGTTTTTTCTTCTATTTCTTCTATTTATTTAAAAAAATACATGTTTCAGTGTTGACTATTAAATATAAACTAAATTAAAAACTAATAAAAAGGAAAAACCATCACAATTCAACATAACACAATTGAAATTGTTATTATATTATCAAATAAATTTAATATTATTTTTATTTTTTTTTTTTTTGAATAAGAAATCTGAATGCGTGTGTTTGAATAAAAATAAATATATTTGTATTAAGAGTAAGAGGTAATTAAAAAAAAAAAATGTAGGTAAATATTTGGTTTTTTTTTATCCATTTAATTTTAGTAAGTAATCAATAAAAATATTAAAAAAATATTCTAAATTAAGAACAATAAAATATAACACATATGATTTATTGAATGCAATGATTGATAACCTTCAATTTGTGTAGTGTTGTTTTTTTTTTATAAACATTAGAATCCAGATATAGAGAAGAAACCAGATAAAATATGTACTTATTGTTGTAAATATTAGAAACAGAAAGACAGATAAAAGAATGTTTTATAACTATACTTATAATATATAATTTAAAAAAAAAAACAACAAATAATATATTATAAAGATAAATCTGAACTTTGTAAGTTTGTTTATTATTCCTAATAAAGTGCAACAACCTTTGATAGTTGATTTTTTCTATATAGAACATTTATAGGGTAAACAAATCAATAATATAGGTTTTCTAAGGTTTTCGAGTATTTACTTTCCATTTTTATTAAAAAAAAAATCAATACTCGGGTAAAATGAATTGTAGGTGGAATTCATCATCGTCTTTGAAAAATTTGAATAGGATGACACTGACATAGTAATTTTCAAGTATGTCCTATTTAAGGCTATATAAACTGGCGAATGAGATTGAGTATTAAAAGAAAATTCTATTATATTAAATTATTAAATACGTCTGACATTCTATGGAATATTAATTATAAATCGATTATAGGATTATCTTCATATATGAAGAAAGTTAGTCTATAGAACTGTATCAATACAATCATCATGTATTTTTTTTGTAATAAACATTTTACCAATCCATTCTCGCCCCAATTATGGATATACACACAGTTCGACAATTAATATTCCGGACTGCTCTTAGGAAATACGTTAAAAACACGATTTTTGAAATTATTTTTTTTTTATTTATTTAAAATATTCTCCTCCTGATTCAATACAACTGTTACATCGATTTAATAATGATTCAAATGTGTGTTCCAGCTCATTTTGCGGTATTGCCTCGAGTGCGCGTGTAGATGCTGTTTGAATGGTTTCAATATCCTCAAAAAAAAACATCCTTTCAATTTCATTTTAAGTTTTGGGAACAAGGAGAGGTAGACATGGTGCTAAATCAGGTGAATACGGTGGATGATTTAACACACAGACTTGATTTCGAGCCAAAAACTGACGAACAATAAGTGAAGTGTGACTTGGTGCATTTTCGTGTAACAAACACCAACTATCTGATTCATGATATTTAGGTCGAATCCGACGAATCCTGCCCATCAAACGCTTCAAAACTTCGATATAATATGCGCCGCTGACTGTTTGACCAGTTGGAACGAATTCTTTATGGATAATTCCCTTGCGATCGAAAAATGTTACGAGCATTGTCTTGATTTTCGATGGCACTTTTCTTTTTTTTTTTTAGCCTGTGTTTTAGCCACCCACGGAACGTTTATACCACTCAAAAGCTTATGTTCCCATACCCATACAATTATCGCCATTAACTTGCTGCATCGATTTGAACGTTTCTGTTGCAGATTTACCAAGCTTTTCGTTGAATTTAATGACTGCTCTTTGTTCCATGTTAAAATTTCTAATTCAACTAAAATATTGTTTCACAAGAAATATCATAACTTTTTGATTTGTCAACCAAATGCAATGAAATTTTTACAGACGATAGAGAAAACATCAACCTTCAAAACGTATGTTCCATCATATAGATCGTCCTACTGGTTAATGAGATATGGTTTGAGTCCGGAATATTAATTGTCGCACTGTGTATATACATAGATATCACACATTCATTTGTTCAATATTCATTATCAATTTTTTTTTGTGTATGTATTTATTTGTAATATTAATCAGTCAGAGTAATTAAGATAAGAAAAAAAATATATTGTATATGCGATGAATGATTTTCAATTCTTTTTAGGAAACTCTATACTTAATATTTTCTTATATACAATTTTTTTAAATGATAATTTGGTAAAAGTTAAAATGCCCCGTAGATTAATGTCTTTTGTATTTGAGATCTTGTGGTTGTTGCTGCTTTTGATGTATCACTTTTAATAGGGTTGAATTAAAGTACCAGAATAAATATTCGGTGTTGGTTTTTGTTGACAAAACTGTAAAATTCAATTATATTTGGTATATAAGAAATTGTGTAATATTTCTGCGGAATAGTTTAATTCCATAATCGAATAATGGAAAAATAAATGGGATAAAACCGTTCTGTTTTTTGCCAGAGATGAAGAAAAAAATTAATTTCCGTAATACACAAAAACAATTTTTACAAAAACGTGATCAGAATATATTATTAGCATTCTGCGCTCATGTTTTTCCTTTCACATTTCATGTGATCTTATTAATAGAAAAAAAAATTATTAAATAAATTGTACAGTCATCATAAGAAATGTAATGTAATTTTTAAATATAAAAACTCATTTGACCCCTTACTATACATATTCATTCATATATAATTATTAGACAATAATTGAAATTTGTTAATCAGTTTTTTTTTTTTTCATATTTATTTTGTATAATTTTATTGTTACAGCGTATGAATGACTAAATATAATCTGTATCAGAATATAGACTTTGGTAAATGTTGATCGAAAGCATATTGAGATTAGATTTTATAAAAAAAAAAAAAATTTTGTATAAAAATTGTTTGGAATTTGGATGCAACAAAATTATAATGTTCTGAAAAAAAAAATTTAAATGATTTAGATTTAGAAAATATATTTATTTTTACCTATAACAAAAAAAAAATATGATTATGTTAAATGACCAGAACGATTAATAGTTAATAATACTTGGTATGTTATTGTCTTGTTCTGTTCCGTTAGCAACAATTAAAGAAAAGAAAATTGATTATATTAAATCATAAACCCGTAGAATACAAATTTTTTTTCTTTTTAATGGTTTTTTCTTTATCAGTCGTTGGTTGGGTCGGCTCAGGAGGCAGAGGTCATAAAATACTTTATGGTATTATTTATATATAATTCATTATGTAATCTTATTATAGAATATATTTTTTTCAAGTAAATTACAGAAGAAAATTTTTTGTAATACTATTCATAATTATTAATTTCATTTCAATTCCACATTCATTCAATTTGAATGGTTTGATTTTTATTTGTTATAAAAAATAATATAACAAAAACGATTTTCACAATTAATTAATGTAAGTGTTTGTTTTTTTTATTTTTTTTTTGAATTTTAAATAATTCCACTAAATTTTATTAATAATTTTGTGTGATTTTAGTAAAATTATAGAATTATTTCGTTTTTATATTATTATATGATTGCAATTATTAAATTCAATTAAGTGGAAAATGTATATATTATAATTAAGTCATGGTCAATTTTATTACCATTTTAATTGTCCTAAAATAAGTTCCCGGGACAAGTTCTAATAATAATACTAACAATCATCATCATTAGAGCCGAAAATTGAATGTTTTATAATTTATGCGGTCACCAAAAATTATAACATTCCGATAAATAAATCAATAAAAAAAAAAAATAATTATATTATTTATTTATTTATGTACAATATACTTTATGGAGTGTGAATGAATTTTTTTTTTGTCTTATGTGTGGTAAATTGGGAAGTTTTTTTATTTATTTATTTGTATTATAAAATCAAGTTTTAGCGCGGTCAATAATTACATTGTCCACTATACACACAAAAAGTAAAAGTGTAATTTATTGTTTTTTTTTTTTAAAATTGATTTTCTTATTTTGTAATAACTTTTTATTATATTCCATTTGTATTTATTTTAATTTTTTTTTCTTTCTATATTCATTCATCAATAAACATTTACCATTTTATAGTGTGTAGTCAATTAAATTTAATAGATGCGTATATTTTATTTTCGGTGTGATTTGATTTTTATATAATTTAATAATTTGATCTATTTAACAAAATTTCAATTATATTCTAAATAACGTAAAATGAATGCAAAATTACAATTGGTTTTAGTTTTATTAAATTTATTTTTTATTATTGGACACGTGAGTAAATATAATTAATTTTTTTGGGGGATTTTTAATTTGTTAATTCCAAATTAACCAGTTTTTGTGTGTTATTTTATTTGACCACTCTAATATCTAATATTGATTTATTCAAAGTTCTCAAAAGAGCTGAACGACAGAATTAGACCATAAAATTTCTAAAGTAATATAACTAGGTTTTTCAAAAATTTGAGTTGATTTATTTGATAACTTATTTCATTTAGAAAATAATATATGGGTCAGAATATGTTAATTTAAGGGCTAATATATATGGTAAATGGATAATTGATTCAATAGTCTATATAGACACATATATTAGTTTTCGCATTGCACGTAAAACAAATAAAATAAAATAAATAAATGTACTTAATAAAATATTATTATTTTAGTCATACTCACAAGTAATTGAATTCTATATTGTATATATTTTCTTTTGTAAAACTTCCTTGTTTAGATATACACACTTGTTTAGATTTACATTTTTTGAAGGACTTGTTCATTAATATTTTTTTAAAATAGTATTGCAAATCAAATAAATAAAAAATATAAAATAATTAATAAATTAATTTCCATAAAAGAAAAGTTTAATCTAAAATAATTAATTCATTAATTCGTTATCCAATTTCATCTGTGAATGAACTGAAAATGTATCATACGAAATGAAAATTACGAATAGTTTATAAATGATATTATACATTTTACATTATGGTCGAGTGTATAAATTTTATTGATTTATATTACACAAATAATTATTGAATGTTCACCATTTCTCATATTCATTATCTATCAATCATCAAACAATTTATTTTATTTATTTTACAATTGAAATAAAATTGAAAATATATAAAACCAAAAAACCTATTAAAATTTTGCATTTTTGTAAAATTTCATTAAAGAATAAACGTTGTGTTATTATAACTTATTAAAAAAATTTTAATTATTAAAAAAAATTAAAAAAAAAATAAAAATACAAACAGATGACATCCTCATATAAAGTTGAAGTTGTATCAACATCACCAAGATCAATACTTGGTGAAGGACCACATTGGGACATTGATAGTCAAAGTTTATATTACGTTGATATTTATGGTAATGAAGCATCAATATTACGTTATGATTATAAAGAAAATCGTGTTTATACGGCAACAGTTGGTAAGTTATAAGTGTTTGTTCAACATAGAATTGATTTTGATTGATTGATTGGTATTTTATTATTATTTTATAATTAAATAGAAAATGAACCAGTTCTTGGATTTATTATACCGGTTGAGGGTACAACAGATGAATTTGCTATTGGTATTGGACGTCGTATTGGTATCATTAAATGGGATGGTAAATCAAATAAAACAAAGGTGAATCGAATTGCGTTAGAAGTGGAAACGGATGATGATCGATTTAAAACAAATCGTTTTAATGATGCAAAAGCCGATCCAACGGGACGTTTTTATGGTGGTACAATGCGTTTAGAGGAATGCGGTGATATATTTGATGCGGTCAACGGTAGCCTATATAAATATGCAAAAACCGAAAAATTAGATCAATTAATAACATTTGTCGGTGTATCAAATGGATTGGCATGGAATAAAAATGAAAAAAAATTCTATTACATTGATTCGTGTAAATTGAATGTCAGAGAATATGATTATGTTGAGGAAACGGGTGCGATCAGTAACGAACGGGTTTTAATTGATTTTGAGGTGGATGGTAAACGACCAGATTTTGTACCCGATGGTATGACAATCGATTCGGATGGTTTTCTATATGTTGCCACCTGGGGTGGTTCGAAAATTATGAAAATTAATCCAAAGTAAATAGAAAATGTGTTTGTGTTGTTTCTCATAAATTATTCAATTTATTTTCTATCCTTCTTCCATAGAACGGGTAAAGTTGATTTGGAAATTAAATTTCCATCTAATCAAATAACATCGGCTGCATTTGGTGGACCAAATTTGGATATACTTTATGTAACATCGGCGGCAACGGAACGATCAGGACCACAACCGAAACCGGCCGGTTCATTATTTCAAGTAACCGGATTGGGTACTGGGGTACCAATGAGCAAAGTACGATTATAATAACGTATTTAATTAATGTACGATTGCGTTTTTTTTGTTTCTCTTATTTTATCAATTATTGTAATAAAAGGGTACTTAGCAAATTTGTATATTTATTGTTTTTATTTATATAATAAGTTATATCTCTTTTCTTAATAGCTGTTATCTTTGCCAGAATCAGAATTGTTTCTTTTTGTTATTTAAAAGTTAAAATAATAACGATATATTTATTACGGCAACAAAGATTATAAATTCTAGCATATGCAAAAAAAAACATTAATTAGGATTAATTGCAATTAATAATTATATAAAAAGCTATTTTTAATTTTTTGCAACTCGTATTCATTTTTATGTTAATAATAATTTTGATAAAATATTTTTAAAAAAAAGGGTCATTATCAACTATATAGTTTATAATCTATATATATTGAAGAGTATGCATAAATATATCGATAAAACATTAATCTATAATTTTCTATACTTTATGTTTTGTTCATTTAAAACCGTAAATCACGAATCGCGATAATCAATTATAAAATGATAATGAATATAATGAATGAATGTTATCATTTGTTTTTGTCTTCTTCAACAGTTGATAAAAATATATCATTATACATATGTTTATGTAAAAAAAAATCCACAAAAATTACATTTAATAACAGTTTTAATCGGTCTTTTCAACCGTAAACATTGAATTTATTTATTTAATTTGTTTGTATAAAGAGTGAACACAAAAGATTTGATTTGATTAAAAATTGAAAATAAAACCATTAGACAGACAGCATCATCATGTCAAATTTTAAAGTTGAACTTATTGAAAATTCACCAAGAATGGTATTGGGCGAAGGACCACATTGGGATATTCCATCACAAAATTTATATTATATTGATATGAAATCAGAAATATCAAAAGTATTACGTTACAGTTATGCAGAAAATAAAATATATACAGCTTTTGTTGGTAAGTTTGTGTGTGTGATATCATGTTATAAATCATATATTGAATTGAATGTATATATAGAGATAAAATATTAATATAATAATGTATGATATGATATGTGATATTTAGAAGGTGAATCGGTCATATCATTTATTATACCAATTGAAGGTGCTAAAGATGAATTTGTTATTGGTGTTGGAAAACGTGTGGTTCGTATTAAATGGAATGGTGTATCGACAAATGTTGAATTATTAAATACCATATATGAAGTTGAACAAAGTGATGAATTAAATAATCGTTTAAATGATGGTAAAGCGGATCCACGTGGACGTTTATTTGCTGGTACAATGAAATTGGTAAATAATTTTGAAGAACGTGAAGGTGGTTTCTATCGTTTTGATAAAAATAAAATGGTTAAAAAACTATTGTGTAATATCGGAGTTTCAAATGGTTTAACATGGAATGAAAAAACAAAACGTTTCTATTACATTGATACGGCAATGGCTAATGTCAGAGAATTTGATTATGACATTGAAACTGGTGAAATTTGTAAGTTCTGATTATAGGTTCTGAAAACAAAATTTTTCATCAATTATATGAATTTTTATAATTATTTTGAATTCAAAAAAATTTTTGTTTTCAGCCAATGAACGGATTCTAATTGATTTTAAAATTAATGGTGAACGGCCAGCATTTAATGTTGATGGTATGACAATCGATGCAGATGGTTTTCTATATGTTGCCACGTGGGGAGGTTCACGTGTATTTAAAATCAATCCCAAGTAATTTGAATTTTTTTATTTTTCTAATTTTTTGCTGAATTATTTCTATATTTCTAATTATATTTTATTTCCCGAAAAACAATAAACATAAATCAAATGAAGTACGGCAAAAGTTGAATTGGAAATACCAATACCAGCTAAACAAGTTACATCGCTTGCATTTGGTGGTCCAAATTTAGATATATTATTTGTGACAACGGCTTCTGTTGAACGTGAAAGTCCACAACCACCACCATCGGGTCAATTATTTAAAGTAACCGGATTAGGTGTTAAAGGTTTACCAATGACAAATGTTCGTTTGTAAGAGGAATGTCAAATTATTTTTTGAATTATAATAAATTTTTTTTCTTTTTCTATATATGATTTGAATTCGATTATTGTTACATATAGTTAAATGGTAAAATGTCTGACATTCGACCTGTAATAATTATGGAAAAATAATTCCATTTCTTTAAAGTTTTAATTGGGTTATTTGGAATATAATTTTTGTTTTACCAAATTCTTACTCATCTTATGTTGTTTTTACCATATTTCTAAGTCTAATTAATTAGTAAAATACCCAAAAGAAATACAAAAAAAAATAAAAAAATCCTAATATCACTTTTATATACTTTTCAAAACATAATAATAAATGTTTACCTTTTCAAATTTGGATTTCACTGCTTCTGCTCCTTAGTGTTCCTATTACCATCTCATTAATTGCATCTGATAAGCCAATTTATATGCCATTATCTGAAAATCACACAAACATAAAAACAAAAACTATTAGAAAATATTCTTCCCACACATTTTAAATATAAAAAATTACAATATTTGATAACTTTATTAAAAATATCCTACAATCTAAACAAAAAAAAACTATCCCAATTAAATACCAATGAAAATTTAATTTATTTTTTTAAATATTTAATTATTTATATAACGATAAAGAAAAAAAAAACAAAAACAAAATTTAACCAATCATTTTGTTTTATTTTATATAGACCCCCAAAAATAACCTTAAGCATTTGAATAAATGAATAAATGAATAATAATAATAAAAAAAAAATAACTATACTATACTAAAAAATAATGCTCCTTTAAATATATATATATATTTTTTTTAACATAATTAAGTGCATTTACTAATCGTTATTGCAAAACTTAATTTGTCGGATTGAATTTTATATTAAACTCTTAACATATTTATTTTTTTTTGCAATTAAATAATGAAACAAACAATTAAATTATTAAAAAAAATTAATAAACTTTGTAAAATAAAATTTTTAAACCATCTATACGAAAAAAAATATGAATAAATTGAAAAAAAAATAATCCCCCCCAAAATAATAGAAGAAATTATTAAATTAAAAAAAAAAAAAAATAAACGATTTAATGAAATGGATTTGTTGAATGATATTTAATAATCGGTGATTCTACTGCAGTTACAGGCGGTGATAATTCCGGTAATTCCATAATAGACGACACATATGTAATTGATGTTGCTGCTGGTGATTGTTGTATTTGTTGTTTTGCAAATGAACATACTGATATTGTTGTTGAAGATGATGACGATGTTGAAGATAACGTTTGTTGTGGTGATGATGATGTTGTTGTTAGTACTGTTGGTACTGGTGGTGTTGATGGTAGCAGCAGCGGCGGTGGTTGTTGTTGCTGTGGTGAATGAATTGCCATTGATGGTATAAATGCTGGTGATTGTGGTGGTTGATACCAAAAACCCTAAATGTTTTTTTGTTTTGTTTTTTTTGTTTTGTTTTTTTTTTTTTTGTTTTTTTATGTTATTTAATTCGTTATGTTCTTTCACATGATTATTTGATTCAGTTTTATTTTTATTTTTTTTTTGTATGTTATCGACATCTCAAATATGGATTTTTCTTACAAATCTTTTATTTAACAGTAATAAATTACCTGAGGTGGGCCTTGTATCGGTTGAGCGGTGGTATACATTAATGCACCTGGATGAATATTCATATATGGATATCCATTTGGATCGGTACCGCATTCACCGCCACTTACATTCATCGATGTACCTCCACCTCCACCATCTAGTTGATTTGACGATGACGATGATGATGGTGGTGGTGGTGGTGGCGGTTGTGATAGTGGTGGCAACATTGGCGCAAAAGTACTTAAACCATTTGTAACACTTGCCCCATTTGCCGAATATTGTGGATAACCTAAAATTAATGTAATATTTTTTAGTGTTTTTTTCTTTAAAGTTCCTTCT
This sequence comes from Dilophus febrilis, assembly GCA_958336335.1. Taxonomy (NCBI): domain Eukaryota; kingdom Metazoa; phylum Arthropoda; class Insecta; order Diptera; family Bibionidae; genus Dilophus; species Dilophus febrilis. Next base: position 38,573,722 of record OY284468.1, read on the forward strand.
GACAAAAAAAAAAAATAAATCTACTCACAATATATACTCGAAAATATTAAATTGTTTTATGTGTTATTTAAATTAAAATAGAAAAACTGAATAAATAAAATGATAAAACTTACCCGTTGGCGGATACATACTATATGCAAAACCCATTGGTTGTGGTGGTGGCATAGCCGATGATAAAAACATTGGCGGTGGCATTGCTAATGGTGGCTGTTCACCATTCGCATTACCATCGATAGTGTAGTATGGAACAAAATGTGAAAATGGTGGTGGTGGTGGTGGTGGTGGTCCGGCCGTTGCCAATGGAATGGTAGCACCACCATTAAAATGTTGAAACTCAGTTGGGGTACAACTACTACTACTACCACCACCACCAATAGTATTTTGTTGTGTATAATCATTTCCAATGGTTGTATTACCAACACTAGCATTAACATTATTATTATTATTAATATTCGATGATGTAGAACTAATTTGTTGTTGATACATTTTGGAATTATCAGGTGATAAATCTTTTTCATTTGTAGTATTATTATTATTGTTATTATTACCAGAACTAGCAGCTTGTTGATATTGATTATTATTATTATTATTATTATGATTGTCTTTTGTTATGTTATTTTTATATGGAGTGTAATTATTATTACTACTATTCGATTCTTTGTTGGTATTACCATTACCATTAATATTATTATTGGTATTATTACAATTATTGTAATTGGTATTCGAATTAGTACCAATACCATTATTATTGTACATTTTATTATTACGATTTGGTGGTATTTTTGCATTACGACAATACCGTGAATAGGTAAAACGACGTTGTCCATTTTCGGTACCATTTTTAATCTAATAAAAAAAAAAAACAAACAAAAATTTAGTAAACCGATAAAAAAGGAATACAAAAATTATATATGTTTTACTACATACATGTTGAATGTTTTCTTTATTCTCATATTTTATTGTTGTCCGTTGAAAATCCACAATTGGATTTAATTCTTTACTATCACCAGGTATTTTTTCAGGTGTTGGTTTCTGATCAACGGCTCCATCACAATGGTTTGATGGTGGTTGTGATAATTGTGGTGGTGTCGCCGTCGGTTGCAATAATGTCAATGACGTAAATGCATTACGACCATATTGATATTGATATTGTTTACCAAAATCAATTCCCAAATTATAGAAAAATCGTAATGTTGGATTGTCATGAACTGTGTTGGGTTGAAAATAAAAAAAAAAATTAAGAAAATTAATATATTGATTAAATTTCCATATAAAATGAAATAAAAAGTAATATTTTTATGGTAAATTACGTGGTAAATCATTTCCATTTTGTGAATAACTTGGTGTTGCATCAAAATTCACAGGATTTATCGAATGTAATAAATCTTTACGTAATACATAAAGTTTAGACATCATTCCATTTGTAGAATTCAGGAAATATCCAGCCGAATACATATGAGATGCTATAAATATATTTATATAAATTTATGTTATAAAATGTTTTTTCTTACAGATTTTTGTATTTAATGTTTGAACAAAACAGAGATATTCTAATGGAGCATTCAATTATTCATAATATTTAATGATCACGTAAAATAAAAAAAAACATTTGATAATTCAAAACGAATTACTATTGTATTAAAATTTAATCAATTAGTAGTTGACACCTCTGTTATGTCAAAAGTGAATTACCTGGTACAGTTTGTGTTGTATGAAATGAAGGCATTAGAGTTTGTGAATGTGGATTCATAGAACCATTTGTTGATGACGGTGGTGGTGGCGGTGGTGGTTGTTGTTGTTGTTGTAGTAATGTCGGTGGCGGCATTGTGGTTAGTGCAGTTGTTCCGGCAACTGGTGGTGGCAGCGGCGGTGGTAGACCACCATACGTATTATATAATTGTACATTATGAAATGTTGGTATAAGTGTTCCGCCATTTGGAGGAGCACCAACAACACCACCAGGAATGGGTGTTAATGTTGGTGGTGGTATTGATGTCAACGGTATTGGTTGTACAGATGGTGGCGGTTGATCATACGTATATATTTGTTCTCCATATGGATATGGTGTTGAAATGTAACATTGACCCATGGCAGTTGGTAATGATTGTTGATTATTACCATTAAATACTGTACCACCAAAATTATAATTTTCAATTTTTGAATTATTACCATAATCATATTCGTGATCCTCATATACGGTAATCGGATTCGATGAATTGAGTGGATGCGGTTTTATATCATTCGATTTATTTAAAATTTTTGTTGAACTTGTTGTTGGTTCAACATTATTGGTATTATTATTTGATAATGATTTATTTGGCGTATTATTTTTATTCAAAGTGTTTGTTACATTGTTTGGGGTGTTGTTGCTCGCCGAACGTTGTGGTTTACTTGTTGGTGGGGTTCCACCAGTACCACCAACACCATTATTACCATTGGCACCACCAGTACCACCAACACCATTATTACCATCAATCATAATTGGCATTGTTATGTATTCATATGGTTCGGTTCGTTGAAAGTGATACATTGATGTAAATTTTTTTAATTCACACATATCAGCTGTATCATCACCATCGTCTAATGGTTCGTATTCATTCGTAAAATATACAGTACCACTTTGTTGATATTTATTGTAATGATAAGTTGATTGTGGGGATTGTAATTGGGGCGATAATGTCGAGGATGATGTTGGTGATGATGATGACAACGATGGTTGTTGTTGTTGTTGTTGTCCTTTTGTTACCGATGAATTAAATGGTAAACGTTTGTTTGTCGATTCAAGAGGCATATCCATTGGTGGTGAAGTACCATTAATGCCATTTGACCGAATTGCATTTAAATTATTTAATACATTTTTATATCGATGTACACGATAGGGTATGGACCATAATTTAATTTCCTCCTTGGGTAACGGTTTTAAGTATGCATATGGAACAGTACGTTTTTCGCCCAATTCTTCAATGAACACAACACACGGTCCTTTTTTATCATCACACATTTCCTGAATGTGACAATTATACAAGATCTGTTGTGATGGGTTCAATCGGACCAAACATTTAACGCCGGGTAGTAGTGATTCACCGCCATAATACCAATTACGCATAAGATTCTCTTTCCGTGAATCACTCCACATATCAAATTCAATATTTCGATAGATATCCGGATCTAATGCCTTGGCCACTTTATACGGAAACGGTGTTATGCCTTCGTTCAACAATTGTATAACACACGATAAATATTTATCGGATAATAATGAATCGAGCATTCGACGTATTCGTGGTAAATCATGGCTTAAATTCGATTCATGCAAATCTCTTTGTAACGTTGTATGTAAATATTCAAAGGATGGATTATGAAAATGGCATAATTGATAATCATCTAATATGCATGCGGTATCCACTGTAATGTATAAAAAAAATATTTTGTTAACGCAACGGAACGATTTATGAATGTTCGTGACTTATTAATGTATGTAGACCAGAGATAATAAAATTGTAAATGAATGAAAGGAACTATTACAATAGATTTGAAAGGAACTATTACAATAGATTTGTATGTTAATAGTCAAAATACACGGGTTGCAAAAAAGATTCTTTAAATTAATTAATTAAATAAATCAATGGATGAATTTTACATATGCAAATACAATCATTACACTTACTTGGCCCATCTAATTTAAAATCTCGTCCATCACTCAATTCAATGTATTCATAGTAATCGTTAATTTGCGAACGAATCAATCTTGTGTCAACCATATAATCAATTGGATCGTGTAACATCCGTTCAACGGCATACGTTACATCGGGTAATTTAAAAACATTTTTATAAAGTATTTCATAGCAAATCGATTGACAAAATGCGGCATCTTCAATGTAACCCTTTGTAAATACCGAATCAAAATGTTTTTCCGGCGTATAAAATATACGAAAACAATCAATAAATTCTGGTTCATGAACCAGCCACGTTCCCATATTGAATGCTTCAAATACAACAACATTACGTTGATACAAGTATCCCAATTCACGTAATTCAAATAATGAACCATAACATTTTGGTTTTATTAAAGCATTTAAATAATCATCAATATGAAAATTTATATCCTATTGTATAAATATAATATTTAATTGCATTATAATTTTGTTTAAAATTGTAAAAAAAAACCACCAACCCATCACAATTTTACCTTTTGTAAAAATTTCCTTCGTTTCATCATATAATTTACGCACATTTCTCGGATAAATTCATGATACTGTTGGGTTCCAAATAATTGCTCGGAAACGCAACGAAATAAACATGATGAATCTCTTGCCGTATGCTTACGATAAAATCCTTCTTGATCAAGAAATTGATCAAATGGATCAGGTGTTTGACGGCTTCCCGATGCAAATTGTCGATACCTTGCTGTTAACATACTGAGTACTGATCGAATACCAAGCAAAATGGAAGACAAAAAACAAATATTCAATAAATGTATATACATCAAGGGACACCAAAAAAAAAATAAATGGAGTGGTGTGATATTAAATTTTTTTTTTTTAGTTGTGCTAATAAACAAAATGGAAGCCAACTGAATTTTTCATTTCATAATCAATTGTGTAGGAAAGTGAAGTTATAAATACCATTTTTGTTAATATAACCAACATTTATAAAAAATTATATTATTATTATTATTTAAAAAAATAAATTATTACACATTTATATTACTTTATATTACTTATTATTATTAAGAGTTAAAAAAAAGTACTGATTTTAGAAACATAACAGTAAAAAAAAAAAACACTGATATTGTTGAAAAAAAAAAACAGTAAATAATTATTCAATACGTTATTGTACAAAATTATACAATTGGACATAAAAATAATAAATATTTTTAATGTATTAAAATTAAAAAAAAAAACATTAATTTAAAAACATTTAAATAAAAATACCTTTTTGGAAAAATTTTCTTGTCTCTTGTGCTAATAAATTGAAGAAAAAATATGAAATTCTTGATGATGAAAACTTTCTCGGTTTTAATATTTAATTACAATTATAATATAATTTATAAATTATAAATACTTTTTAATTGTTTCGCAAATATAGTTTTTAATTTTTAATAAATATTTTATTAATTTTTTTTTAAAAAAGATAATATAAAAAAAAAACAAAAACTAAAAAAAAAAAAAAAATAATTCCGAAATCAACCAAAAAATTCAAAACCAACCGCACTTCAATAATTAAAAAAAAACCCCCACCAACATACCGAAATTCTGTTTTGAAAAGAAAAATGGCTGCTTTTTTTTTCTTTTTTTTTTATTTATGAAGATGAAGCTTGTTGTTGTTGGTGGAATCTGGAATCTGTCTGCATTCAAATCATTTCAGAGTACAACGACCGCAAGGTTCAACGGTTTCATCATTATATATATTCGAATATTGTGATTTTATGTGAAAAGAAAAGAGACGAAAATAAAACCGCAAATGTTTTTATCATTAACAAAGATAATACAGATTTTTAGATTTTTTAGATTTAATTATTCTATGTAAAAAGATTTATAAATGTAATTTTTTTTTAAACCTTTATAATTTATAAAAAATCTTAACAAATGTTTATTGTAGTTTTTTTTTCAACTGTAAACCGTATAAAGTTATATTTATTATTTAGTCAATTTTCAAATATTTGCAATTCAGAACAGAAATGTAATGAATTTTCTAATGAAAAGGACTACGATTCAGGATATACCCATTGTAACCAATTAAAATATATTAATTGAAAATTATTAAAAGATAGAATCTATTAGAATATATATAGATAAGAAAATATGTCGTTTAACATGGATTAAAGACCTTACATAATATATTTTCTGCAATATTCTTGAAATTTTGCCAGACAAGTTAAAATTATTTGAGAATACTCAAATCTACAAATAATTTATAGATTTTTTGTATGTCTTTAAATGCCGGTAACCCCACACAGATCATTTATTTATTAATATATATATAAATATTTAATTTTTCCATAAAATGAAAAAGAATAATATTTTTTTTTTTTATTATTTTTTAGTTTATTTATTTCATATAAAAAAAAAGCTACAATTGTTTTTCATGTGTTTTTCAATAAAAAATTAAATTATTTTAAAAATATAAAAATCAATTTTTGTATTTTATTTTCTTTCACATTATATATTAATTATATTTATATATATTCATCATGCATGAATTATTATTATATATTTCAAAAAGAGAATTTATTTTTTATATATATTAAAACTTTAACAAGCCATTAAAATAAAATTATAGAATCATTAAAATATGTATATTACTTTTAAATCGGTATGCAAAATAATAAATGAAAAATAAAAAAAAAAAAATATAGTTTGATTAAAAATGTAATTAAAATTCTGTTTAGTTATTGATCTCGAGAAAATAAACAAATTAAAATTTATAGAATTCTATTTTAATTATGATATTGATGAATATGTAGTTTTTTTTTTAGTTTGTTACATTTTAAAGAATAATAATCTTATTTATTAAATATGCGTTTTGTTGGTTGTGTATCTGAAAATAATTTTAATTATTTTTGTTTTTTTTTCCCATAAAGAAGATGCACGCATTCGTTTATAAAAACTACCTTAAAATATGTATATATATAAATATTTTTTTTTGTTTGTATTTCTCCCGTTTTATTGTTTACAATAAAAAAAAATCTGAATTGTTAATATGAAAAATTATACAGTAAATTAAAATATAAATAAAAAAAAAAAAACAAAAAAACTTTTATTCCAATCCAAAAAGAAAAAATATATAGAGAGAATCAAAAATTTATCAAAAAATTAAAATACAAATTTGAAATTTATAGTTTCATTTATATAGTTTATTCATTTTTCATTTAATTTATTTATATTATTTTTTTTTTTTTGAATAAAATTTTTTTTATATGATAATAATAATAAAAAAAAAATAGTTTGTGAATATTTTTATTTATTCGACAGTGTTTTTTTTTTTCAAATATAATCAAAAATAAAACATATAGAGTTTTTTTAATTAAAAAAAAATATATATAATAATAATAATAATAATAATAATAATTAAATTTAGAGAAATAGAAAAGGACGATGATGAATGAAATGACCACACCAAAATTAATTTGGATGGCACAATTTCATAAAAAAAAAAAAAAAATAAAAAAAACATTTATTTTAATGAAACTGCGATCGCTGTTGTATTTTATATTAATTATTGTTATGATGATTTTTTTTTGTTATTTTCAAATTATTTGTCACTCTTTTTTTCCTCTTCAATAACTTCTTTGGTTGGAAGTGGATTCTTTTCACAAGTTTCAGTGTGTTTCAATTTTTTTGAATCAAACGATTCAATACCATTAATAAGTTTCAATTTTTCTTTTTCTTGTTCAATATCTGTGTAAATAGAAAAAATAAAATTAATAAATTAATATTAATATCAAATATTGTGTGAAAATGTAATAATTCAGGAAAATTTTACTACGGAAAATGCCGTAGTGGTGGTGCCGTTGGTAAAGCATCCAACCAAATTGCGGGTGGTCAAATGAGTTCAAATCCATAGTAATAGGAAATTTTACAAACACACACACACACACATATGCATGCAATTATATAATAAACCTCTGATCCTTGGTAAATTATTTTCAATGTCTGAAGAAGTTATGTCCCCCCCATATATCCATCATTCAATTGGCCAGGTTCCTGAGCAGGGTCAATGAATGTATGAATACGAAATACACTGAGGAATACAAAACACAATAATCTCTAGGGATCAAGTGTTACGGGGACCCCCAACCCAATTTATATAATCTACAATGCATGTATAATATGAATATTTACCTTCTTTATCTGGTAATGGATTTTTCTCCATTGTTTCAGCATGTTTCAATTTGGTTGAATCGAATTTCTCGATACCAGCAAATAAATTTTGTTGTGTTTTTTCAGTTGCTACATCTAAAATTATATGAAAAATAAAAAATTTGAATTAAATCCTAATACATTTTATTATTTTTTTGTGTTTTTTGGTTAATAAAAATAATACACAAATAAATTGATTTAGTTTAAATTGATAATTATATATGTTATTAAAGCGCAGCAGTTTGCAAATCAAAGTTTAATTTCGGATTTAATCCGAATATAAAATAGAAAAAACATATTTTGTTCTGGTATTTATTTTTTTTATACCTATAAATCATGATGTTAAAAAATTATTCAAGCAATTCTTACTTCATTATCTTTGGGATTTCCATTTTTTTTTAGTAAAACACGAGAATGGCAATTCTTTTTTGTGTAACTTTAAAATTATAAAGATTATGCATTTATATGTAAAAATGTCAACAGAGAGATTAAAAGCTAAAGCAGCTTCCAAATGATATTTAATTTGGGTTTTTTTTTATGCCATAAAACAACAAAAAAAAAAACAGTTTATGTAACCAAAATCCATCATCATTCCAAATTCATTGACGACGACATTGACCGCGTGTAGTATATATTTAATTTATACAAAAAGAAAATTAGTCAATCGTATGAATTTATGCAATTAAATTCATAATTTTTTCATTATTATTAATTTTATTACAATCTATTTATATAGTCAGTACATCAAATAAAGTTTCGGTTCGTGAACGCTCAATATATATATATATATAGATATAGACACACTTGATATATATATATATTTTGTATAACCGCAGTTCTGCATTGAATGAATTCCTCATTATGGTATTACTTTTAACTACAAAGATACAAATATTTAATTAGGTGTCGTGTATTTATATAGCATAGGTATATATCTGTGTGCAATCAAAATGAATTAAATGAAATGATGAATTAATTAATTATTATATAATTATTGCGTTTTTTTTTCTTTTTTTTTTTTTGAATCCTCAACAAATAATTTACCATTTATAATTCTTTAAGAATATAGAAAGAAAAAAATTATATAATTATACAAGACACAATAACACGTTAAATGTATTATTTATTAGATTATTTTTAACACAATACAAATATTTTGTATTTTTCTATTAATATATTAATATATCAAATATGTATATATACTAGATATTATGATGATGAATAAAAGGTAAGAAAAAAAATTAATAGATTCTAAACAAAAGAAGAAATACCAAAATATAAAAAAAAAAAACTTAAAAATTAATTATAGTAATAATAATAATATTTTTTATTTCTTTATCTTCTTCTTCTTCATTATAAAAATTTTTTTTTAATTTTATTTTATTGTAATTTTCAGAATGATTTTATTTTGAAATATTATTTACAAGAAAAATCACAGAAAAAAATCTGAAAAATATGGAAATTATTCTTTAAAAAATACTCTATTGTGATATCTAATGTAATAGCATAAAATGATCAAAAAAATGTTAATAAATAAACCCCATATGACATAATCCCAATAATTATACAGATTTAGAGATAGAGAGTGGCCAAAACGGCAAAGCCACGATATATTCATTCACCACTGAAACTGAGATAAAGAAATTTCTGAAGAAAACACGTTATGTAAAACAAAACAAAAACAAAAAAAAAAACTGATAAAAAGAAATTAATTTAAAGAATTTTATTCTCACGAGCTCACACATTTTTTTTTTGTTCTTCATTTCTTCATTTCGTTATATATCCGAATTGATATAAATAAAATTTACCTAATGAAAAATTCATTCATTTTATATACATAGGAATAAATTACTCGAATTAAAAACAAAAAACCTGAAAAAAACTATAATACAATTTACATATATATATATATATAACTGTTAAAAATCCGCAGAGATTTGATGATATCCATAATAAAATAAGAATAAAATGATAAAATGATACACGCTTATATTTTTAAATTATTATATTAAGCGGTGTGTGTGTGCGGTGTTAGTGATCAAAATAAAATCTATATGCTTCATGAAATTAATAAAAAAAAAAAAAATGTATATCATTATATAAATTCTGTATATTTATATTAAAATAAAATAAATATTCGCTCTGTATATGTATTAAAAAACCGTAAAAAAAAAAACAATCAAATTTTTATTCATATACAATTTTTTTTTGGCAACATATTATATTAATACAGGTATTTTTACAAAAAAAAAAAAAAAAAAAACGAACAAAATCACAAAATTCATTGACCTCTACACAACTAATATACAAAAAACTTTTTTTTTTTTTGGTTTGAAATAAAATAAAAATAAATTTGTGCAATTATTTGCAATAAACGAAATAAGAAACGAAACAAGAAAAAAAAAATTATATTATAAATACAATATTATTCATATACTTATTTTATATTTTTTTTCCTCATTTGAACAAAAATAAAATAAATTATTAAAATAAATTGTTAATAATTAAATAAAATGAAATAGCAGCAAAAAAAAAACAACTGACTAAAAATAGAAATACAGCAAAACATGCATAAAAATGTATAAAAGTGTATTGGCGCAAAAAACAAAAAAAAAACGAAAATAAAATAATGATTTATATATTTTTTTTTTTTAGATTTTCAGTTATTTTCGCAGTTTTATTTTATTTTATTTTACATAAAGAATTGGTCATCATTAAATTTATTAAACACTCTCAGGTACAGTAGCAACAAAGAACGAGATTTTTACATAGAGGTAATCTCAGGTGAATAAAAAAAAATTTGCAATGTATTTATACATTAAAAATCTGTAACTGAAATAAATATTGCAAATATTGATTCGTTGTTGATTTGTTGTTAACAAGCTCATTATGATTATAGTTTATGATTAACAATTTTATTTTTGGTATTGTTAATTTCAATTAATTATCTAAATATAATCATCAAAAATAAATTATAAATTGGCAAACTGATGCGTGAATTTTGATGATTATATGTATGTTCAAATAACTCGCATCACGTTTTTTTTTTTTATTTTTCATTTTAATTGCACGAATTTTTATTTCTATATACAATTCTAATTATTACTTTTTCTATATATATATAAATTTGCCAATTTATTATATATAGTGAGTTTATGTTACACGGATGAGATTTACAATTTAATTTATTGTTATTAATATGAATTGGGTAATTATATAACATTAATTATATATTTGTTAAATAAAAAGGAACAACACAACAACAAACAATTACACGCTATATGCAAAACAATTAAAACAACAAATAAAAAAAAAAAAAAATCAAAACACTTTAATTGTTCAAATTATTTATAAATATTTGCAGAAATTGTTGTTGTTTTTTTTTTTTTATTAAATATATATTTAATATATTAAAAGAAAAGAACCAAAAAAAAAAAACCTTCTGCACTCGGAAGTATAATTTTTTCTATGGTATCTGTTTGTTTTAATTGTGTATGATCAAATTTTTCAACACCTTGCAATAAAGCAATATGTTGTTTTTCTTGTTTAAGATCTAAAGAAATAAAAATTATAATATATATATATTAAATTTGATGATTTGATATTATGTTAATTAAATAGATTTTTTTTTATTACAATTTAAATGATTTTTGGATGTTGTTCAAAATTGTATTTTATATAAATAAATAAATCATATTGGTGAGAATAAAAAAAAAAAATTAGATGATTTATTTATATTCATATATAGTAAAATCCTGAACTTATTTGTATAAGATGAAATTAATTTTATTAAAGTCGAATTAAACTGTTAAGATAATTAAAAAACGTGTTGATATACTTATTAAGATTCCTCCATAGCTTTGAAATCTTAAACATATTCTAAATGTATGCATATCTATCCGCGATTTGCTTGTGAAATATCATTCAAATTCACATTTTCAATAGACAAAATTATTAAGATTCGTACCTGATCATTTCAACAATATTTGAATCTAACCCCGCAAACATTTGGAAGATAAATCGGCGATACGATATCGCGAGGAAGATAAAAAGAAGTTATTTATATCGCCAATTTATCGTTGTTTTAACAGTTGAGCGATATTGTACGGAAGATAAAAATGCGATACGATGGCGATACGCTTTGACGATAAAAAGAAAATACAGAGCCACATTTATCTTCTATTTCTCTTCCAGCCCATAAAATCACGATAATATATTATTATTTATTGCTTGCCTATCTTCTTGATGATAAATCCGCGATAAATATATCGTCTTTTTGTCTTCCTCGCGATAAGTATGTAAATAATTAAGTATAAAATTAAATTATATAACAGTTTAAATGGAACAGCGAATGAATAAAGAAGAAATATTAACAATTTTTAATTTTTATAATTTTCAGGATTGAGCTTTCACAGGATTTCACAGCATTGAGCTTCCATTGATATTCCTTTAGAATATTCTAATCTATATATCGCATTAGTATCCCCAATTTATCTTCCTGGCGATATCGCATTTGTATCGCCAATTTATCTTCCTCGCGATATCGTCAATTTATCTTCCAGATGTATCGCGGAAGAGTCCCATTCTCTATACGTAGGGAGTAACGAATCGTCTACAGTACTACCAGCGATAAGAAATGTTTGTGGGGAATAATAGTATATAATTAGAATTTAGAACTTAACTACATATACATAAACCAGTAACCATAGAATCAGTAAAGTTAAATTCAATAAAGAAAAATTATAAATATATTGATTTAATAATTACATATACATCTATTTATAATATACAAACAAACAAACAAACGACGACGGTATTTATATTATATAAAGTAATAACAAAAAAAAAAAATTTAATAATAAAATAATGAATAAATCGTCGTCAAAGAACATTTTTAAATCTAATTATCAAATTAATAAAAATAATTTACAACATTTTATTGAAAAAATTGAAAATGAATCAAAAGAGGTATCTTGTTTTAAGTTTGTTTTTTTGTTTTAAAAACATTCCAATAAAATATATTTATGTTTATTTACTCAACACAATAATATATTTGTAAAAAAAAAACAAATTTTATATATTGATATTTGTTGGTGCGGCTTATTTATGGTCGCTTATTCCATATATATAGAAATCCAAAGAATTAAAAAACATTGATTTATCATATAATTTACCAAAACAACTTTATAAAAAAGTTAATGAAATTATAAAATTAGACAAAAATCTAGCATTAGAAAATGACCATTTTGATGATATGGATGATGATGATGATGGTATAAATTTAAATGATGTATTCGGGAATAATAAATCGGGAGATGTTAAAGAACCGGTAGAGTTAACATTGAAACAGGTATACAATTAATTTTTAATTTGTTTGTATAGTAATGATGATGATGAAAAAAACTAATTATCATATTCGCGTATAGCAACAATTCAATGAAAGTACACTATCCGATGTTTTAGATAAAGAATTAAAATTTATTGATATTGAATTAAAAATTGAACCAAAAGTTTCACCCAGAAATTTACAACACATTGAAAATATCAATTGGTTTAGTGAATATCTAAAGAAAACCCGTAAAGAACGTGTTATTTGGCCAACAAAAATTTATAATTTTGATCGGAAATTTTTGGAAAAATCATTATTTGAACAAGCTGAAGAACTTATGGATTTGGTAATAATAATAATATATTGAATTTGTGTTTTGTTTCGTTTTTTTTGTAATACACTAATGTAATAAATTTATAGTCGGCTGAAGAATTTACCGATTGGATAAATGCATTGAGTAGCGATAAAAAAAATAATTTAAATAAAGAATTAATAAAACAATTATTTGCCATTGGCATTGAAGGTGATGCATCAAAAGCATTATACGTTGAACCAAAACAAATAAAAGCTGTACCGCATGCAGTTGCTGAATCATTTCAATTACCTGAAGTACAGTTTTTTTATTTTTTATTTATTGACAATTATTTCCTGTGATATATTCAATAATGATTGTTGTTCTCTATCTATATGTGGTATATAAACATTTCACAGATGTCAATTGAAAATAAAGTTGCAAAAATGTTAGCATTAGATAAACGTTTAGAAAATAAATCGGAAAAAATTATAGCATTTGGTAAAATGTTACCGGATAATTTAAAACAATTTAAAAAACAATCCGATATTGTTGAACAATTAAAACCAAAATTTCCCGATGATATACGAACATCAAAAGTTTTATTTCATGGAATTACACATTTAAAGTATATTTATTTATATTTTAATTATTAATTATTATAATTTTTATTAATCGCATATGTATATATACAGATCAACAAAAGCACTAGTTAATCATTTAAAGGAATCGCCTGATATACCAAAACCAGAATATTTAAAAAATAAAAATGTATTCAATAATAATAATACCGGAAAACAATTAAAGAAAAACAACTCTAAAATGAAAAATGTCGATTCACAACCATCACAATTACAAATTAATAAAAATCAAAAAATGCATACATCTTTATATGAACATATTTTATTAAATAAATAATATTTTTTGCCATTTATTGTTTGTATGCTAAATGAATAAATAAAAACAACAATAAAATTTATATTTGACATTTAAAATGATCTAAAAATGCAAATGCAAATACAAATGCATCATCATCATCATGTACTTTGAATATAAATAAATAAATAAATAAAAATAATGCAATTGTACAGGTAAAAAAAAAAAACAAATAAATACGGAATAAAATACGGACGAGGTCAATAATCGCTGATGCTACACCTTGCAGACGTGAAAGCAGCAATGATGTTCTGGTTTTCTTTTTAAAAACAGTTTTTTATTTAGTACTTGATATGGCAAGTAAGCGAGTACTATTTATTCATGATAGTATGATATTTTTATACTATATCATAAGATAAACATCTGTCTTTTTTATTATATTTTATTTGTTTTTTTTAACCAATTATTTTCAAATAATTTTTGTATAAAGAAATTTTACAATTTTGATATTAAAATTTGCATTTTTATAGTTTATAGTTTTATATGTGATGTGTGATGATGAACAGAAATTTTTTAAAATATATATTTTATTTAGATCGTTTCTTTATTTTTTAAATTTAAAAAAAAAATAAATTATTTCTTTTCAACATATATAAAGTTACGGTTATTATTTGTAAATGCATTAATGCATTTTTTTTATTTTAAATTGATTGTTTAAATTATATGCAATTGAAGAAGAGTGCAATAACACAATTCATATGATATTACTCTATTATATATATTTATATTGCATTCTGTATTGTTACAGAACTATTAAAAAATTCTTAATATTTCAATTTATAGACAAATTTTATCGATTTTGTATTATATAAATGCTAATAAGTAAAGTAACTATTTGATATATTTAAATTAATATCCCAACACTTAATTTATGATTCATAATTGGATTAACTTTTTTTGTGACAAATCATTTAAAATATTGAAAGTTATGAAATTTTCTAAATTAATCATTAAATAATCAAATGAAAATTGGTTGAACCGCAATCATATATATAGAAATAAATATGAAAAAAAAATTCTTAATAAATTCTTAAGTTTCTTAATAATAAAAGACACCATTTAAAGTATAATATTATTTTATAATATAAAAACAGTATTTTTATATTATTAAGTAAACATATTTTTTAAAATATTGTTTAAAAAAAAAAAACACTTACCATCGGCTGTTGGCAATACAATTTTTTCTTGGGTATCAATATTTTTTAATGAATTTGGACTAAAACCTTCTAGTTGTGATTTTAAATCAACGGCTACTTTTGGAAGATCTTTTAATGCTGGTGCGGCCATTTTACTATAAAATAAACAAAAAAAAAAAAAAGAAAAAAATATATTATTAAAAAATAATAAGCATATGTCCACCACAAAATTTGGAAAGTAAACGAAATAGCTTATTTATATATTATATTTGATGTTGCAGTTTTTTTTTTATTTTTCACGAATTATTTTTTGTGTAAATAAAAATTTTAAAAACTATATATACATATATTTATATTACTATATTTTTTACACATGGTAAATACAAAATTAAAAAAAATAAATAAAATAAAAGAAAAAAAGTTACATTGGAAACAAGTTGCCATAATTGGACATACAATAGCCTTAATTTAACTTCTTTTTTTTATAGTATATATACGCGATATTATTCATTCTTTTGTTTTTGTTGCAATTAAAAGAGATATTGTACCCCATTTAATAAACACAATTTTTTTTTTTTTTAATTCGGTATTTAGATTGAAGTTTTATTTCGATTTTTTTTTATTTTTTGCAAATAGACGACAATGTGTTTTCAAAAGTCGCGTATATAGCAAAAAAAATACATGGATGTCAAATATAATTTATACATTGAATTTTTAATATTTTTTTTTTTTTTTTGTAAACTATATGTTTTATTTAAGCAAAAATAAAACGTTTTTGTAATATAATATTTCTTTTTATAAACCAGTAAAAAAAAAAAACAATTTAATATTAACCATATGGTTTTTTTATATTCAATTCATTTATATTTTGCAAAGTTTCATCGCAATGTGGAGTTTTTTTTTTTTTGCATGCAGAGATCATACAAAATATATATTCTTAGAAATGGTTTTTTTGTATATAGTTTCTTATATGCATTCGTAGGTGTGTTGTGCTCTATTGTAAAGAACTGAAGAAGTATATTCTTTAAAAAAAGATTAATAAACGATGAATTTATGTCTGTGTCAAAGAAAGAAAGTCTAATAATCCATATATGGATTTTCGATATAAAAAAAAAACGCAATATCTTTAGAGTATGGCCAAAATTTAAAAGTTTTTGAATAATAATTTTTCGTTTTATATATGAACAAATGCAATTAAATAAATATGATGATTAAATGATAATCGTGTATAATAAAAAAAAAATCTTCTCTTAAATATTAGTCATCAAACTTTTTTTTCAGTAATATATTTATTGAAATTATATTTAAAAATTATTATTATTATTGCAAATTTTAAAATAATATATTCCATTTATATGTTAATTATGTTGTGTTGTTTTTTTTTGTCTGTCTATAAAAATTGCGATTGCATAAATAAATAACAAATACCCGTAATCTAAAAATGTAAATGTAAATTATTGAAAAATTTAAATCTTTTAAAGAAATTGTTTTTTTTTTAATTTTTTTTATACAAACGCAATTTGTTTTTTTTTTAAATAAAACTATTTTTCATTACCATTTTTGGAAGAAAACAACTAACGCAGATAATTATTATTTATTTATATTAGAAATGGTTTTTATATATATATATATATATATATATATATATTGAGGCTAAATAAATACACATTATTTAATTGTAATATGTAATGTGAAATAACAAAAAAAAAATCAATTTATAGTAAATTAATTACATATTATATTTAGAGTTATATATGCGAGATTAAATTTTATATGCAAGATTACCTAAACAAAATGTTAATATATGCATAATAATTGCGAATAAAAAATCAATAAATTGAAGACAAAAAAAAAAATTAAAACATTTCATTACCTTAATAAGTGATTTATATAGAAGCTTTTTTTTTTATATATAAATTTTTATGCTATATAGTTTGTGTTTATTTATATAAGGCATTGAAATAACATTATTAAATGGTTATATTTTGTTTAACATGTTTTAATTACTCATTATTGTATATAGTATTACATTTGGAATTATTATTTATACTTTTGATTTATGAATGAGAAACTTTGAAATGCATCAGAATCTGATACATTTATTATTAAACATTAAAATACAATAAAATAAGTGTATTTACTGGACAAATGAGCGTATCTATAATCTAATATTTATCACATACAGGAAAAATTGCTTGCAAAACTCATTTTTAAAATCATATTTTTCATTTATTAAAATTAAAAAACTTTAAAGATATGATAAAAACTCAACTTTTGAATTAGTTAATCTATAATTAGTTGAAGAAATGCATAAAGTATGGAATGAGATGATAATTAATATCAAAAGGACATATTTAATTGTATAAGGCTTTGTATGCGAGATATAACTCTGTGGTGTAAATGTTAAAAATTCCAACCTAAAATTTAAACGAAATTTTGTGGTCGTGGGTTCCTACTGAATCCTACTGAATGCATAAAATATGTTTTGTGTTTTCGGTTATTTTTCGAATCTGAATTTTAACACAGAGTTGTATTTTCCGCTGGCGGTTGGTCGTACGGCTAATTACCGACACCGTAAAAGCCACAAATTAAGAAAATAAAAACAGAAGGCTATTATTGGACGCTAAAACCAGATTGTTGGTTGTATAGCGAAAAATTTATTTATTATTTTAAGGCTTTTAAAATCAAATCATAGACTTTATCATGAATATATTATAATATTATAATTATCGACAACAGATGTTTTTTTAACAATATTAAATATTGCTAATATTGCTAATATTTAAGAATAAAAATTATTTCGATTTTATTTGCGGCATTTATAAAAGATTATATATTAACGAATATTATTATACAATTGAATATTATTATTTAATAATTTATGCAAAAAAAAACACAAAACTAATTTATTATATATTGAATTCAATTTATATGAAAACAATTTATGCGCGTTCAATTAAGATTATTGGGCAGTGAATGTGCGTTTTTTTATTTGTTCTCCATATAGTTATTATGAATTTTTGGTAAACAACAACCAAAAAAAAAAACAATTGTATATTTCGTCATCATTATTATTATTATTTCAATAAATTACACGCGTAATATACAGAAATTATATCGGTTAGTTTTTAAATCTACTCGAAAAAAAAATCATTTTATATATTTCATTTGAACATAAGATACAGAAACAAATACATTTTCCTTTTAAAGCGAGATTCTATATTTGAAATATACAAGAAACAAAAACTTCACTATAAAAAAAACAATAAATGAATGTTATTTTTTTTATATATTGTTTTATTATTATTATTGCATGTCAAAAAAAAAAAAGAGTTGGATTAAGATAAAAACAAATGAATTAAAATAATAAATAAATAAAAAAAAAAACTTATAATATCGTCCATGAAGAATATATATAAAGAACATCATTGAACACATTATATAAATTGCAACCCACAAAGAAATCGTATATTATTATTATTATAAATATAGTAATTTTATTTTAAACCCATACAAATATAATTATATAGAATACATTATGTATAGAAAGTCACATTATAAAACTATAATTTGAAATAAAAATCAATTGAAAATCAATTTCAATTTTTCTATTATTTTTTATTTATATTATTATTATTATTTATATATAATATAATACAAATAGAGAATATCACAAATCTATTTTCTTTTTTGATTAATTTACTAACTAATGTAATGTATTATTATTATATATGCGATCATTCAATTGAATTTATATATTCAATTTTTTTTTATCTATTCATTCATTTAGCATTATAAAAATTGTTCATCGTTCAGCCAATACTCTCGTTTATAGATATAAAAAAGAAAATAAAAAACAATCAATTTTAAAAATGGTAATCCAAAGTAGGAAATGAATAATTTCTATATATGTTTGTATTCTGAATATTTTATATTGATAAATCTCGACTGTGTAAATGATTTGAGTTTGTTAAAAAATATATAAAAAGTTTAATGGTTTTTGTTTAATTGTAATAAATTTTCTGTTTAATGTGTAAAAGACAGATTACATATATCTTGCATTTAATTATGTGAAAATAAGTAGAAATAGAAAATACATAAAACTATTATAAAAGTAATTATTTTAAAAGAGAAGAAGAAGAAGAAGAAATACAATTATTTTAAGGTGATGTTTTTATTATTCATATATTAAATCCATGTTACGTTAATTAAAATAAATTATCAATTCTAATCAATTGTTTATAAAATAAAGGAGTTCAAATTACATATATATATAAATATATTTGCACAGAAAATGATCTGGCAAAAGTTCAGTTAACTATTTTTAAGCCTTTTTTGCATAGGGAACGTTTAAAAAAGTTTAAAATATCAAGTCGATCGGTTATGAAATTGAATGATATTGTGCAAATAATTCATTGACATATTTTTTTATCTTTAAATTTGTAAAATCTATTGACAATCAATGTAACCTTATACAGAATCAAATCAAATATGTATATACACAGTGCGACAATTAATATTCCGGACTCAAACCATATATCATTAACCAGTATAGAACGATCTATGTGATGGAATATGCGTTTTGAAGCTTGATATTTTCTCTATCGTCTGTAAAAATTTCATTGCATTTGGTTGACAAATAAAAAAGTTATGAAATTTCTTGTGAAACAATATTTTAGTTGAAGTAAAAATTTGAACATGGAACAAAGAGCAGTCATTAAATTCAACGCAAAGCTTGGTAAATCTGCAACAGAAACGTTCAAATCGATGCAGCAAGTGAATGGCGATAATTGTATGGGTAGAACACAAGTTTTTTAGTGGTATAAATGTTTCGTGGGTGGCTAAAACGCAGGCTAAAAAAACAAGAAAAGTTCCATCGAAAATCAAGACAATGCTCGTAACATTCTTCGATAGCAAGGGAATGATCCATAAAAAATTCATTCCAACTGGTCAAATAGTCAGTGGCGCATATTATATCAAAGTTTTGAAGCGTTTGATGGACAGGATTCGTCGTATTCGACCTGAATATCGTGTTTGTTACACGATAATGCACCAAGTCACACATCACTTATTGTTCGTCAGTTTTTGGCACGAAATCAAGTCTGTGTGTTAAATCATCCACCGTATTCACCTGATTTAGCACCATGTGACCCCTCTTTGTTCCCAAAACTTAAAATGAAATTGAAAGGATGTGTTTTTTAGGGATATGGAAACTATTCAAACAGCACACGCGCACTAGTGGTAATACCACAAAATGAGCTGGAATACGCATTTGAGTCATTAAGTCATTATTAAATCGATGTAACAGTTGTATTGAATCAGGAGGAGAATATTTTGAATAAATAAAAAAAAAAGTATTTCCTATGACCAG
Organism: Dilophus febrilis; assembly: GCA_958336335.1. Lineage (NCBI taxonomy): Eukaryota > Metazoa > Arthropoda > Insecta > Diptera > Bibionidae > Dilophus > Dilophus febrilis. Next base: position 38,594,645 of record OY284468.1, read on the forward strand.
TCCGGAATATTAATTGTCGCACTCTGTATATTTATATAAACCACTTAGCAGTTATAATTTTCTTCTAACATCTATAAATCAAAATTGTAGTACGTGTAAAAGCAAAAAAAAAACAATATTTTTAATTGTAATTATATAATAATAATAACAAAAATAATATTAAAAATTGCAAAAGAAAACAAAAAAAAATAGTAATTATATTTTTACTGTTTCAAATTGAAATCGTAAAAATAAAAAAACAATTAAATTTATTCATTGATTTGTGTTTATGCATCCAATATTTGTATATGCATGCAATAAATATATGAATCATTTTATGATTCATAGAAAATATACTTTTATAAATATATCGATTATTTGAGTTGATTTAAATTTAAACAAAAAAATGCATTATACGAACTTACGATTATATGTACTACGATATAATTTTATAATATAAATCAGAAATGTGTATATAACAAAAAGAAAATATCTTTTTTTATTTGGTTAAGTGATCTTAAAAATCTTGATATTTAAAATTTTATACACATATTTGTATTATGAATAAAAAATTGTATTTTATATGCATTAAAAGCTGTATATATTTCAATTCATCATATTCCATATTCAGTCAGGTAAGAATTTTATAAAATTGTCATATAATAATCGTGTTCATGAACTTAAAAAAAACTTTATAATCTTTCGAATGGATCTATAAGGAAAATTTCGATTATTTTAATATGAATATCTATTAAAAACTTTTTACACCCAAAATATTCGATCAAAATATCAAAAAAAAAAAATAAAAATACGATAAAGATTAAAATATATTAAAGTCAACTCCCTTCGTAATATATTTATTAAAAACAATTCATCCCTGTGATTTACATTAATTTATTGATGTAAAGCATTTATATAAATTACAAATACTAAAATACACATTTGATGAAAATAATTGCTACTTGCTAAACTCTTATAATTTAGTACGTATATATTTACAAATATACCACTTAATATAGTATACTTATAATAAGTCAAATATATATTTACTCATTTATATCAAATAATATATTGAAATACATATATATTTTGTCATTAAACTAAACTATAGAAAAAACAAATAAACAAAATTTATGAAAACGTTTACCATATAGTTTAGCAAAATCATATATGGGGGAAAAACTCCATATATGTTAATATTATAAAACGATAATTTAATATGAATTCTATATATATCTAAACAATATATTATAAAAGACTGTGTATATATTGAAGAAGATTAAAAAAAATGAAATGAATACTTTTTCGCATATATATGGGATTACAAATCGTATACTATAGTATTTATAAGACTTTGAAAATATCCATCCAAATATGGATTGAATGACTTGCATAACTCTGTGTCTACTGGAAAATCATATGCAGAAAAAATAGAAGAAGAAAAATGTTAAATTACATAATATACAGTTGAGATTATATATAGTAGTATTCAAGAAGGAAAATTATATATGGATTTTCCATTGTATAGACACAGCTGTTTTCATATATGTTTTTGTATATATATAGATGATGATAACACTAAAAAAAATTGTTACATTTTAATAGCATTTTTGGGAAAATTCACAAATTTCCTTTTCATGTACACTCTCATATAGATTTCCTATATTATATACCATATATAATAATAAAAGTTTTCCAGACGTTACGTCACACAGCAGACAATTTAATACGTGTATAGATTTTTTGTTATGTAGTTATATCTATATCTATATATCATATAGTAAATGACAAAAAAAATTCAAGAGACGTTAGATTAACCACAATGCCACACACAATACAAATGATTTTTTTTTCCAGTTATATAACAAAATTGTTTTTACCCCAAAATATGCAATTCAATAAATACAATTGTATGATCTATATATATAGCTATAAACAAAAAAGTGCATCTCAATTTATATATATATATATCTGTTTTACATACAATAAACTACCGCATGTGTATAGGTATAAAATCGGTAAAATACACCCCATCATCCCAATTTTGGTAAATAATAAAATCGATATAGGACCTTAGCACAACACGACCACCATCATCATCATCATCATAATATTTAGATATCAAAATCATTTTATATACATATATACTGTGGTGTATTGTATATAATAATAGAACAAAAGCAATTTCCCATTTCTTTTATTTTGTCTAAATCCATCCGGGATTCGGTATTGTATATACACACACGGGATATTCATCATTTATTATTATTTATTCATTTAATATATACACATTATACATTTAAATTAAATATTATATATGATGTTAATGGAAATATAGTCATTATATAGTCATTTGCGCAAATAATTCACAATGAATGTATAAATTTTCTCTATTGATTTTGTATAACCATATACTATTTATATAAATTAAATCTATAATACTTATATACTGTTGCATTAAAACTAATAATTTGAAGGGTTCATATCATATATTGATCTGTATATTATAAACAATGATTGGCAAATTTTTTTTAATAAAGCAGTGATTGATGTTTTAGAAGAATTGCAATTATTATAATTAAAAGAAAATTTAATCAAAGGGTTTTTTTGTCTATATATAATTGATTATTAATGAAGTAATTTATAAAAATTTCCGTTGTGAAAATGTTTCTATTATGTTGGAGAGGGGCGGTTTATGAAATGGAAAATTTGTAAAGCTAGTAGTTTTTAAAACGCATGCTGTAGCATTCGTCTTATTTTTACCATTTTCATTATGTAAATTTGATGAAAAATTATTTATAATTATTATGTCTTGTCAAAATACGAATGTTAAGGAGATTTTTGGTATATAATCTGTGAATATTTTTCATCAAATTAAATTGAAAAATGATACCGCTTTCTTATTTCAAGTTTTAGTTGAGTTTTAAAGGTGTTTCCAGAACATTTGCAATTCATATTGTAAATATTTTCTATATAAAGAAAAATCATATACAGTTGTTTTCAATACATCGGAAAATTGAAATTTTACCAGCCTAAGGGGTGTGGAGACTTGAACATAGAATTGGCTTACATTTTAAATATTATGACTGTTTATCTACAATTTTGGAGTATTTGTAAAAAAAAAAAATTATATTTGATAAATAGACATAAATATTTACATTTTTAATCGAAATTCGCGTGTGTACATTTTACAATAATAACAACAAAAATTTAACGTGTAACATAAATTTTATTATTGCATTTTGTTCAACAATTGATATGGTTGTTTAAATTAAATTAAATTAAATATACTATATACAGTATATAATAAGAAACTTATTGATAAGAATTTACGTTTGCCAACATATTTTTTTGTATATAAAATTTATACAAACAGAAAAAAATTCTTATATATTTATATAAATGAGTCATCGCAGACTTTAACAAGTTTTTTTTTTTATTATATATTTTGTTGTATATATATTCAAAAATTACTTATTTAAAAAAAACAACAAGAAAGAAATTCTTATCATCAAAATTATAAAAAAAAAATTTTTTTTTTAGTTGGCTAATGTTTTAAATTGAAAACATTAAGTATGAAAACCAAAAATTTACCAACTTAAATAATAATATTTAATATATAAAGACACATATAAATAATATATATATATACATTGATGAAACGTCTCTATGTCTTATACGATATCATAAATTAGCTACATATTTATAAAAAAAAAAAAAAAAAATATAAGAAAATATGAAAGTCTGGTTATGATATAAATAAATATAATTTATATTTCCAAGTCTTTTATATAGTATTGGTTTTTGTTTTTTAATATTTAATATTTTCTTCACATAAAAATGCATCAATGCACATTTTTTGTTTTTGTATTTGTACGCTTAAGGCATATTTCACTGTGACGACGAGCAGCATATTTTATTTTAAATTTAACCACTTAATTTAAAAAAAAAATTTATACTTTTCAAAGTCTAAATATATAAATAAATTACATATGGTGACAATGAAAATTCTATTTATGATGATATGGTCGTTGCCATTTTGCGATTTTTATCATCTTTGTATAACCGTATGCGCCTGATGACTATATATATATAATATTATGGTTCAAATTTACAATATATATTGTACATATATATTTATAATAAATAATAATAATAATGTATATGCGACTTAAATTGGCGGATATAATAAAACAGTAATGTCATTATAAGTGGATTATTAAGACACACATATAACAAAACATTTGCTTCGCATTTTAAAATATGTCAAATGAAAATTAAACACAAACACTCACACACACACGTTAGAAAACACGAAAAAAAAAGAAAAACGGTTTGTGCAAATATTTGCAAAACTTATTTTTCATTCAATGGATGGATACGTTTTAAAGCTAATGAATATTTATTTTATTTTTTATAATTCTAACCGTCTAAAAAAAAAAAAAGATTAACATAAAAAAAGAAATATAACCCATTAAAAATTCTCATTTATATATTCATTCCATTTTGGAATATAACAAAAAAATATTAATTTACAATGTTTATATAATACATTTTTTTTTTTTTATCATTTCAACCCTTATATACATGATGAACCCTTATGTTTAAGAGAAAAATGAAAATGAAAAGTGACACATATATATAAAAAGGACGAGAAACAAAAAAAAAAAACCGATTTGTCACATATTCTATTTATTCATCACATCATATGTTGTTGGTTGGTGGTAATGAAAAATGACTCATATTCATGCTTTATGTTCATAACAAGAATATAATTTTTATGTTGTTTTGCGTCTTAAAATGCAAGGGTTTTTATAATTAATTATATATAATGTTTATGCGGTTTCTGTTAAAGATACAAGAAAAATATATATACCGACCTAAAAATATATCCGTATAGTAATTAGAGAATAAACATTTCTGTTTTCAAGTGCCTTTTCAAGTGAAAATTTTTATAAAAATAAATGGGTAAAATTTAACGATTACAACACGTCTGAATAATTTTACAAAATTTTCTATACTTATATATTGTATATAAATATATGAACATTTAACCACAATAAATTATAAATTCAAGTACATCGTATTCCTTTTTTGTGATTTAATCGTCCACATCTTAGCTATAGATTGCTTCCTTATCGATGGCATTTATCGCTTGTTTACGAATTTATTTAAATATATTACTATTATACAAATTACATTTCGACAAAGTCTTTTAAATTTATATATATTGAATTCAGAAGGGATACATTCCATGATATATCAAGAATTTTATATTCCAATACATAATTTATAAAATTGTTTTACATTTTATAACAACATTTTTACATGTTATATTTATTCAATATCAACAACGTATATTCTAAATATACTTTTAAAGTTTATTTTAATATTTAATAAATAAAACGTATATTTTTTATGATAAAAATTTGCTTATCGTTTCAGAACATACTGAAAAAACTGAATTATATACAATACATTTTTTTTTTATGTTTAATAATACGGCATGAAATGAATATTTTATTTATCAAAATAAAAATACAATTGTTTTGTTGTACAAAAAAAAAATATAAAAAATAGAATTATTTGTAAAAAATACAAACAAAGTGGAAAATAACATTAAAATAAATTTAAAAAAAAAACGAAAAAAAATGCGTGATTGTGAATGAATAATTTTAATTTTATACAATATAAATATAGAATATAGAATTAATTTTTCAAATTCAATATATAAAAAAATATGTTCATAGAATATATAGAATTGATTTATCTTCAAGAAAAAAAAAACAATTTATATTGATTATTCCAGTCATATTTATATATACATATATATTTCTAAAGGAAAATACACGCAGAACAATTTATTATTCATTATTAAATTATATAAATTTATTTATAAATGATTTTCGTAATATAAGATATATAATGTTAAGTGTGTAAATTGATCATATTGTTTTAATGTTCAATTATTCGTCACGTTTTTCCTTCTTTTAATATATTTATGGTATATACACTTATCCGTTTTTCAATATATAATTAATTGTCTGATGGAATATAATCATCATAATTTTTTTTTTTATATAATGTGAATCGTTAAATGTTTATAGAAATTTATTTAAAGAAATCGGCAATAATATTTATAAAAGTTTAATGATTGTTGTCTATAAATATTAAAATGGGCATTTTTAACACATATTTTATAATAATTATTGATATCATATTATTTAAAATAAACTTTTTTGTTTTAATTTAGAAAAATAAAATAAAATATTTTTATTTGATATATTTACATTTGAATACGTGAACGAACATATTATATAAAATATTTTTTTTTTTTGATAAAAACATCCGTCATTTTGATTATTTTATTTATATAAATATTTCAAGAGTATATAAGAAGCGAGTTTTTTTTTGTATTTTTAAGCAGTCACTATATATTTCTATAAAATATCAAATGTATTCATTCATATAAGAATAAAAATAATAAGAATAATAACATTTCATTGGTATGCAGCTTCATTTATAATAATAATAACAATTATAATAATAATAATCGCTAAACGATGATAGAAATGAAGTATAAAATAAAAATTTTTGTTAATCAAATTATTATATATAAAAATATATATTATATGGGCTTATTTATTATTATTATACTATACTATGGTTTATGAATAATGTGTTTGATTATGATTTAATATAATAATTTCTTTATAAAAAAAAATTATACGCAGGCAATATAAATAAATGCATTTAGAAAAAGGGATTTTTAAAAGGGTTTCAAAAGAATCTAAATCATTATAGAAATATTTTCCATTCGATGGATTACTAAACAAATTTTCTTATAAACAAATTTGAGATTCAATCAAAATTAATGAAACGCGGCGGCGCCTATAGAGAACTGATAAATTGTAATATAATACACACCACACAATTTAATTATCAAAAGTTATAACCGAGAATTTCGTTTTCCTTTCTCAAAAAAAAGATAAAAAAAAACTAAATAGAAATTCATTTAAAATTCAATGTATATTGAAAATAAAAATAAATTTTTCGCTATACAACCAACAATCTGGTTTTAGCGTCCAACAACAGTTAGTTTCTTAATTTGTGGCTTTTACGGTGTCGGTAATTAGCCGTACGACCAACCGCAAGCGGAATATACAACTCTGTGTTAAAATCCAGATTCGAAAAATAACCGAAAACACAAAACATATTTTATGCATTCAGTAGGATTCGAACCCACGACCCCAAAATTTCGTTAGAATTTTAGGTTGGCATTTTTAACATTTACACTACCAAGTTATATCAATGTATATTATTGTATAATAAAAATTGATTTCCAATTTATGTATTGAAAAAAATGGAAGAAAAAAAAAACAAACCAAATCCCTGACATATAAAAAAAAAATTCTCATTATGGGATTTTTTTTTATATACATTTTCGTTAATGACCCCTGTTTTTTTACATCTCCCAAAACATATACTATATATTGGCATCATCATCATACATAAATGATTGAAGATATATATTTATATATAGTAATATATGTATTGGGGATTTATATATCATACAATTATGCATATATAAAAATATATATTCAGAAAACTTCGTGTACATTCCGACCTCAAATTAAACAAATATGTACAAAGCGAAATTCATTTATTTTTTTTTTTTTTCATATATAATATTTATTATATTCAATTCAATTCAATTCAATTTAAAATATAAATCATTTAAGGAAAAAAAAAATGAATGAATGAATGAAAAATTTTATGCAGTGTGGTACTTATACTTATATATTAATATAAAATAGGTATACAAATTAATTTTTATTATTTTTCATTGGTACAATAACATTCGATACATTGAATAACAAAATAATAAATAATGATTTGTAATTTTATATATAGTATTTAAGGCAGGTTTGGATAATTATATGTGTCATCCAAATTACATCTAAACTATTATGAATTGTGAGTATCCCAATTCAAGTTTATCACAAAAGATAAATGATAAAAGGTGAATGAATCAATTTAATCAATATTATACCTTTTAAAAAAAATTTCATATATAGTCATAAAAAAATCAATCAACAAAATTTTCCTAAAACCATCACTGTATATTTTTTTCTTTTCTTTTTTTTTTGTTTTCCACTTTAAAATTGAATGTGTTATAAAAATATTGTATTAAATTCGAGAAAAAAAAAATCTCTCTACATATAAATAAATAAATAAAAGACCATATCATTTAATAATATACCAGATAAACATATACAAAATTAGCATTAATAATAATAATTCACATATGTAAAGTATTATATCCCCATAGATGCTTGTACACATTGAAAATTTGCAAAAAAAAAAATAAGTTAAAAACGTATGGGTTTCATTCTATATGGTGTATATCAAAATGACTCATAACATATAATATCATATATATATATATATATATATATATAAAATATGTTAAGTTTATTTTTTTATTAATTTCTGTATTCGCATTCATTCATTCTTGTTTTTATTTTACATTTTTTTTTTTTTTTAATTTTATTTTTACATCCAAGTCAATTTATTATTATTAAAAAAAAAAAATAATATACATATATAAATAATGATTAAATAAATAACAGTACATAATATATATAAAGTCTTATAGTATTTTATTTATAAATTGTATATCATTCCAATTGTTTAAATATATTAAAAAAAATTGTTTCTGCTTAATTATAAAAATTAATAAATAAATAAAAAAATATTATTATAACAAATACAAGGTTGGATTATTATTATTAAAAATAAAAATCTTCTTATTTTATTGATTTTCTTTACCATTATCCATCCATTCAGACAAATCAAAGTCATATTTATTTTTTTTTATACCTTATGTTTTTGTAATTTGTGTTTTTTTTTTGTATAAAAAAAAAAGTGAAAAAATAAATGTCTGCATTGTTGCGAATTTTACTATATTTATAAATAATATATAAGCAATTTTATTACTATAGATCAAAATTAGTCAAATCAAAATACCATTCTCAGGTATTTGCGAAGAATTCTTCATAAATAAAACCACTCTTCGAATCAAATTGAATTCTTTTGCATATCTACACATATCTTTTTTTGTGCAGCGATGTGATCATTGCAAATTTTACTCGCGATCCATTATAAATAAAATAATGAATGATTAAAAAAAAATGTTCAATCATTTTTTTTTTTTTTTTTGCTTTTGATTTACAAAATTTCTGTATATATAAAATTATTAACACAAAATTAAAATTGATAAAAATTGAATGCACCCAGTAAAGCAAATGTAAATACGATAATTATACATAATAATAATAATAATAAAAAAAACACAAATTAGAGATTAATGTTTTGAGATAACAATATTTGATAAAAAAAAAACAACACATTTTCATAAGTGCTAATTATTTCGAATTTAATTTTCAATTTTGCATTCTTTTCTTTGTGTGCATTTATTGAATTATTTTTTTTTTTAATAAAAATTAAGAACTATACACATTGAACGTTATTGCTTGCTTCTTGGATTTCCTTCATATGGAAATGATTTTAGTTTAGAAATTGTATTGTAGAAGTCGCCAATACAAAACCAATATAACAAATTTAATTATAATTAAATAACCCCGAAAAGAAGGTAAGTTATTTATGGCTAAGAAATGGTAAGATAATGAATTGTATCTTTTTCCTCAGTTAAGACTATTTTTAAATGGTCATATAACGGTATATTATTATGAGTTAAGCTGCTTAAACTAAAGTTGGTTAAACAAAAAATGACATCACATATCTTTGCCTCGAGCTGTAATTTATCAAATAAGTTCCACTATAAACAAATTTTGATTCTTATCTGTTTTTTTTTTTTTTTTTTGATTTTTGGAAATCATGACAAATTTCTATATAATTTTAGTTTATTACATCAAATATATTATGTATGTATCAAAAAAAAAAAAAATTAATCAAAGATAATAAACATACATATTTGATAAATAAATGAAAACTAAAAGAAAAAAAAACATGCCAATATACACTCGAAATATGGTATTTGATATACAAATTGATTAATTATTTATCACCATATATAATTTTTCTATGAAATATTTATGATATCATCAAATTAATATGCAATATTGGAATTATTTTTATGTATATGAATTTAATTATGCGATATCAAAGACGCGAGTGGAGAATATAAGCATTTTTTTTATTTATTAAATAAATGATTTAGTATATGGTTTTAATTATATTATAATAGATTATATGAAAATGTATGCGAATTCTGTTAAGAAAGGTATTTTCATAACATCACAGTTTTCATCACATACATCTGCAAAAGGGCAAGGTTATTTTTTACATTTCCTTATCCATTCATCATCTTAAACAAAATATTTTCAATATAACTAACTTTATAATTATAACTTGCTTAGTGAATATATGACAAAAATGATTCATTACACATTGTTTAAAAATAAAACTTTGGATATCTTTACATTAATACGGAAAATGTATTATACTAAAACCATATAATTTTTAATAATCCTTAATATATACGAAGTATAAAAAGGTAATCTCATAAACTACTATTGATACTATAATAATCAATAATCAATAATATATGCATGTGTATTGTATTGATTAAATTTATAATCATAACACATATATTCATTACATAAAATTATTTAAAACTCACTTAATGAATATTAATGCGATTTCAGGTTAATTACTAAAAATTTACCTTTATATTATAATAAAATCATCATAATTTTATAAAAATGTATTATAATATTTTAAAAACAAAGAATTGATAATAAAAGAAATATATATTTTATTTAAATGGTCATCCATATATAAGTTTCTTTTTTTCTTTTAAAATTATATGTAAATCAATATAGTAATAATAATAATAAATTCAATAACCCAACAGGAAATCATTAATCAATAATGAAAAATCTCTTATATATTTTTATAATATAATATACTGTATGAGTAATGATTTTATGTGCGATTATCTGCGATTTCGATATGTATATATTAGGTTATCGAAAAAGTATTGATAATTTTTATAAATAGATGTCATTATAATTGAATATTTCAAGTAGTACTAATCTGATCAGGTAACACTAACATATGTTCGAAAGATGACATTTCGTAGATAAAAAAAAAAAAAATTAAATTTGTTTAGTTATTTAAAAGTTGTAGTGCATTAAAGATGAGCGAAATTAGTGAAAAAATTCGATACATTTTACAATTTTATTATGAAAAAGGTGAAAATGCAACGCAGGCACATGAACAAATTTGTGCGGTTTACGGTGAAGGAACTTTATCAAAATTAACAGCCTATAGATGGTTTGCTCGATTTCGTTCCGGTAATTTTGATGTCAAAAATGCACCTCGTTCTGGTCGACCAATCACTGAAAAAGTCGATGAAATCATATCAAAAATTGAAGAAAATCGACACGTAAGCAGTCATGATATCGCTAAAGAACTAAACATCCATCACCAAACAGTTTTAAAACATTTGACAAAGGCTGGATACAAGAAAAAGCTCGATGTTTGGGTACCACATGAATTAACACAAAACAATTTAATGAACCGAATTTCCATTTGCGAAACGCTGTTTAAAAGGAACGAAATCGAGTCATTTTTAAAGCGAATGATTACAGGTGATGAAAAGTGGATCACATACGATAATAATGTACGAAAAAGATCGTGGTCCAAGAAGGGTGAAGCTCCTAAAACAGTAGCAAAACCTGGATTAACACAAAGAAAGGTAATGCTGTATGTTTGGTGGGATTGGAAAGGAATCGTTCATTATGAATTACTAGCACCCGGTCAAACCATTGATTCCGATCTCTATTGTCAACAATTAACAAGATTGAAGCACGTGATTAAAAAAAAACGTCCAGAATTAATCAATCGAAAGGGTGTTGTGTTCCATCATGACAACGCCAGACCACACACATCTTTGATGACTCGGCAGAAACTGAGAGAGTTTGGCTGGGAAGTTTTAATGCCTCCACCATATAGCCCGGACCTTGCACCTTCAGATTATTATTTGTTCCGGTCTCTGCAGAACTCCCTTAATGGTTTAAAATTAAATTCCGCAGAGGACTGCAAAATGCACTTGGATCAGTTTTTTGCCCAGAAAACACAAAAGTTCTACAGTGATGGGATAATGTCTTTACCAGAAAAATGGCAAAGGGTCATCGATCAAAACGGCGCATATTTGGTTTAATAAAGTTCATTTGAAATATATAAAAAAATCGTTTGAATTTTGTAAAAAAAATTAACAATACTTTTTAGACAACCTAATATATAAAAAGAAATTGAATTTACCAGTCATGAAATGCAAAAATAACCCATAAATTAAGAAAAAAAAAAACATTTTTTTTTTTCGAATATATAATTAATAAAAATAGTATACAAAAAAATATACTAAATTATGTTTTAAACTAAATTTATACTGGGGATATTAAAATAAAAATGTTTAAAAATTATTATTCAAATTGAATTTGTATATATGTGGAATTTATAATCTAAAAGAACAAACAATGTATGGTTTGTGAGATGAGATATAAATAAAAATTCAAAATATACAAACAAATGTTTCTCATTAAGAATTAATTAAATTCTTGAAATTCTTTTGATCTGTTTTTGCTTGCCATATATTGTAATAAATATTATAAAAAAAACAAACAAAAAATTAAAAATCATAACTTACCCAAAAAACAAAAACAATTTGCAGTAATTAAAAAAAATTGTGCATTTTTTAATTAAAATTTGGACACACGCAAATAAACCAGACAAAATAATGTTAGTATTTTTACAATTATTAGTATAGAGATAGATCGGGTATAAGAAAAGAAATACTTCTTAAAAATGTTATGCATTCTTTAATTTTTTTTGTTTTTTGCTAATTTTATCACATCGCATATTTATTTTATCACACATTATATATTTTTTATGGTGTGTGCCATATATTTTTTATGGTGTGTGCGTGCGTTTTCATATATTTAATATTTGCGTTATTTTTTTTTTTTTTCATATTTGTTTTTGTTGTGTATTTATTTATTTAATGAAATAAAAAAAAAAACATTTTGTTATATAGGCTAAATGAATAAAAGCGACTAACAAAAAAAAAACAAATATAAAAAGAAACTACATAAAAAAAAATAAAAAAAAATTAGGTGTGGTTATTTTCATCATTTATATCAATATATAAGAGATTGTGTACATTTCCATTAATTTCTATATCATTCCGTTTATTATTAATTATATATAAATAAAATTAAAAAAAAAATCCTTTTTCGTTAATTATTTATTATGCTATAGAGTGTGGTTTGATTTTTTTTTTCTTTCAGATAAGAAAATACCAAAATTTTTTGTTAGATGAAAGAACAACAGAAAAATATATTAATAAACCGCAATATATCTTATTGATAAATAAATATTCAATTCTCAAAATATGTAATGCAAAACAATTCAATTAATTGCACAAAAAAAAAAAATTGGTTAGGAAAAATACTTTTTATTGATAATTTTATGAACATTATCGTGCTGCGAATTATATCACAATTCAGTAAATCTTTCATATATAAATCTAAATAAATCTTTACAATCGCTGACTGTGCGATATTTGCACATTTGCAAATACATTAACATATATATAAAAAAAAAAAAAAATATAATAATAAATATATAAAAAATTGTTTTTAACATGATTTTTGTTATTTTTTTTTTGTTTTTTTAATAGATTTTATTTACTTATTTTTAAAAATAAATTATTAATAAATTGGAACAATACCAAAAAATAAAAGTTTATTTCATAAATAATATAACAATTTTTTTGTTTGTATATTTTATTTATTATCTTTTCGTTTTTATTTGAATTATTCCTGTTAACCGCACCTGAATTATCATTTTCTTTAAATTTTGCATTTTTTAATTCAATTAATTCTTGCGTATTTAAAATCTGAATTTAAATTTAAAATAAAATCACATAGAATAAAAAAAAATTATCAACAAAATAATCAGTATATAATATCGCAACAAATATTTTGGATGCGATAACATAGATTTATTATTGATAAATGTATACGTTTGGGATGGTAAAATATAGAAGATATTTAAGTAAAAAAAATAGAATAATGCTATTTATAATTATCATCAATTTGACGGAAATTGAATGCAATATGAATGGATGCGAAAGGAAAATTTCGTAGTTATTATTCATTATTCGTAGGTAATTTTTGGTTTTAAAGAAATAGAAGATTTTCTTAATAAGATTCTGTTCTGTTTGTATTCAGAATTCAGATTTAATCAATTGTTGATAAACTCACAAACGGAAAATTTGTGAAAATTGCTGTAGAGTTATTCCCAAAAAAACCAAAAAAATTACATTTATTTAATTTTTAAAATACTATCTAATGGTCAGCACGTTTTAAAATACTATCTAATTGATACGTCAGCAGACCGCATAAATTAAACTGCATTTTTACTACGGCTTTATAGCATTTCTTCGTAAATATATATATTCTGAATAATAATTCGATTTAATATAAATGTAATATAATTACAATAAGCAAAAAAAAAACAAAAGCACATAAAATTATAATTTGTAATGTATTGTAATATGCGATGTTGTTGTGAGTGTTGACAGCGAGTATTCCAACAATAAATAAAAAAAAACCATTACTAATTTAATAAAACAAAAAAATCAACTAATTTAATACACGTTTAATTTAATTATAATAAAAATTTGCGTGGTTTGATATATTTCATTATAATTATTTATATTGTAATTTTGTATAATAACAATTTTATATGCAATTCATAATAAATGTATTATTATTAATGTTTCTTCGTACATTAAGAAATTAATATTTTTTTTAAATAATATTCATTTATTTATTTGATATTAAACATAAAATAAAAAAAATTAGTGTTTTTGTATTGATTGGGGGGTGGTCAATGAAATGCGTGTGTTTCGTCGTCATCGTCGTCGTCGTCATCGTCGTCGTCGTCGTCGTTGTTATTGAAAAAGACTTAATCATAAAGTTAAATGTGTATAAAAAAAAAAACACTTGCGGCAAATTAAAGTTTTTTTTTTATATTTATACAAATTCAAAATAGATATTTAATCACAATGTATTTTTATAATTATACTGTGGTATTTTTTTTTTTTATGCAATTTAAATATGAACAGACACATTTGAATATATTTTCATTATATATACGAAAATATATTGTAATAAAACTAACTTTGTATATATCGTATCGACTAATATGAGTTTTATTTTTATCTCATTATCTTGTTTATATGATAATTTTAACCTTGACATTGTGTATAATAAATTATAATCTTATATATTTTTACTACTTTAAATATATCTACTTAAAATCATCATTATTATTATTATTAGTATAAGTCAAGAAATATAATGAATGTTGGCATATGGAATAATTATATTATAATAAGAAAATATTTGGCAAAAATATTATAAAATTTAATAATTTAAAATATATATAGTGATAATTTCTCTTTAAATTTTAGAAATTAACATAAATAAATATATATATTATAAAGATGTTTAAATAAATGTTAATTATTTTATTATATATTATTGTTGTTTTTTGTTTTTAAATCCATGACTTTATATTTGTCTAGGTCAAATGCATTATATTTGGTTATAATAAATAATAATATAAAAAAAATATATATATTTAAATTTGTGTTAACTCATCACAAAACTATACACATGGTTATCTTCCGGGAAATTAAGATAAGGATAAGCAGCAGACATCTTTCGATTTGAGGATTAATCTTTGTCAGACAGTACTCCTGTACCGATTTTTTGATAATCTTTTTATTTTTTTATGCTAAATAAGATAAACGAATTATAGATGGACTTTTATATGTGCATAGATACATTAAACAATCGTTTGAATGTTGAACCAAATTAAATTATTTAACATTTATCATATTATAGATTACAGATTCCAGATGAAAACTATATAATAAAATATGTTACTCTATTACACAGAGTGTGGTAAAATTCTATATAAAATGTATATAACTTTTTTTTTTATTTCATATTTATCTTTTTCACCTGTAAATATAATTTAAATGACACTTAAAATATTTCTAATAAAAAAATAAAATTTACACGTACCATTTCAAAATGGTATAATCTACAGTACGAAAAAAAAAAAGAAAAGCATTCCCATATATATATATTAAAATATTTCTTTAACAAGATAAATTATTAAAATATTTCATTGCTATATATATGAATAAATACAACAATGGAAAATAAATATATGAATCATATGATTTCCTGTCTAAATAAGCAATATATACATAAAAAGAATTCTCATATCTTTTTAAATATAATATATATATATATATAAATTAAAATAAAAATAAAAAAAACTGTTACTTTATTATATTTCTTATAATTTATGATGATTATATATATTTATACGATTTTTATTGCAATATATCATTTTTGATTTAATCGGTTATTGCGAAAATATTTTTAATATATACGATATAAAATATATAATATATATAATTTAGCAATAATATACTGATAAAAATAATAATTATTAAATTGCGTTTGTTAAAATAACAAAAAAAAAAAAATAATAATAATAATAATCTTAAGAAATTTAACAAAAAAATAAAAATAAAATTAATATTTCAATTGCAGCATCAGGAATTTGTGTGTAGAGTGGAAAAAAAATTAACGACAAAAAAAAAATATGGGGACGCCGCCCATGCAAATCCGGTTTTATTTTTTTTTTTTGCCTTTTTTCTTGGTTCTTTTTTTTTAATTTTTTATTCCCGTATATATATACCAACAAAAAACATTACTTTTTTTCTTTTTTTAAAGTGTCGTTTACAAATATTAAAATTTTTTTTTTTATAAATAATATGATAAATATATTTATAAAAAAAAAAAAATGAAGAAAAATAACAACTGTAAAATTAAAATAAAAAAAAAAACAAAAGAATATTTTAAAATAAATAACACATTCTTTCTATTATTTTTTTTTTTTTGCAATAAAATTTAACGAGCAGGTGAAAAAAAATAGTGCTCGTTTTTTTTTGTCTTTATTTGTATAATGAAATTAAGGAAAAATTTGTACTTACATTATTTTTTTTTTTTCGGTTTGTTCTGGTTTATTAAAACACAAAATTATAAAATTCACTTAAAAACTTTTGATAGATTTTAAGAAGATAAGATATACTACCTTTTGGTAATTATTAAGTAAAAATTGGCAAAAGTAAAAAAAAAACTCACTAAAAACAACAATTAAAAGAAAAAGTTTTAGAATCCTTTTATTATCACTGACTGACTGACTGACAAAGAAATTGTTTTAAAAATTAATAGTAATTGCTGTTTTAATTTTAAAAGTACACTGAACGACGTTCAAAATTCAACTGAAAAAATATTTGCAAAAAATTTTTATTATATCATGTATTTTGTACAATTTTGTTGTTTCATTTTCATGTTTGTTTCAGAACAAAGAAACAAAAGAAGAAAACAAAAAAAAAAAAAAGCCGGTTATAATTTTATTATGCACACAAACGCAAGCATACCAAAAAAAAATAAAAAAATACCCCCATATTCATTTTTTGTTTTTATATATTCTCCCATCATCATCATCATTTTAAATATTAATGATGATGAAATTCAATTTATTTTTTTTGTGTGGGGAAAATTATATTAAGAAAATGATGATGATGATGATGACATAATCATCGTTCACCTTTACAAAATTCATTTTATAAATAAAACGATATAGAAATTATCGAGTAGGAAATTATACTCTTTTTCAATTGAAATCCATTTTTATTGTAGATTCAGTAAAAATAGGAGAAAATGCAGTGCATTTTTTTTAGCAAAGTTTTTGGTGTAAAAGAAATTTTAGATAAAAAAAAATTTTCTTTTAGCACTTGAGTATTACGGTATTTTACAAGGAAGGCACAAAAGTGTTGAGTTGGTTGTTGTAGATAAAAATAAATATCAATCAAAAAAAAAAAAGAAGAAATTAATTATAAATAAAAAAATACCATTTTTTTTTTATCTGAAAATAAAAATTATATTTATTAATTCATTCCAATATTTTTTTATTTTTTTTTTGTGTCAAATTATTGATCTTTTTTTTTTTTTTTTAAATATTTTTTAAATATTTTTTTGGTACTTCTCTTTATTTTATTTTATTTTTTTTTTTTTTTCATTATATTTTTCATAAAAACGTTATAATCCTTAATGCCACAAAACAAAACCACCGCAAAAAATGTTACAAATTCATTCGAGCAGCAGCAGTAGTAGAGCAGCACAAATGTTGTTATTTTTATTATTTTTTTTTTCATTTTTGGTGATTTACAAAAAATAATATCAAATTAAATTAAATCCATACTAAAATTATGTGTGTGTTTGTAAACTAAAAAAAAAAAAAATAAACAATAAAAATAAAAAAAAAATTCAATAATTAATTTTGTATATAAAAGAAAATTGTATAAATAATAAAAATGTGTAAGTATAATTTGTAAGAAAAAATTATTTTTTAAAGTTATCTAAATACAATTATTCTTTTGGTATGTAAAAATAAAATTTAAACAATTCTTTTTTTTTTTTTTTTGATTCTTAAATGAAAATAAAATTATCATAAAAATTTTAATTTGTTTTTAACGATCACAAATTTCTTTTAATTACTTTTATTATATCAATTGTGATAATTTAAATGATATAATTTTTTTTTTATGTATTACAAAAAACAACGATATTTATTTATGTATAAATATATTTATATATATATATTTTTTTTTAAATATAATAATTTCAATAAGATTGACAATTTTTTAAATAAATTATATGGAAAATATATTTTTATTTATTTGTTTTTGAATTAAATAATCAAATTTTTTTTACAATGTATTTTTTTATTTATCTATTTATTTTATATGTAAAAATTTAAAGAGTAAATATTTATTTATTTTTATTATTTAAAATAGTCTCTACAATAAAGAATGCATCTAAATAAATAAAAAAAAAGAATATTTTATTGGCAGTTTAAGTTTTTAAGCTCACGTTTAGTTTTTGTATATGAATTTATGAACAGAACCAAAAAAAAAAAAAAGAAAGAAATGAAAATATTAATTTGTTATTGAAATAAAATGAAAAAAAAAATACGATGGAAATTTTATTAGTTTCAATTAATTAATTAAAAGCAATAGAATAACTAAAAATTGAAATGAATTAATTTTGAAAAAAAAAAAGAAATATTTAAAAATCTTACACCAAGTATTCGCATTGTATTAATGAAATTATAAATGATTAAAATTGTGAAATAAAAAAAATATAGATAGTTAAAGCCAAAAGGATATGAGAGTAAGAATAAGAATAGTTTAAATATTTACAATAAAATTTTTACGTAAAAAAAAAAATTAAATAAATAAAATAATAAATCGAAAAAATACAATTACATAAAACAAAAATACAAAAAAAAAAAAATATATACCAATATATAATTTTTAATAAAATTTAAATCTCTATAAATTATTAATTTAAAAAAATTTATATATATATATATATATATACATATTTATATATTAATAAATATATGTTATTTTAAAATACATAATAAACATTTTATCATTAAAAATTAATCATATAATTAACATAATAAAATTCAAATATTTTAATATATAAATAATAAAATGAAACAATTATTAAAATTAAATAAATTCATTTTTGTAATCTGGTTTTTTAACAGCAAACACCCCTTTTTATATAGATTTTTCTTCTTTTTTTTTAATTATTTGAAAAAAAAAATTGTTTAAATTTTAATGATATTTGTATTTGAAATCGAAAATTCTAAAAAAATTATTCTTAGACACTTTTTCAATTATAAAATAATTTTTTCTTTAAGATATTTATTTTGAAAGGTGATTTTTACTGAAATAATTAAAATGTTTAATTATAAATTTTATATTTGTTACGTTTTGTCAAATTCTAACCATCCCCACAAAAAAATGTAACCTGTTGCTTCTTTTATATTTGTAATCATTTTTAACCATTAGTTAATCTTGATTTATTTTGTTATATATGCATCATTCAATAACGTTTCTATAATTGTGGACCTTTGGTTTAACAATTTAACACAAAATATATTCATTAATATATGGAATAAAGTTCATAGTGATTTGGAAGTTGGATATTTTTTTTTTTACACAAGGGATAAAATTCTAGCACAACATTTAACCATTAGAATATACAATTATTTATATTGTGATCACATTTTGGAATAAATATTTGCCGGTACATTTTGCCCATAATCTCCATTTCATAAGCGTCATAAGCACCAAATTAAATATAAATAATAAATTAAATCTCTGTTTAAACTCTAATAGCAAAACGGTAAATTAAATAATAATTAATTTCATAAATATAATAAAAATTATAAATTAAAAAAAAAAAAATATAACCTCGAAAGAAAAAGAAAAGATTCTAATTCTAATTCTAAATAAAATACAAATAATATTATAAATTAAATTAATTTCAAAACACACGCACAGTTTTTTTTTTCTTCTTATTCAAATAATTAAAATTCATCTCTATTCCATCCCGATTTTTAAAGAAAATAAATAAAACGTTTTTGTTTTTAATGTTTTTATCACACAAATTTTATATATGAAATCTTGGAATTACGGACGACTTCAATTGATAATACATTATATGTATTATAGTAGCAATCATAATTTCAAAATGGTTTAACACATGTTTTTGTAATGCATATCAGAAATGTATTTAACACCATAAAAAGTAATGTTGTAAAAATTAGTAATATAGAAAGCGTACATCTGAACGAAAAAGTTCCCGAATCTTTTACAAAATTGAATAAATCATATCTAAAAAAAAAATTTTAGTATTTATGTGTAATGGTGATTGAACGGCCTTTTCAATGAACGTATAATCTCATAATGGTATTAATTTTTAAATTACAAATAGGACAACGTTTTTGTTCTTTCCATATGCGTTTCGCACACGTATAACAACAACATAAGTGTAATAAATGACCATGTACAAATACACCATCTTTTGAATTGGTTAAACATACAACACATGGATTACTTAAACTACTTTCACCATTATTCTCATTACAATGATCATCAATTCGATTATGATTATTGATATTAATTGTATTGTTGTACTTCAATGAATCCTCAATTTTGCCAATTTTGCCATTCGCAATTGGAATTGGTGATGTAATACTATTTTTTGTAATTGTTTCATCAACTTTATCACAATTGTATTTTAAATGTTCTTTAAATCTTATGGCCTTTGCCAAATTCCTTTCAGACTCCTTTTCATTTTGAAAAAATTCATCACCAACGCTATTTATTACTTCTTTATGTATTTCATTTGGTTTCACTTGTTTCTTATTGAAACTGTACGGTTTATAATTTTCCCGTTTCTTTCGATATATTTTAATTTTATTATCTAGTATAGCCGGTCGTATACTTGAATCGGACTGGGCTTTATCATCGATAACATCCGGATATGGTTCATAATTGGACACTTGACTACTAGTGTACGATACAATTGATTCAAAACCAGAATCAACACTAAATCCCGGATCACATAATTTTAATGTATTTAAATAACCATTATCATTTGATAATAATTTATCATCTTCCGATTTATTTGCCGTTTGTTCACTGCTAAATAAATCTATATGATTGGCATGTTGTCCATCAATTTCCGAACAATATGTTTCTTGACTAAATTTATTCAAATCATTTATTTTTGAATCGAAATTTTCATATAAACAAAAATTATTGGTAGTACTGCTAGTACTGCTACTAGAACTAGGACCACTACCATTATTGGTAATTGTACTAATACCAATACCACCGTTGTTGTCACTTGTTATCGTACTACTATAATTGACACGAATAGCATTTTTAGCTATTTTACCAGTCCCAATATAATCGCTAACACTACTTTTAATACCTGAATAATTCTTTAGTGTTTTGAGACTAAAATTTGTTACGTTATTTTCACTATTATTCCAATTATTGTCATAGGCTTTAACGATATGTTCAATTTTACGATATTTCTTTGATAGCATTCCATTAGTATCACTATTATCTGATATTAATGCTTCGTCATCGCTATGAGAAATTAATCTTTTACGTGATTTTGAATTTGAATTTGTTGAAGGTATTGTCGACATCGATTGATTTGTTGTGGTTGTTGTTGTTGTCCCTGACATAGATGCTGTCCCTGATGTACCTGAAAATGTTGCTGTAGTTGGTACTGTTATCGTAACCGTAGCTGGTGCTGTTATCGTAGCCGTAGCTGGTCCTGTTACCGTTGTTGCTAATTCGGACGGTATTAATTTTATTCGTTTATTATCTTCAAAATGCTTAACATCTTTATTTGATGTACTTTTGGATCGCTTGGGACGTTGTTTTCGAATACTTGGTCTTGGTGGAAAATGATCTTTACGTATCTGAAAGAACAAAATAGAAAAAAAAAACAATCAATTTTTAAACAATAGATTAACATCGACACCTAATAATAACTATGTTATGATATTTTAAAATTGTAATCTAATTTATAGCAAAATTGGTTTTTTTAATTTAATATGACTAGATATCTCTTTACCAAACGGGATTGGGCAAACGATTAGAATATTTCAATTGTCAAATCTACCTTTTGCAAGTTATCTACATATATATGGACCTATAATTTACAATAGAGAATTATATTACATTTCAAGATCAAACAAGAAAATCATTTAAAAACTTATTAAGTACGAAAACCGTAAAAAAAATGAAGACCGCGTGTATAAGCAATTAACTATAGATCACGATTCTTTATATTTTTTAATGCAATGTATTTATCAATATGTTAATTATGCAAAAACGTATTCTTATTTCAAAACAAGAATACTATAATGATAATTTGCATAAATCCAATAAAACATATTCAGATTGTTTTTTACAGGAAAAATCATAAATATAAATAATATATTATATGACAATATACAAACAAAAACGCTATATTCGTTTTTTACAAATTTATTCTCTTCAACATTTTCTGTGTACAAACAAAAAACCATGCAAATAGAATTAATAGATATTATAAATAACAAAAACTAGCAGTTTTATTAATAGAACAAATTCAAATACATAATACTAAATAATAGATTTGTTCGAGAAAATGGGGAGAGGAGGAAGAGGACTAGTTTAAAAGAATAAAAATAAAAAAAAAACGAATGTAAAGACGAGGGCAATGAATTCTTTTAAATGTATGGACAATGAAAAAAGCAAAACAGAAGAAAAAAAATTAAATACGAAAACCAGCTGATGACGTGAACTACTTATTATATTTTACGAAGACGGCGACTTGTGTTATAAAACTATATTAATAGCATCTACCTGTATATTAATATCACCAACTAAGCTCAATATATATATAGACAAATAAAATAGCAATGAATATACAGAAAGTCGAGACATGTAAAAACTTGTATTGTAATGCATCAATGAAATTGTTACGTTTCATTTTTATTTCTTTTTTTTGTTGCATTTCTATAAAAAGAAAATGTGTTGGTATTTATTTTTCATATGAATAATAATTTGTTGTATTTATGAGATCAATATTTTAATAACAATTATCTCATCGCGGGTCATTCTTGTTGTAACAAGATTTTTCAAATTTGATATTATTGGTTTTTTTTTTCGATTACTATTAATGGAATTGATTTTATTTTATCGAACTGACTGAATAAAAATAGAAACGAATTAGATTTAGACTTACAAACAACAAAAAAAAATTTGTTACCTTATAACATTTTTCACAATAACGATACATTGGATTATTTTGTGGATTTTTACATTTTACACATTTCCAATAATCTGCTTTTCCCATTTCCCTATCAAAAAATCCTTCTTTAGATCTACGACGATAATCATTGCTGTTGTCACTGTCATCACTTTCATTGTTCGATGACGAATTTGAAGTTGTTTCTGCTAATGTTGTTGTATAATATACATCTCTATTTTTACTATTGTTACTGCCACGGGCACCACTGCCTTTCAATTCTTTTGGTTTAAAATATGATGCTAATGCTGCTGCTTGAATGTCAATTCTCTGATAAATCTTTAAATTATTCCATATTCCAAATATCACATTACACAACGATTATTTAAAAAAATATATAGAAATTAATATGAAAACAAGAGAGAGAAAAAAAAAAACGAAGATATAGGGAAAATAAAATAAGTATATCCAATGTTGAATTATTTGTGGTCATTTTAAAATATTTACATCTGTTCCACTCGAAGAATCATCTTCATTTGAAAATAAATATTCATTTGCACTGGATGATGTATCAACTTCATATTCTAAAACATCAATTGTTGCAATACCTTCCGTTACATATGATCTTGCATCATCATCCTCATCATCATCATAATAATCTGCTTCATCATCATCTTCAATAGAATCGTCTGTAAAATCACTATCCTTGCAATAATCTGAAATTTAACAAAAATTGATGATAATCAAAATTAAACACTTTTGATAAAAGGTTTATTTGTTTATTGATTTTTTTTTTTAAATTTATAACAGTAACAAAAAAAGTTCATTGCATTACAAAAAAATATAGGATTTTTATAGTAAATTATTATTTTTTTTACATAAATATACAAAATACCTTTTGTGTATAATACGACGAAATATAGAATGTGATTTTTAAGTGATAAAAAAAAACATATAAAAGGATCTCGTATAGAAAACGCAGGTACTTTTTCTAATAACAAAATAAAATAAAAGCTAGATCTTATATAATTATTTTTGAGTGAGAATTTTATTGTGAATGTATTGTAAAAGTGCTGCATTTACTTTGTTTAAATACAATTTCGTGTTTATTCTTGATTGTGCAAGGCATTTATTTAAAAAAAAAAATTCCTTCAATAATAGTAAAAATTAACAACTCAAAAAAAAAAAAAATAAATAACAATAAAATAAATTATATCTTATGAAATCATCTATATCTGATTGAGATACAACAAAGGTTAAAATAAAATAGAAATATATTTGAATTATTGCTAAAAAGAATAAAAATGATAATCTTATTCTATTTTTAATAAGATTTGATTGCGTTTCATATCATTTATAATTTGGTGGTTTAGTTAATCAACTATAAAAAAACAGGGGATCATATCTGCCAGAATAATCTATTTTGTTTACTCATTGTCTTGTCCATATAAAGCCATTTGCCTGGGTAAATGTACTTATATTTATGTATTATATTAATTGCTAACCATAAAATGTAGTAAATCTGGATCATAGAATGAAATGATAAGGAAATTTACATTGTTTATGTTTTAATCACCATTTATAAAATTGAATATTAATTATATATTTTTATTAATAAAATTATAAATGGCGTAAAGAACATATTTTTACTATAACAGTTATGTATTATTAACCATTTAAAATATTATAAAACTTTAAATGCATTATTGTTTAACTGTAGATAAGAAATGAAAATTATATCAATCCTCCAATCCATTTTCGGTGAAGTTTACCAAAATGATAATCATTATAATAATATTCATTTGAGATTTTGTGTGTTAGATTTCCCTTCACAGGAAATTTTTACTTAATTTTCATTCATACTCTAATTGTACCAAACAATTTTTACACAAACAAACAATTGTACCACGTAAATATCCTACTGATAACACATAAAAAAGATATAATCAGTTTAAAAAAAAAAACAAATGAAATAATGTACAAAATTGCACAAACAATAACAAAATTAGAATTGCCCCGATAAAATAAAATTAATTCGAAAAAAAAAAATTAGTAATATTCCAAATTCATTCAATCATGTTTGAACATGTTTTACTTTGTTTTCTTTTTAATTTATCATATGCAAATGCAATTAATAAATACATTCATATATATATATTGAAACAAAATAATCGTAATTTATTTTAATACATTTTCTTTCATTATAATTTCATTACCATTAGTAATACATATATGTACGACGTAGTGTGTGAAAATATGTGATTTATTAAAAAAAAATTTATAATTAAATTTTTTGTTTTAGATATATACACGGTACAAATAAATTTGGATTATTTTTTCCATTCGGGAAAAAATTTGCAATAATCAAATAGTGAAAATTTGTAGCGTTTTTTTTTTTATATCTGAAATACAAAACACGTTTTTGTGGCACGTTTTTTTTTTCCTGTATGATAAATAAAAAAGTAATATTCAAAGGGAGTGTAACGATCGTGTGGTGAACAGTCCTAATCAAAATTTATATAATAAAAATTATCAAGGTCATCAAAATTTTGATGACGTTATTAAAAATTATTGCGAATTAACTATTATGTGTAGTAAGAAATGAAAATTAAAAAAAAAATAGCATAACAACTTTTGAACCTGATCCAGTGGATAAATAAAATAAATAAATAAATAGTAAATCAATTCAATAGAAATTAAAATGATAACGTCGTTAATTCTGTATTTTTTTTTTCCACATTAATATAAATATGAAAAAAAAAAAAAAAATACGATAATAAAAAGTTGTTTTGTTGGCAATTTTTTTTTTTTGTTTTTTAATGAATATGCAAATTTTATTGGTTTTATTATTGATACACAGAAGTCGACAGAAAAAATGTCAAACACACACACACACACCCAAACAACCACGCGTCATCACAAATGTTAATTATTTTATTTAATTTACATCTATAAATATTCCATACAACAATTACAACAACAACAACCACGTTTCGTTATGGACTGTACAAATAATATAAATCAGCAATTCAGTACCCAGTATATGGATAGGAAATTTTATTTTTTCTTCATTTAATCATTTTTTTTTTATTTACATTGAATGTATTTTTAAAATTTCAAACAGAAAATGTATAGTGTGTGTGTGTTATTTATAATTCTATTAGCAACAGCAGTTAGCACAATATAACCACACAGAGGAGATAGTAAATTGTTATATTAAAATACGATAATAATAAAATTTAATTATTTTTATTAAGTACACAAAAAAAAAAAAAAACATGTTCAGACATGATTTTTTTGTTTTTTTGGGTAGTATTAAATATTTAATTAATTTTTTTTTCTCTTTATTTTCAGTGAGTTATTGAAAAAAAAAAATTAATCGATGGATTATTTGTAGTACAATTGTTTTTTCAATTACATTGTTATTTTATATACAGTTGTTGTTTATTTTTCTCTTCAATTGCCTTATCATTTTCTACACAGTTATTTCAATGTGATAATAAAATCATTGGGACAGAGATAAGGGTGTGAATGTGTAAAATTGTAAAAAGAGACACATTTAACATAAAATAATCTATATTTATTTTGTTTTTACCTGTCTCCTGTTCATGGATACTATCATACACTGAATCCACTGAATGATGATCTTCTGATTCTTCTTCACCGCCACTGGGACTATCCAATTTTATCAGATAATTACTTAATGAATTTTGTTGAAATTCCATTTCGATATTCATTTATTTTTTATAGTAGCTTTTTTTCTATA
Source organism: Dilophus febrilis (assembly GCA_958336335.1). Lineage (NCBI taxonomy): Eukaryota > Metazoa > Arthropoda > Insecta > Diptera > Bibionidae > Dilophus > Dilophus febrilis. The sequence continues at coordinate 38,622,248 of OY284468.1, forward strand.
AATCTGCTGTTGTTGTATTGGTGTTATTTAGTTGTTTTTTTTTTATTTTATATAACAAATACAACCGAAAATAAAAAAAAAAGTTTTTATTGTTTTTTTTTTATATATATTAGAAGGAGTTTACCATTTTGGATTTTATAAAAAAAAAAAAAAATATAAAACTAATTCTCCATCTTTGATTTACGATACAAAAATGGTATAATGGAAAAATACTTAAAAATTACACAATTCACAAAGCAATATGGAAAAAACAAATTAAATTATCTTATTATATATATTATTACCTCAACAAATGAAACTTTATAATTAAATAAAATTAAATTTTAATATTGCACAAATTATATATAAAATTTTTTTTTTTTTGGAAAAAAAAAATTAATTTTTTTTCACTCCGCACACACGATATGAAAATATACATATGCTATGCTACAAATTTGAAATTTCTAATAAAATGAACTTTTTTTTGGGACACTTTGAATTGGCGTACCTTTGCTAAATCGATTGACATATGGGGAATCCATATTGTAGAGATTGACGGTTATCCAAAGTGAAACATTTTCATGTGGATCCCTCTACAAAATTATAGTGCAACTGAGGAAAAAGGCTATTCGATGTATTTTGACCATTGGTAAATCAAAGAATGAATTTTGGATTATTTTAATTTTATTTATTGGAAAAGTGGGATATTTATTCTGGTACGTTTTTTTTCTATATTATATTGTCACACTTTTTATCTTTTGTTTTTTCAGATGATTTTTTTTTATTGATTTTCACTCATTATTTTAGTTTTTTTTTTATTTTTCTTTATTGTTTTTATTCTTTTATTTATTATATGTTTGAATATTTTTCGTATTATCTTTTTTGTATTTCAATATAAAATATATTACTATTAAAAAAATTTAAGTAGATAAACAATGAAAACCTTACAATCGTTAGCAAATATATCTGTTTTTATCGAAGAGTTTTTTATACTTTAAAAAAAAAACTAACTATTTTAAATAATATTTCGAAATATTTATTTATGCAATTTATTTAATGAAAAAAAAATACAAAATTTATAACATACTATAAATAATATGCCATATTTTACATTATTTAAAAAAAAAATATTAATATTCGATACATAAATAAATAGATGAAAAAATTTTTAGCCGATTCTTTTGGTCCAAATAAAAATGCTACATAATGGAAAATAAATATAACGATAATTGTATCGAATTCTTTTTCTTTTTCTTCACAATTGTGAAAATAAGTTTCAATTTTCCCGCATAGATGTAGATGGATTGAAGTAAAAAATTGATCTGAATTAAAAAAAAAACATTTCAATTGTTTTATTTTAATATTATAATTTTTGGTTAAACACCTCTTAAAAAAAAAAAGGTTTGTTTTTTAGAATCACGTAATTTTTGAGGAGATTTTTATGGTGGAATATCAACAATACAAATTATCAATATATATAAGTAAATAGGAAATTATAAATTCGTAATGAAATGCACATCGGTGATGTTTATTCTGATTTTCCAAATTTCAATAGTATTTTTATTGACTGTAAAATGCCCATTATCGTTTAATAGTTCAATCGTTTGCAGAATGTTTATGTTTTTCAATGGACGTATACATTTTTAATACCCGGTAACTCGGTTGGGATTAAAGCTAGACTCTCCTTATTCGATTTTTTACTGTTAATACTCCCAGGATTACGTGAGACCTTTTTATTTATATAAAAAAAAAAATACCCAGATAATTTTATTTATTTTTTATTTTCACTTTATATAGTAAAATAATATATATATTTATTTTTTACAATTACAATTTATATTATTATTATTATTTTATTTTTAGTACATTTAATTACATAATAAATATTTTTTTCTTTATAAATTGTTCTATATAATTTTTTTTGTGTGTGTCATACAGAGATAAAATATATAAAAATAAACAGAGATATTTTATAGAAAGAATTATTCTGTTTACTTATATATATTTGTTTATTTTATTTATATTTATATTTTTATTATTTATATTTCACCCTAATATAATAATTATAAATTTCATATTCTGTTTAATATAAAATTGTTTTTATTATTATATTTTCGTTTTTTTTATATTTGTATTTTTTATGCGCTCTTCATCACTTTACGATTGATCATATTTTCTTATATAATTTTTGATTGATTTTTATTTATTTATGTGTGTATGAAATATTTGAATTTAGTTTTTTGTTTTTTTTTTTAGTAATATTTTATTTATTACACATCGAAAAAATTGCGTTATTTTAATAAAAATTTTATTTTTTTGTGTTGTTTCTACTTTTAATAATTATTTTGTCGCCATTTTTTTTTATAGTTTTATAAGAACTTTCTTTCGTAATTTTAAAAAAGTAGAATTTAATTGCCATAATAAATGTGTTGTTTTTTTTTTATTATATAGTTTATTATTTTTTAGAAATTATATTGAATTATGAGATTTATTTTTTCTTTATTATAATATGTATGATTAAAAAAATCATTTCTATATTTTCCATTTTTATTTATTGAAAAAATATATCTATATATAAATACATTTTAGTTATATATTTTTTTAATTTCATATTATAGTTTTTTTTTATATTATGCATGAGGATCTCTCTATATATTAATTAATATTAAACCATATTATAATTTTTGATTTTATAAATTATATTTATTGATAATTTTCCATTCCACAAATCGCAGCAAAAGTAATAATAATACTTTATTTTATTTTTTCAAAATAAATTTATTATAATAAAAATTATATATATAGAAATTCTTTTTTGTTTTTATTATAATAAATAAAATATAAAATTATAATATATATATGTTAATTATAACAAAATATATAAGCTATAATTTACAATATATATAGATTTTATATTATTTTAGTGTTAGTGTTTGATGGATTAAATTAAAATTTATTATATGTGCATTATATTTTCTAATGTGTCTTTTAATGATGATTTTGCTAAATAATTTTAATTGTAATATATATATATATATATTATTTTAATTGCATTTTTTATAATATACATTTATAATATTTTTATTTGATCAATTATTTTCATTTTCTATACTTTCTTTTCTTTTTCTATTAATATATTTTGATTTTTTTTTAAATTATAAATAATAATATTTTTATAATAGTAATATATTTATTTTGGTGTCTTTTATTTTATTGTTCATTTTATGTTTAATTTGCAAAACATTTTTTGTAAGATAAATTAATAAAATTAAAATTATACAATTAAATTGTAAATGTTAAAATAAAAAACAAAATAACAAATAAGAAATAAACTTTAATAAAATTAATTAAATTAATATTTTTTTAACAGCATATTATATCATAAAATAAATATATTTTTTGTCAGTGTGTGTGTGTGTGTGTGTGCGTTTTGAGGTATAAGGCATTTTTTTTTGTTCGGTTTGTTAAATAAAATTTAAATCTATACATAAAAAATTTAAACTATTTAATCTTTTTTAATTTTATTTAATGTAATAATTTTTTGTAAAATAAATATAACATAAACAAAAAAAAAGAAAAGAAATTCATTTAAATGAAATATTAAATTATAGGAAGACTTTTGCAAATAAAATTTATTATATATATTTTTCATTTTATTTTTTCTTTACACTAAAATTTTGACTAAAATTATGAAATTTATAATTAATTATTTATATTATTTATATTGATTTTTAAATTATAAATTAAATATAAATCAAAATCAATAAATAATAATATATAATAATTATAATAAAAAAAATAATATTTTTTAATTGATTTTTAAAATTAATTATTGTCTTTTTAATATAATCATTAAAATAAATATTATTATATATTTTTAGAGAGTGAGAAAATAAAAAAACAATAATAACAAATAATATTATTATATATATAATAATTTTCGTTAAGCTTCAATTTATAATTTAATTTGATTTTAGTTTTGTGATTTTGGAAGTAATTAAATTTCTGGAAGTATAATAATTATTAAATAATTTTTATGGACTTTTCTAGTAAATGTAAATAAATTATATTTTTATTTTTAATAATCCCGATAATGGATATAAATCGCGAATAAAAATTATTATATCGTTAAAATAAAATTTAAAAAAATAATTCAATATATTAATTTTCAGATAATTTCTTTATTGATGAATAAACAAAAAATATTCTTCTGTTAAACAAAACAGAGGATTAACATTTATTTAAAATCAAATTCAATCGGCGATAAATATTTAACGAAAAAAAAAACAAAATCGATTTTACGTTGAAAATCGCATAATTATTGGCAATAAATAAAATGTATCTGAATATATCGGCTATAACAAACAAAAAAAAAAGGAAAAGTGAAAAATAATATTTTTATATATTGATTTTTTTTTTTATTTATAAATATAAAATTATATATTTTATTTATTATATATATATATATATATATATATATAATAAATAAAATATAAAATAAATAAAAATATATATATATATATATAAAATATTTACAATTTATTAAATGTATTTTTTCTATATTTTAATGGTTTTTTTTTCTATAAATAATTTACACAAATTCAATATACAATGCGCGGAACCAAAAAAAAAATTCATTTATTTTTTGCCTATACACCAAAATTTATTATATTTATTTATTTTTATGGCACAATGAGATGAAATTTTCTATTTTCTTTTTTTTTTATTTATGATTATTATATAATCTATTTAAAATATATATATCTATATATCATTTTGCGGACTAATCAACAAACAAACAAACTAACATGAATGAAGAAAATTAGTTTTAGAATCTTAAGAATTATCACGTTTATATATTTAGAAAATTTTTTGAGGATTTTAGACATTCCTATAAAATTGAAAACTGTTCAATATATTAAGAGATTATTAATAGATTTAAAAATTGTTTTTAAATTTTAATATATTTAAATTTTAAAAAATTTTCTAAACAATTGGAATATTTTTTTTTTAATTTAAGATTATTTCAAATTATTTTGAAATATTGCTCAAGAAAAGTTAATGGGGAAATTTGAATTTTTTTTTAAGAGTTTTTAGAATTAGAGTTAAAGTTCTAAAAAAAAACACCACGGACGCGACGAGTCAATTAAATTAATTTTGATAATCGCAGAGAGTTAGAATGTATAAATATATATTTAAATATTTAACCATAATAATATTAAATATAAATATTAACTATAACAGCAATTCTTATTTCAATATTCAAATTGAATACATCAAATTCTATATAAAAAAAAAAAATACACAAATCGTAGCTTTATTAAACTTCTTTTTTACAATATCCGCGTTAAAAAATTGAAATATATTTAAAATTCCATTTTTTTGTTTTTGAATTTATACTAGTTTATACTTTTTTTTTTATTTCAAAACACACCAATTGATTGAAATTGTTTGTCTTATTTGTTTGCGTTCTAAAATGGAAAATAGAGAAATATTTTTCTTTTAATATACACTTTGATTTTTTTTTTTTTTTTAATTTTTTACTACAAAAATTTTATAATATTTATTTGTTTTCTTCATAATTAATTTAATTAAAAATTAATTTGAAACCACAGATATATTTTAACGAGTTTTGTCATATTATTTTTTATATTCATTATATATATATATATAGTTGAAATATTTTGACAATTTTAATTATTTTTTAATTATTATATTATATATTTTTTTTTAAATGTTTTCTTTTTATCAATATAGAGCTATATAGATAAGTTTTGTGTTTTTGAAAATATAATTTATTCAAAAAAATAAATAAATTATATGCGAGCAATTAAAAATTAAATTTATAACTCAAATAAAATATTTAACGAAATGTAACAAAATAAAATGGCGGTAACATAAAAAACATATATTTATTTAATTAAATAAAATATATTTATATATAAAAAACAATTGAAATTAAAACATAAAATTTAAACAATATTTATTTTTTTTTAAGCATTTTAACAGTAATTATTTTTATTTTTTTATTGTATTATATTATATTTTATATATTTATTTATATTATATATATATTTTTTTATTTTTTTTTTTACAAAAAATCATAAGAATTTATTTGTTTCTATATATTTTATTTTTTTTTAAACATTTTACAAATTGTTTTTTTTTTGTTGTTATTTTATAGCAATTCTATAATTAAAAAATAATTATTTTTTTTTCTTCAATTTTCATTAAATATCACATTTTTTTTTATTTTATGTTTTATGTTAAATTAATTCAGTTTTTATTTCGCTTTTGGTCTACTTTATTTAATTTTTTTTTTAAAGTTATTTTTAATATTAATTCTTTTTGAATTATTAAAAATTTCATACAAAATAATAATCATTAATTATTTATTTTTTTATTATCAAATTGGGAAAATTGAATTTGTTCAAAATTGAATATCGTTTATTATAAATTATTTTGATGATGTTTTGGGTGTTAAAGAAACTTTTATAAAATGAAAATGAAAAGATGGGGGGAAAAAATTTAATATATCCAAAAAAGAATATTTAATTAGTATGTATAGGGAAATTGGAAATGTATAAACATTTTTTTATTACCTTATAAAAAGATTGTAAAAGTGACAAGATATTGAATTTAATCATCGGAAAAAAGGTTTCCATAAATTCTGGTATGAAATTATTAAAAAAAAATAAATATGAGATCTGATGGAAAAATTTTTTGCGGGATAAATAAAAAGATCACGATAACAAATGGATTTTGAAGGCTACAAAAATATTACATTATTATTTTACTAAATGCGTAAATACTCTTCACATATTTCACTATATCCCATAGGTTTTATTTTCCAAAACGAAAATTGGTAAGAAAATTAGAATTATTATTTTTGTTATTTAAAATCATCATCATCACTTTTTTAATTGCATTTTATGACAATTATCCACTTAACAAAAAATAAACCATATTTTAATCGATTGTAATTGTAAAAAATTAATTATATATATTTTATATATATCGATATCAAAACAAATAAATTATTTTATTTTTTTGTTTCTGAGAAAAAAAAAATATTCTACCAATTTTTTGTAACAATTTTCTAAACATTCACAAATAATTTAAAGTTAAACTACAACAAACACGAATATATTAGATATATTTTGAACTAATATATTAGATATTTTTGATTCTTCAATAAATATATATATATATAATATATAAATAAAAAATAATATAATTTAATTCAATAATAATCATGATTTTATATTGTTTTTTTTATGTTAAATTCCATTCATTTTCTTTAGTCGTTTTTCCGCAAAAACCTATATCAAATATATCTAAAAAATATTATTTTAATTTTATTTCCTTTCTTAATCTTGTTTATCTTGTTTTTTTTATTGTATTGATCACATAACAAAAGCAATTATTTTTTTTCTGTTCCAATTTCCAATCATTATAAACTACAATTTTTATTAATTATGATTTTTTTTTTAATTATTAAATACACACACACAATTATATTTTATATATATTTATATTGTTTTTTTTTTTTTTAAAAGTTTATTTTGATGTGAAAAACTATATTTAGAAATGTTTTGCCAACACAATTTGACATTATTATTTATTTATTTATTTTTTTATTTATAATATATATTGTCTTTTTTTATTTTATACATTAATAATTTTGATATTTATTTCACACTTTTTTATGGATATTATTATAAAGTTTTATGTACAATAAAAAAAATTATAACCACAAGGATAAATTAAGTTTATTATGAATTAGGGCAAAAAAAAAAAAAAAAAGATAAAAGAAAAATTACTATGTGAAAAATTGATATTATATATTGTTTTTAATTAAAAAATTAAAAATGAATCGAATTTGTTTATTTTTTTTTTTAAATATAATAATTATTCGAAGATAAATTATAAAGAAAAAAATAGGAAAAATGTAATAAAGATTAAGAAAATAAAAATCTAAATTTGTTTTTTGTTAATTTCAGATATGTTTGAATATTTTTATTTATTTATTCTTTAATAAATTTGATTGAATGATAAATTGAACTGTTTTTAATTTTATTATATATAAAGAGGAGTTTTAACTTCAAAAATCAATCGTTAACTGAAATTCGCATTCAGTTTTTTTTTTTACATATCAATGATTTTTCGTTTTAAAATTGAAAATATATTTGCCATATTTCAAGTTTGAAAAATGTATAATAACACAAACATTTATGAATATTATTGGATATGTGTAAAATAAAAACTCGTTAGAAAATTAGAAAGGAAAACAACAATCAAGATAATTTTATTTTTATTTTATTGGGTGAATTATTTTTTTTTATTTTAAATAAATATACGTATATAATATCAATAAGTCACATAATTTTTAAATTATTTACAGAAAATAAAACGAAGAAAATAGATCGCAATCATTGGCTGTATAATCGCACCATTAATAATAAATATTTACAATATTATTTTGAATGCAAAAGAAAAAAAAAGATTCTGTATAAAATTTATTATTATATTTTAGTATATATTTTAAAAGGATTAATATCGTTAATTAATCATGTTTATTGATTATTTTTGTTTTTTGTTAATAGATTAATAGAATATATATATATATAATTTACTCTCTTTTGATTTGTGGTAATAAATAAATATTTATTTTGTTTTATTGGTTTCTCTAATATATATATATATATATATATAAATTTCTTATAATAAAACTATTAAATGTTTTTATTTTTTGTTAAAGCTACACGTTAGTTATTCAATTTTTTTTTTTAATTTTTATCATATACTTCACGTTTTATTATTATTTTATATTTAGTGTTATTTGTTTTTAATTTTTACCGCATAAATATATATTTTATTATATATGGTTACAAAATAGAAAAATTATATTTTATTTATTTAATTATACAATTACAATTGATACCATTTTTTATCTTTATATTTTAGCATAAGATTATGTGCAGTACCGCCAAATTCTTGAGCTGTATTAGCCATACGTTCGGTACGGTCTTCTAATTGACTTAATTTTTCACCACGTTCCATGGCTAATTGATGGGCACGACTAATTTCGGATGTGGCCGAACTTGCACGTGCCCCTAAATCTTGCATATTTGGTCCTGGTATATGTTTGGCCACCGATCGATTTGGTTTACCACTTGTTTCACCAACTATGTATATATATTTAGGAGTTGTTTTTTTTTTTTATTTTAATAAATATAAATAATTTTTTAATATAGTTTCTATAATAAAAAATTATATTTATTTAAAAAACTAAAAATGCGTTCTATAAAATATTTACATAATTCTTCACGATCGAAATTTCGAGCACCTCCACCAAATAATCCCTTGAAAAATCCTTCTTTTGGTTGTTCGGGCATTTCATGAGGTGAAAATAAATCACACATCATTTCACTTATAAATTGACTATTTTTTTATAGAAAAATTGAATTATGTCGTTTGTATATTAATAGAAATTCGATTATGTATTAATTAATTTTTTTATGTTAATCAAAATAATCACTTACCAAAATTCAGCACAAACTGTAAATTTTTGTAATTCAGCTGGTGTAGCCAAATATAAACCATGACCACGATTACTAAAGCAAAATGTTTTTGATATTCTATATAAAAATCGGATAATATAACAAAAAATGAAATAATAAAACAATTTAAATTAAATATATTATTAAGAATTTTATAATTTAAATAATAAAAATCTATGAAACACAAACAACATTGAAAAAATTATTTAAGATTTTATATGAAATAAATTTTTTTGTTTACTTTTAAAAATTATTTATTACAATTATTTTATTATTAGCGATTTACTTTGAATTTTAGTTTTTTTTCAATGTTTGTTTTGATAAAAAAATATATAATTAATTTATTAAATATAATATTAATATATTATTTTTTAGTTGGTTAATTAATTAATTAATTAATAAAAATCATGCAAATAGAAATATATATATGTTTGTAAACGAACAAATAAAATATCTGAAAATTCAAAACATGCTTTTTTTTGTTTTAAAAAAAATTTTTTTATAGAACTTTGATTCATTTTTTAATAATCAAATTTTATTCATGAAAATTATGTGAAAATTATTTTGTGAATTTTCTAAGTAAGTAAAAGAAAATTGTTGTTTTTATTTTAAATATAGAAACATTCAATGAAAATTGTGCTGTAAAATATTTATTATAAAAAAAAAATATAGAACATTTGTTATTATAGAAACAAAAAGCTCGCATTATTTTAATTATTTAATTATTTTTATATTTAATTATTTTATTATATTAATCCTTGGTGATATATTTTCTGTTTTCAATAAATATTTTTTTATTAGGGTTTGTGTGTTTTATGTACTTAATAAACATATTGGTATTATTGTTTAGTAATTTGTATATTTGCCTGTATTGTGTTTTTGTTATTCAATATAATATTATATATTTTATGAATTTTTTGTCACAGTTAAAATATATTGAATACGCAAAAAATTATTGATTGATTTATCAAAAAAAAAAAACAAAAAAATTAATCAATAAAAAATAACATCATATAAAATTAATTAGATTACGAAATAAAGGAAATAAATAAATATACAAAAATATAAAAATAAATATAACTATTATAAAATAAAATAATAATAATAAAATAAATATATTTTTACTATATATAAATAATTAATTAGATATACTTTATTTATTCGTATATTTTTTTTTTATATCTCTATATATCAATATATTTTAATTTAAACTATATACAATGTTTTTTTATTTTATATATATATATATTTGTTTATGTCTATATTAAATAATGATGCCATACAACTTACTGATTTGTATCCTCGTGTACAATTAATTGTTGACCCCATATTGAGAGCATTGGATCTACAATTCCTTGTTTACACTTTGTCTGAAAACTATATATTGAAATAATTTGTTTACAATTTAATTGTTTGTTTTGAATAAGACACACAAAATTTTCCCTATTTGTTTTAATTTTTTTTTTGGGTTTTGGATAAAATAAAAATTGTAATTCGGATGCTACACAACGAATATATTAGATAATTTTCTTATCGGAAATCTTTATAAATAATAAAACGTTTGAAAAAACAGGTCAAATCAAAAGAAGCAATTTATTAACTGCAATTATTCCAACCCCTTTGGTATTTTGAGTAGTACAGATGAGATGCGGTTAGTCGGACGGTTAATTGCCAACACCGTAAAAGCCACAATTTAAGAAATTAACAAAAGAAGGCTGTCCTGTGGGTCACGACAACCGATTGTTTGGTTGTAATCCGAAAAATAAATTATTTGATTTATTTGATTGGCAATTCAGATAAAATTTCTCTGAATCCCTCCATATAATAAATTAAAATGATAGAAAAAACAATTTTTTCATATTAAAAACACATCTTTTGAAATGAATGCATCTGGTAATTGTAAAAACTTATGTTTTAATGTAGCGTGTAGCTTTTTGGGGGAAAAACCCCATTGGTATTATAAAAATAGTATTTTGCTTCTTTTTTGTACTGTTGTCTTATTTTAGATTCATAAATTCCGCTTTTTATTACAATTTTTACAGAGATTGTTTTAAGTAAAATTTCCATACCATTACAAAATTAGAAATAAAAAAAACAATATTTATTTTAGGATTAAGTGATTCAAATCGGGGAGAGGAACTTATTAATTTTAAGCAAAAATTGTCTATAAGGAATTGTTTCATAACAGGAGAAAATTCTTAAAACAAAATAGAATAGAAGCGATTGACTAAAGATGTATAACAATTTATAGATTCATTAATAAGACCAATTATTTATGGCTGTCCATTTTTTTGCGTATTAGAATTATTACATTTTTTCACCATGACCGAACCAAATATAAAGAATGTATCATTATTTAATATACATTTTGCATTAATACTGATTGGCTAAAAAGGCAATTAAATTTGTTAGTTTTTGCATAAGATTCGAAGATTAAAATTTATTTAATATGATGATTTCGCATGACAATTTTATTAAACCTTATTAAAATCATGTTTTTACTGTTGTAATAATTTATATGGCCATTGATTTATATGAGTTAATATTTTATTAATTATTTTATCATATATGTATAATTATATATTGTGTAATTATGAATTATGTATTTTGGAATTTTGTTAATAATTTCTGTTTTATTTATTTTTTTTTGTAAATTTTATCATCTGTTATTATTGCAATTTTTTTAATAAGCTTTTTTTTTTATTATTATAATATACTTTGCATTATATAGTATAAAACAACAAACGAAATATTTGAAAACAGTTTAAAAAGATATATATATTTTTTTTAGAGAGTAAAATAATAAATGAAAATAAAATTATTGTGATATACATATAATTTGAAAATAGTATAAAATTCCCGCATATTATATATACATATATTGAATGTGGATATGGTGCAATTATTATTATAGATATATAGAGATAGAGATCATATGAAAATAATTATATAGAAATATTGAATATGTGCCGCCGATCAACAATAATTGTATATATATAGAATGTAATTTGCAAATAGGATACAAAAATATTTTATGTATTACTATAATATAATATTTCAGTGGATATTCAAAGAAAAATAAAAAAAGAATAGGAAAGTGTGCAAACTTGCAAAATTGATTTGTTTTCCTTTAAAATATTTGGATAGAAAGTTTATATATAGATATATAGTATATATAGGAGAGATAGTCCCCACATTTTTATAGATCAAATGTAAAGATGATCACTAAATGTAAAAAAAAAAATAAATAACATTCTTACGTGTGTTGTAAAATTCTAAGCAAAATATTATTATGAAATTTTTATATATTCTTAAAATAGAAAATAAATCATTAACAACAATAACATAACAAAAATTTAAAATTAAAAAAAAAAAACAAACAAAAAAAAATTAGTGTGTTAATTTTGTTAAGAAAAATTATTTATTTTTAAAATATATATTGCGTTAAAAAATCAATAAAAAAAAACAAAACAAAACAAAACAAAATATGAAAATAAATAATTATTATTATATATGTATATATGAAAATTGGTACATACCTCAAATCGGACAATGGTAAAAAATCGACATCCATTAGAGGTCTTAAACTTGGTAAACTATACGTTTGCAAATGTCCACTTGATATATAGCATATTAAACAAACACTATCTGTAAATTAAATTAATTATTATAATAATAATATAACATTTTTTTTCTATAATAAATTTAAAGAATTTAATTTTATTATTATTAGTTATTTTTTTTTCTTCTATGTTACCTTTCATACTTATAATTTCTGCCTTTACCACATATTCAGTATCGGCAATTTGTTGTCTATACACACAATTTTGACTTGGTAATGCAACGACTCTTGCATGTTTTTCACTTGTTATTGCTATAAATTGTCTATCACTATATGAATCCGTTGAACTATTACCTAATGTTGGACTCATTCGATTTGATGTATTTTTTGTTGGTGTTCCTTGGGGATGTTTGGGTGGGAGTTCGTTTTTTTTTTTTTTTGGTTAGAAATAAAATATTCCAAATTAATTATTATTTTTTATAATTAACATTATTACACTTACGATCTCTTTTATTATTATTATCATTTCCACCGCTACGATTATCATCTTTCCATGGTTCATAGGAATATGGTATAAGAGCACCATTACAATCCAAAAATGACATTGATAATATGGAACCTTTTAAACGATATATTGGTCCACCTTAAAATAATACATTTTATAAGAACAAAAAAACAAAACAGTATATATTAAAGAATGTTTATTTTTTATTATATTGTTAAACATTTTTGCTTTTTGAACAATCCCCCAGAAACCATTTACAGTTTATGTTTATGAATATATGATTTTTTATTGATCTCAAACATTCTTATATAGATATTTTAAAATTATATATCATTTATTTAACATATATTCATTATTACCTGATATTGTTAATCCAACGGGTTGTGTTTTTCTTATATCAGAATCCGGTAACATTATGGATAACGTTAAAACGGATCCCAAACTTGTGCCAACCCAAAGTGTAGGTAATAACGATGATGGATCTAATGGATATTTAAATCATATATAAATAATTATAAAAAAAATAAATATTTGTTTAATTTAACAAAACAATTTAATAAAATTAAAAGCATACCACTTTTTGTCGTATAACTATCGGCAAAAGCAAGACACGTAACCGATTCTGTTGATATATTTTCCAAACTAGACATTGAAGATGATCGCGATCGGGAAAATGAATTATCCAATTTATCTACTCGACCAGTAGTATTACGTTTACAAAACAAAAAATAAATAAATATTTTACAGATTAGATAAAACTTATACAAAAAAAAAATGTTTTCAATTCATTTTATTTTTAATTTTTGTAAATTTTTGCAATTAACATTTAAAATACAACAAAAAAAAATACCGCGACAATCAATGAACAACATTTATTAATTAATGATTTTTTTTTTTTTTTAATAAGAATTTTATAGTTTGAAATAAGATCTTTTTTTTTTCTTTTGTTAATTTTTATAATTATGAAAAAAAAATGTGAAATGAATTTTATTTACAAATGATTTAAAACAAATAAATAAATAAACAAAAAATAAAGCAAGATAATTTTCTTTTTTTTTTTTATATTTTTATTTTGATAATTATAAATAAAAAGAAAACCATTAATTTTTTGTAAAATTATTTTGTGTGCATAATAAATAGAATATAATAAAACATATTTAGAGTTTGAAATTAAAACAAATGAAAAAGAAATGTTAAAATTATGTTGTTGTGATGATTTTCATAATTATAAAAATATCAGAAAAAAAAAACAAATGATAAAATATTCATAACAGAATTAAAATACAAAAAATTATATACAATTCAGACAGAATATATTTTAATTAATGTTTATATATAATTTCCAATCAAATATATTATATAAATTAATATATAATTTAATGAATTACATCAAATCTGAATTATATATAATTATAATTGTTTAAAAAACAAAAAAAAAATGAAAAACACAAATAATTTTAGCTGTTTTTTGTTTAAAAAAAAAAAAACTTTGATCATGCTTTTTTTTTTAACAAAAAAAAACTTGATTCTTTTGAGTTGATTTAAATAATTTTTTTTTTTTTTTTTTGCGAATTTTTTTTAATGTTATTATAATTAATTGTGTTATATATAGTGAAAGCCAAATTGAAAAAAAAAATAAGAAAATAGTAGTATTTTGTAGATTCTATGGAAAGAAAAAAGAAAATTATATCATTTTGTAAGTTCAGTATACAGAAGAAAGGTTGATAAACAAAATTAAATCCGGGGATATACAAACAAACTAAAAAATAAAGAAAAGAAATATTGTTTTGTGTTTATTAAGTGAGTTTGTGTGTTGGTATGTTTTTGATATCGTTTATTATTTTTTTTTAGATATAGAATAAAGATTTATTAGTGGAAGAAAGTGGAAGAAAGTAAAATGTTTAATCATCATATAACAAATATATTCATTTATGATTTATTGGTTTTTGAATTCAACCATTTTTGAAAATAGAAGGGAATAGATAAAAATAAATTTAGAAAATTAAAAAAAAATCAATTAAATTAAATATTAGAAAATGAAAATATATTTAAGAAATAAATCCCAATATATAAATAAAGAAAAATAAAAAGAATATTCAAAAATCATATATAAATAGAGAAAGTAAATTTTTAATCTACTATTTTTTTTTTTTATAAAATTAATGCAAAATTAATTTAACATT
Source organism: Dilophus febrilis (assembly GCA_958336335.1). Classification (NCBI taxonomy): domain Eukaryota; kingdom Metazoa; phylum Arthropoda; class Insecta; order Diptera; family Bibionidae; genus Dilophus; species Dilophus febrilis. The sequence continues at coordinate 38,638,040 of OY284468.1, forward strand.
TTACAGCAATAATTTGTTTTTTTCATAATGCTATATTCTAACTAACTAACTAACTATTTAAACTCTAAAATACACTCTAATGGTGCTTATATCATATCACAAAAATACTACATGCTTGTCGTCATCTTTTGAAGCAAAATTATAATATCATCATTGTGATAATTTGAATTAATAATTCTATTAGATATTTTTTTTATATTTTTTGTTTAAAGAAATTTTATGTTTCCTATTTTATTTCATGATATAGCTTCTTATAATCTGGGAATTATTAAATTGAATTGGATAATGGAATGAATTTTTTTTTTGCTTTTTAGAAATATATTAGTTATTATATTGTTGTGGTTATTTTATTATTATTTAGTATATTCAAAATTGAAGCTTCTCGAGCGTTATATATATTGTAATGGTGAGCTATACAATCTATTTATGATATGTGAAAACGAAGCTGTTGTTAATTAATTTATAATCGTTAAACTTTGTATATATTTAAAAGCAATATAGCTCTAAAAACTATATATATATAAATATTATTATTTTGTATTAAAAATGTACTATATTATTTTGTATCATGGTCAATATATACAGTTAAATATTGAATGTAAATCCTATATATAAATCTGAATTTAAATAACTATATATAATGATATAAATTAAGTTTAATTGCTATTGCTTTTTTTTATATATTTATATATATTTGGTTTAAACTAAACAAAAACTCACACACAAGATTCATTTTTATCGTATAGATTTATTTTTATAATCTAATAACGTTGTTAAATTGAAATTAAAACGTGAACTTTTATAATATTTTATTAGCACTACGGAATACGGAATTGAAAATATATAATAAAAGAGCTTTTTAAATTATGTATGGGAGGAACGATGTAGAGAAATTATATATATATGATATTCAATGAACAAAATTAATTTGTTCATGAAGACATATCACATAATGTATTCCATTTATAAGCATTGCATTTGGTTATTTGTACACCATCTAGATATGATGGCAATCTCTGTAAAATATTAGATTAGTTTACCTGGTCGAACGAATTGATTCGGTTTTGAAAATTTTCCACGATTGTTATAGTCAATATTGTTCTTATATTGTTTTTATAAAATCAATATGTGACATATATTGCTTAAAAATTCGTTAACAATCTTTTAACAAACATTTTATCAGTGGTTTTTTTTAAGAACAATTATTTCGGAATATTCCAAAATTTTTAGAGATCACATATCTTTATTTGAGTAAAAGAAAACACCAAAAAAAAGTCTATTGTGTTCAACAACAATATAATTTTAATCACGATTTGGAATCGAATTAACATCAGTTTCTCTATATCTTAACATGAGGCGTTCAAGTACAAGTGAATTCTTTAACCCATATTTTCTTTAAACTAAAATGCAAGCCGATCTATATATCGATTATGACCAATTATTGCCATAAATATAATTGTAATTTCTTTATTTTACAATAGGATTTCTTATACTTTTAGCGCCCACTACAAATACTCTATATATAATATTAATCATAAACTAATTTATGATTATAGCGCATTGATATATATATATATATATATATAGAGAAGCAAATTGATTGATATTGTGGAATTCATTTCGGTGTATACCTTAGTTTCATATATATTAGATATATATACATGAACATCACGTACTTTGTAATTTATCGATTAATGTCCACCAATGCCGTTTAGTAACAGGAATTGATGTAGATAATGTTGTAGTATTACTAACTGCGCGTGCATTGTATATAGAGAGATTAATATAAAGATATGGAATTAATATATAAATATACGACAAATATTATAATTATATAGAAATGGGATTTCTTTTTTAAAAATAATACTAATATATAAATATATGTAAATATTGTTTAAAATAAAAAATAATTGATGATTAGCCAATTATATATATATCGATAATGAGCATTTATATTTAATTATATTTGTAAATAGTTTTCTATATATAAAATTCAATCTCTATATATGGATGTTGAAAACCAATTTTCATTTTCACTATTAGCATTTTACCAAATAAAATAACGTCCATTGCCTTAACACAAAGCCACTTATTTTTGCATATGAAATCTAAATGACCAGTTGGGATGCGACGATTCTGTAATAAGTGAATAGGAAATGAATTCAATCATGTCACAAAAGCAAATTTTTTTCTTTGCCACTATTCTTTTGTAAAACTAGATATAGATATATTTTCAAAATCTAACATTCGCTGTATATATGATATATAAATGAATTTGGTTTGAACGTATTGGATTCTTATTGCAATTTTATTGCAGAAGTTATTTTATATTTGATATTCTTAATCTTTTCTTGTCTCAAGATTAACAATAATGCAAACATTAGATATATTAACATAGTAAATAATAATTAATTTAAATCTTTAAAATTTATATTGTCATCATTCCATCCAAATATTTAGATTTTAATTATTAATTGTTTTTCGATTTTGCTTTAATCAAATTATTTAATTTAAATCAATTATATTATACATTAAATAGTTATGAAAAGATGATAACAATTTCATGTAATAAACAATCAAATAAATTTTCATTCCATAACTATATGTGCGCTATATGTGCGATTTTTTGTGCATTTTTCTACCAAAAGTATTTCATTTTTTTAAGCAGTAATTCTAACATTTTTGAAGCAAATTAAGCGAAATGTTAAAATTTCCAATATAATAATAATAATAATAATAAAAATAAGAAAATCATTACAGAATAATTGATTAACAAATTTTTTATAATTATATTTGTTTTATTGTTTTCAAATAATTGAATAATTTTTTTTTTATTTTCTTATTAATATTATAATTATTATTATTATTATTATGAATAATGAACATGCTTTTTTAGATCATGCAAAGAAAATGTATTTAAATTCAAGTTTTTATTTATTAATTTTTTGTTTTTATAATTATTATTATATTTATTTTTTTAAATTTTTAACTTTATATTATAATTTTGATTTTCTTGTTTATTTAATATATACTGTATGTAATATTAAATTATATTTCAAACAATAAAATTATTTTTATTTGTAGTAATTATTTCAAATTTTCTCTATTTTCACAGTGAAAATTGTTAATAATTTTGTTCGTTTTAGGTTTTAACAAAAAAAAAAAAAAAAACGTAATGTATTATTGCAATATTAAAAATTATAATATATTTTCTCTAATCGTTTGTTTTACATCATTTTTGTTTTTTTTTTGGTTTAAAAGCACATATAGAGGAAGAGGAACAATTAACATGTAACAGAGACAAAACAAGATCACAGATGTTTTTTTTTTGTTTGACAATTGATTTAAGGGTATATATATATATATAGAGAATTTCACAGGTATAGACAGAAACAGAACAAATTATAAATAATTGACGTTACATAAAAAATACAAATTTTATTAAAAAAAAAAAATAAAGTAAAATAAAACATATAAATAATATTTTCGTTTAATTGATTTTCTGAGATAAATATAAAAAGTATAATATTGATTCGCACGAATAAAATAATAGATTTGTTTTTTTGTTTCTAATTTTCAATTGTAAGAAGAAGATTTTACATATATGGAGAGATATTACAATTATATTTTACCGAGAAAGATTGAATAAATTTTTACAATAAAAGAGTTTTAGATAGTACCACATCTTTCTAAAATTAAAAATAAAATAGTTTGTATTAAAAATTATATATAAAATAAAACTGAATAATTATCTAAAATCAAAAAAAAAAAATTCACAATAATCAACATAACAACAATAAATTTGGGATGACAATGAAAAAAAAAATTGGATTATTTAAAAACAAAATTTTAAAATACACACTTACCTTATATGTATTTTTTTTTATTTTTAAATAATTTTTTTTTTCTAACTTTGAACTTACTCAGAAGTTTTTTTTTTATACCATTTATAATTAATTGTTGTTGTTGTTAATTAGTTTATTTATCAGTAAAAATAAGTAAAAAGTAAATTGAGAAAAAAATAAAAAAAAAATAAAAGCAAATTGAAAATATATGTAATATTATAATATATTTCAAAATTGAATATAAATAAGAAAATAATTAAATCGAAAATAATTAAATATATTTATAAGGAAAACAAAAATAATTAAAAATAATAATGTTTACTAAATTAAATTAAATAAAAAAAAGGAAGAAAGAAAAACCATAATATATAATAAAACACAAAAATGACATACAAAAAAGACATTCAACATGTTTTTTTTATAAACAAAAACAAAAGGAAATTAATATTTTTTTTTTTTTAATATTAAAATTAATATAAACACAATTACAAAAATAGACATACATAAAAATCATTGATAAACAAATAAACGTATATATGTAAAATATAATAAAAACAATAAAAAAATTAAAACAAAAAACAGATAAAAATAAAGTGATTTATTTATTTTTTTTTTGTTGCGAAATATGAAAAATGAAAGTTGAATTAATGGCTGTTTTTTTTTTTAATTATTTTTTTTTTATTTAAATATTTATCTATATTTAATTAATTTTATTATAAAAAAAAAATATAATAATTAATATTCTTAAAATTTATTTAAGAAATTCGCATTATATTTTAGTTTATTTATTATATATTTATTTAACATTTAATATAATGATTTTTGTTTATACACATTCAAAATATGTTTCATTATATCAGACCGATTTAGAATTTATTTTCGAATTGTATATTCTGATTATGATGTCGTAGTTAAAAGTATATATTATTGTATTCATCCTACTTCATACAAAAATCTAATGAACAATATTTGAAATCAATCATTTTAGACTATATATTTGTATATACATATATTATATATTGAATTACAATGATCAGTTTAGTATTTTTATCAATTCATCATTCAGTATAGTTTTGCAATGAACGGCAGAGCAATGCACTTATCCGAAGAAAACGAAAAAATAACCGATAAATATATTTCTAATATATATATATATATTTAAACCGTTTAAGGAACAATCCTCTTAGAATTTATTAAAAAAAATGTGTTATTAACAAACGCACGAAATACGAATTTTAATTAATATTTTTGAACACCATTTACATAATATCTATAATCATATCAAGAATATTATTTAAAAATCATTATAATAATTGTTTTAATTTTTAATTTTTATTTTTCTTTTGTAATCTTTGATAGTTATATATTTAAAAGTTTAATTATATGTTAGATTATTATCACATGCCAACATATTATTTTTATTATTTTGTTAGATACATTTTTATTTTGATATATACAAACTACTATTTTTGATCTCTAAATATAACAAATTTTATAGAAAAACTTTATATAAATATATATATATATTATTCTATATAATAATATATATATATATATACATATACATTAATATAGTATATATTTAAATCGATAGTGTATCGCATTCGAAACTTGTGAGAATAATATTTTCATAATAATATTATTATAATTATATTATAAGAACTACGTGATTGAAGGAAGAATAACTTTTTTTTTTTAGAAATAAATTGATAGAAAAATTAAAAATACAGATTAAATTTTGTCTAATAAAATTTTAACAATAATTTTGATAAAGAGTAAATTTGAGTCATATTTTAAATTGAATATTATTTTTTTTTTTTTGTAATATTAATGTATTGACTATAATTTACCCTTTTTTTTTTTAATTAATAATATACCAAAATAAAAGACTATATATATGATTTTTCTTATATATAGATGCATATAATCGTTCTATAATCGAAAAATATGAATAGATATAATAAAAATTCTAATAATTAATATTATTATTTTTTTTTTTAATTGTATTATAATTAATTCTGTTTTCTATAAATGTTTTTTTTTGTTTTCTTTTTCATCTATTAAATTAAAAAAAAAAAATTCTAACTACGTGTCTTTTGGTGGTTGGGTTTAATTTTTGTGTGAACAAATAATTATTGTGTTTACTATATACATATATATATATATATATATATATATATATATATAGAAAGAATATGGGGCAATCGGAAATATTTTTTTTTTATTTCTATACATTGATAATAGAATAGAAAATTTCAAATGAAATTGTTGATAGTAAAATCTTTTTAGATTATAAACGCAGTCATATATTTCTAAAGCATATAATAAAAGGATTTTACTTGACATCACGAAGCGCACTTATATACATAGTATTTCTATTTCGCAATTATCCTATATAAATTTTTATCAAATATTTAGACACTATAACATATAATTGAACATTGATACAATAATCAAATGCTTCAAATTTATCTATACAAAAAGAAATGTACATAGTAGTATATTTAGAAAAAATTTTTCATGTATTCAAAACATATATAAGGAAGAAGAAATACAACAAATACAAAGGAGTTGATTTATTTTTTTTTTTTTTGTTAATCGATCTGTTTTTGTAAGTAAGAATGTTATGTTTTTTTTTGTTTTAATTAAATTAAGTATAAAAGTGAATATATCTATATAGTAATTAAATAAATAAAAAAAAAATCACTACGAAAAAAATATTTAATTATTTTAAAAGTGAATTATAAAAATTAAATTTTGTTTTAATGAAATTTTAAATAAATATTATATGATTTATATTTTTACCTATCGCTTGACTTCGATCTATGCATATAACATATTTTTTTGGTATATATGTATATAAATATGCATAATGTTCGAGGATACGCATTTAAATTTTATATAGTCCAATAGTTTATTTATGTATTTTTTCGGATAAATTTGTTTTATATTTGTGATCAAAAAACACGCACAATTTGTACCAGAAAATAAGAGAAAAAAAAAATATACGAAAATGTAAAGCTATAGTATTTATATATAACCAAAATTAGAAAAAAAAATGATAGTGAATTTTTTTGATTTATTTTGAAAATTAATCTCTTTCTATTATTAACTATATATACATATTTATTATATGAGAAAGATGTCCATTCTATATTTTATTGTATTTTTAATTTGTAAAAAACAATTTTTTAATACTGTATATATATGCTATTTCAATAGAAATTCATGTTATTTTATATGTACTTTTCAATTACTCTATTTTAAAATGAAATATTAAAAAATGTTTTTATTATTATAGAAAAATACTATATATAATATTATTTTAATTAATTATTGTATATATAATGAAATTTTTATGATGAATTTAATGTTGATGCAAAAAATAAAAAAAAAAAAGAAAAAAATAAAATAACAATTCACAATCAATTAAGAATAAACCATTATATCGCATTAGAATAAGAAACATATTTATATTTGCGTGTAAAATTTTAAGAATTTATTTATTACAATCATATTATAAACAAATTAAAAATTGAATTTATTGAAAACATTTTTCAAATTTCTTTGGAGTTAAATTTTGCTAAAAATAGATCGCATTTTTCAAATTGTTTTGATAACATTTTTTTTAATTGCTTTTTTAATTGTGAATAAACAATTTCAAATGAATTTACTTGTAATTTAAAATGATTGACCCAAAAATATTAAACTTGAATGGTTTGTAAAACAAACGAAATTTAATCCGATAAATCTTTAACAGATTCAAATTCTTTAAAACTTAAAATATTGTTTTAAAGAAATGTGGAAAATTGAATGTATTTAAATTTATTAACATATACAATAATGGTTTTTCCTAAATTGATCCATTTTGATTTTCCTTAAAAAAAATACTTAATAATAAGAAAAATAAAATTGTAAATTATATCATTTTTTCATACAATATAAAAAAAAAAATAAAATATACGATTTAAAAAATGTATATTAAAAATAAAAAACAAAATAAACATATTCAACATTCAATAATTCAAGAACAAAAAAAACCAATTCATTAGAAAAATGCAAATAATTGAATAAGTCTAAAAAAATTTAATTTATTTAAAAAAAAAAAATATATACAAATTAATGAAAAATATTATCCATAAAAATTAATTTAAATGCAAACAAAATTTTTTTAGTAATTTAAAACAAATTTACAATAAATAAAAAAATTTGATAGAAGAAGAAAACAAAAACAAATTAAATAATATAAATATATATATAAAAATGTTTAAAATAAATCGGAAATAAAATAATAACGAAAAAGATGAAACTAAAGTTATAAAATTTTAGGATGTGTGGTACTACCAAAACTGCAATATTGTCGCGTCATTAGTAGATTATGCGACATTGGGGTCATCTGTGGCCGACTAATTGATAACTCCTCCCCATATGATGCTGTGGACAGGCATTTTTGTAATTTCTTCCCACCTTGTGACCGTGATTTTCGTATCATAAAATCCGATGGTAAACTCGATTGAGAACTACCAAAACGGCGAACGGGACTTCCAGTTGTAGTACCTTGATTACAACCAGCTGTACGATCTTGTATTGTTGATGCACCACCAACAGCTATTGGCAAACCACCAGCACCAGTTACTCCACCAATGCCACCGCCCCCGGCTCCGCCAGTTAAAATAGATGATGATGTTTGTATTGTGCCGCCACCACCACCAGATGATACACCTGATGATGATGATGCTGCTGCGGCTGCCGCTGTTGCTGCTGCTGATGCTGTTGATGCTGTTGATGCAATTCCTACTGAATTTCCTGTTATACCGGATGATGTTATTGATGATAAACCAACACCACCACCACCACATAGTCCATTCATCTGGCGAATTATAATTATTTGGATTTTTTTTCTCTTATAGTTTGTAATTTGTTTTTTTTTTTAATTGGTATGTAAATTTTAAATTTTGCTTATTTCGTTTTTTTTGCTTTATGTTTGTTTGGTTACAACAAAAAATTAATAAAATTATAATTTAAATTATAATTAATGTTTATAAATAAATTGAAACAAATAGTAAAAAATAATATAAAGTTTTGAAAAAATAAAATAAAAATTATTAATACATACTAATTAATTAAAATTATGGAATTGTGTTTTGTGCGTGTATATCAGAATGAAAATTATTGTGTGTTTCTTTTTTTTTTAATTGCTTTCATAAATTTATATATGTTTGTTTTTCTTCAAATTTCATTCAAATTTATATGTGTTTAAAAATAAATCTATGATTATTTAATTAAATTAAATGTGTAAAATTTTAATTGGTTATATAAATTTTATAACTTTTTTTTTTTTACAACGATTAAGTATATTTTGATTTCAATAACTAAATTTTTTTTAGTAATACAAATCGTTAGAATAAAACTTTTTTTATTCGACTTTATTATGATTTTATTTTATACTATATATAGTTTAAATATTATAATACATTTTTCTAATTATGACATTTAAAAAAAAATAAGACAAAGTATTTCTACATATAAATATTGTGTTAAAAAAACGCACTAGGAAAAACTAATCGTTATCGTCCTTTCGCATAAATAAAGTTGTAGTAAAATTTATTTGACTAATTTTTTTTTACGTAATTAACTTAATACAAAATTATTTTCAATATATCACGTTCTTGAAAAATACGAAGATTATTTTATTTGCAATGACAATTCCTCAGTTTCAATTCAATTTTGAATTTCAATTTGTAATGTTAATTTTATGCTTTGATATAAGTTCTTATATTTTACCGTATGGTGTATTGATATACTATTAATTGATTTTTTTGGTTGTTATTATTGATAATTCGGGGATAATCAGTATCAAAAATGGTTTAACAATTCCAGTTTCATTATTTTTCATAAGGATTTCATTGTTGGAATTACATTATTTAGACTAAAGCACTGAATAATCAGATTTTTGATATTTAAAATAACTAAAAGAAATCACTTACCATATATAAATAAATATCATTAAATATTTAAATATTATAAGAAAATTAATTGTAAAACAAATACAAATAATTAATTTTCAATATAAATAGAATTAGAAATTTTGTATAAATATAGGAAAATCTATATGTGGAAGCAGGAATGATTATATATAGTAATTAACAATAAAAATGTACACCAACATATTACAAAATTACATCATATTACATATGGGGAAAATTACTATATGTATGTTATTTTAATTAAATATATATATATACACATATATTAAGGACCAATTATCTATATTGTTATGATACTAAAAATATTCATGTAATTATCTAACATATTCGCACTATATAAATAATATTATCGCAGAGCCAACATATACATTTTTTTTTGTAGTGCAAAAACTTTTAATTTTCATTACAATATTACTAGTATGTTACATATTTATTTATGTTTATTTAAAATATCTCTATTTATATATATATTCTGCTAAAATATCAATAAATATTTTCTATTTATTTTTCATATTACATCTAATTCGTGATGCTAAAACATATGAATGAAATTAAACATCAAAATATTTATGCAATCTCTTTTTTGGGAGACATGAATAGAAAACTTTAAAAGGATAAAAGGAAATTACTTTTAAAGCGGTTTATTCGTTGTTGGTATATTGTAAAATTTGTGAATTATATGGGAATGTTTATGTGGAGTTGGTTTATGAGCATTAGAATTTCTTTTTTTTCGATCACCTTTTTATGGAATTTAGAACAAATTATCTTAGTTCTAATTTTTATCGATCTTGAAAAGAAATTTCAAATTTTAAAAAAAATTCTTCAATATTAAAATATAAAATCAAATACATCTTTAATAGATAATTTATTTAAAAAGTATTTCTTTTTGATACTCCAGTATAATGTTGAAGCGAAACTCAAATATAGACAAGCCAATAATTAATTTTGTGCAAATTGTGAAGGATTTTTTTTTTGGTAGATTATTCGTCAGATAATTCGTGCTATGACATTCCATACACATTTTTTTTTTACTTTAGTACTTTTCATATGTATATTCATGCACGCATGAACTGCACTGTATATCATATAACATCGGTGCGATGTATTAATAATTATGTGTATTTAATTATTTATTTATTTTATATACGATTTTTTGCTATTCACTAAAAATATATTAATGTTATATTATTTATATTAATGTGTAATTTTAATGTATGTATATTGTTAATTTATTGCACATCGACCGCATAGCCTAATGCTATATATATATATATATATATTTAATCAACATTTTTCCTAATATTTATTTTTTGACAATTATATTACCATCAAATGTTTTTTTTCATTAATTAATACTTTTCAATTGTTTAAATTAAATGTTTGCTATTACAATAATGAATTGTTTTTTTATTTTATTTCTTTTTTATTTATTATCAATGATTGTATAATCATAAATGTTAGAAATGTTAATAAAACAAAACAAAATTATAATAATTACATAAATTAATGATAATATGCAAAAAGCGCATAGCACCTCTAAATTAAAAAATAAATAAATAACAACAATATATTAAACATAAATTAAATAAAAATAAACAAACAAAAAAATTATAAAATATAGAATTAGTTTTTTCGCAGACATGATTAATATAGCAATTTTTTATTTAACATAATTTGTTAAAACAAAAAACAACTTTATATATATTATACAATTACCTTATAATGTAAAATGAATATATGATATACAATTAAAAAAAAAAAAACAACGATTAATGGTCAAATTAATTTCAAACATACATTTTATGTGAAGATGCGATGGATAATAATATTTTATATTATGTATATATGTATATATATATATATGTTATATATATACGAAAATGAAAAAAGAAAAATGTACCTATATGTATGATTGATGATATTAAACATTTAATGATTAATACAAATAATTGTTAATAAAGTATACATATAATTTTTTTAGGTTTTAAATTTCTTGTTTTTAAAATGTTTAATTACCAAAAAGCTCTCCGAATAAATATTTAAGACAATTTTGATCATCCGAATCGGACGAATCCTTTTCATATACAATTTTTAATTAATTTTATTATTTATTTTTTTTTTTTCATTTTAATCATATTTTTGGTTTTGCATTTTGCATAACATTGACGATTTTGATTATATGCATACATTTTTGTAATTTTGTAGATACAAAACATTATTTATGTAATAAATTAATGCATAAATATGCGGTGGTTGAATATATGGTGATGCGTGGTCGAATAAGATGACACAAATGACGACAACGGACGCCGTTACATTATTCACCATACGATAACAGCGATATCATAATTTTATAAATACATATATGCATATATATAATTTAAAAAAAAATAAATAAACATTATAATGATTATAATTCATACGCATAATTAATCAAATAATTATGTAAATTTTGTCATTTATTCATAATTTTCAATACGATGACAATTTTGATTGTATAATAATATTAGATGAAAACAGAATGTTGAGGCAAATAAAACGAAAAATAATAGAAAAAAAAAAACAAAATAAAATAATAAAGTATATTAGTAAAAAAAATAAAAATATAATTATTATTAATATTTTCTTAGAAACATTTAAAAAAAATGGTCATATTTTATTTGTCTATCAAATAAAGTATTTTATTATAACGTTTTGTTTTGATATAGGAAAAATTTTGAAAAATAAGTCGATGTACATCTAGCAATTTTTTCTTTTTATTTATATAAATATTATTAAAATAAAAAAAAAAACAACAACTTCAAAACAATAAAATTAAAAGAAAAATTATAAATATCGCATAATTTCTTATACTATTTATTTTGGTTGTGTTTAAATAATATTTTGATTAGTTTTACGTTTGTTTTATCATTATTTTTTTATATTTGTTTTGGGTTTATTATTTATTGATTTATCTTTTTTTTTTTTTTTTTAGTGCTTGTTTTTAATAAAATAAAATATAATGTAAATAAAATATAAATTTTAAAAATGTTTGTTCGTATATATTTATATTTTTTGTATATTTTTAAATTTAAATTAATTATGATGGGAATATAATTAAAGTATTTTGATTTTTCGTTAATTTATTTGATTTGTATTTTTCATTAATCAAATTTAAATTTTTACCTTTTTGATTGTGTAAATTTTTGTTTATTTATTTATATAAGTCAAACCATCACCAGAAGCAAATGAGGAAAATTTTTATTATAAAATTCATTTTTTTTTTTTTACTCAAAAAAAAACCTTTTTTTTCCGTAAATAATTTTTTTGCTTTAAAAATCACATGAACATATACAAATATAAATAAAAAAAAAAGCTTAAATATGATATATTTATAAAATATATAGGATTAAAAAAAGCATTTAATTTATAACATATAATAATATATTATATTATATGGAGGATGTAAACTATATATATTTTTATATAATAAGGTATTACAATATTCAAACCACTTGGATGGAAATAATTAATATATAAAAAAAAAGTAATAATTTTTTTTTCGTATGTCAATTGACTGTTAGTATTGTTAATAAGAACTCTGAATAATGTATTTTAATATAAAATACTATTATTAACTATTATTATTATTAACTAAATATAATATAAAATCAATGAATAAATGAAAAGTATCTTTCATCATCTGTGTACTAATTTCTTTTGCCTATACAATCTAAAATAATTTACATATAAAATAAAATTCAACAAATGTATATATAAAATTAAATATATATATATTCGTTTTATATTTAGTGATGAATGAACAGTTTTTAATGTAAATTTCTTTAATGTTAAACTAAAAAAAAACCTATATATGCGAGCATTCCTCTATATTTTTTTTTTGTAAAGTAACGTATTCTATTATACTTTAATTAAACTAAATTATTTATTATTTAGATAAAAATAATATTTATTTGACATTATTTGTTATATTTGTTAAGAAACATATTTTACAAAATTTTATAAGTGAAATAATAATCTCTAAATATAGGACATACAAATAATTACTATATAATTATAATTAAGAAAATCATTTCAGGTTTTTTTTGTTTTGATTTTATTTTATTTTTATTATATATATGTTATACGAAATAGAGATTATTTATTATTATTAATTGCCCAGCTTAAGGTAAAAGGATTTAAAAAAATCAAAAATCCAAAAAATTTAATTCGATAAAATATCTGCAGGACAATGTAAGAAGTTATTTTTTTAGCTACAGACAGCAAATAAATATATTGACATTTAATAACAAGCGATCTATCGTATTGTTCATTGTATGTGTATATGTGTAAAACTTTTAATTACAATTCCATACAAAAAATGGTTGTAACAATGTACAGAAAACGATACATAAATAAAATTCGATTTCAACCATATGATCTGATTGATATGAGACGGGTAGATATTGTGAAAATGATTTTTATTATTATGCTATCATTAGCTATCCAAAATTTTCTGTAGAATGACATTTTTTTGGACAAAATTTTTGAAAAATATATGGTTAATTATTATATAGATTATTAGATATACACTCCCCATTTTCCAATATACCCCATCACATAAAAAATAAAAATAATTTTCTTAATTATAAATGATCTGAATTTGTATAAAGGAATATTATCATATATATATATATAATATAACTATAAATTAATATTAAATGTGTATTAAAAAAAAAGAAAAAGATCACTAAATCCGCATCCAAAAATTAAATATAAAGGAAAAAAAATAACGAAAAATATCTCTAAATATAAATAATTATGAAATGGAAATCTAAACAAAAATTGTATATATATTTGCAAATCGAATGTCCGCTACTTATAATAAATATAAAAATTTGTAATGCACATTCTCTTCATAGTTAAATAATTCTTCATATATAATAAATTAACAAATATTAACTAAAGATTAAGAAATAATAAGAAAATATATAAACAAAAATATATATATAAAACTATATCGATAAAATAAAAATAAGAACAAAAAACTAAACTCAATATTTAAGAATAAAGGGAAAAATAATAATTATAACAAAAAAAAAAAAAGAATAAAAACCAATGAATTATGAAAATATAATATTTTTCAAAACTGAAAAGTAATAGAAATGATTTTTGTTAATTATTTTCTTTATACATACTTAATATTTATTGTGTATTAAGATTGTTTTTTTTTGTGTTTTATAGATAAATATAAATTTGTTATATATATAATTAATATATTTAGTTCAAAGATATAGACGATTTCTTCCCAATTTCCTATTTGATTTAACCTTTTGAAGAATTTTATATTTCTTATTGTATATTCGCTGTTCCATAAATTATCAATGTATTTTTATTATTCGAATGTATATGTGAATGAAGAAATAAAATAGGATTTTTATGAAAAATTCATAATTAACATATAATAAATAATATACGATTCCATTACTTGAAAAATAAACATAAAAGAAAATAAATGATTAAAAAAAAATCGGGAATCAGAGGATTATATGTAATACAAATATTCGTTCGTTTCCAATTATCATATATAGGTATTTATAATTTATTAAATGATTTTATATAAAAAATATAAATGTTATATTATAAGAAATACCCCCAAAATATAACATAACAATTGTTAAATTAATAATATAAATCTTTTGTTAATAACATTTTAACACAGAGCACAATATTTATGATCACATTAAAAATATTCACAAAAACACAGATGTACAATATGATTTGATGGTGTGTTATTTAATTATTTATATATATTTATATATATATATATATATATATATAGTTATTGATATATGTCTATATGTAAATAGAGTTTTAAATACTTACTGAAACGTCTAATAATATTTCCAGCAAATGATGTTCCTTGTTCTTTATCAGTTTTTGAACCACGTAAATCTTTCAATTGAGCAACCTCTTGTCTTGTATATTTTATATTTGGTACTGACATACGTGCATTACGTTTATCACGCAATTGTAATGGGGCTAATGGTTGTTGTTTGCTTTTTGTTCTTGGAGGACGTACAGGTTTTTTACCATCATCATCATCATCCGCATCATCGTTATGATTATCATCATCATTCGCATTTTTATTGGCAAATAATGGTAAATCAGATGGACGGGATATTCGGGCACCTTCTACATTTGTCTGAACTAATGATTTAACAATCGGTTCTTCTATAAAATCGACACGTTTTCCACCACCGGGAAATAATGCTTGTGGTTGAGACATTGTACGTTGTTTTATACGTTCATGATCATGTGTTATGGGCGGTACTCGTTGTGCGGCTACAGATTGTTTCGTATGGTCAATATTTTGCAAAATACTTTTTGGCACACTTTGTGCCATTATCATTGTTTTATGGCTAGCAACACCATCATTTTTGGAGGATTCATCAACATCATCATCATCATCATCAACAGCATTATAATCTGAATTACTACTCGAGTCATCACTATTTGAATCATTTAAATGAGCGGCCATTTTTTTATTATTATTAGGTGTTGTTTTCTTAAATTCTATTTCATTTAAACTTTGAACGATATCCTTTTCCAATTCAGTTAAATAATCCGATTTTTCGGTATCGCTTGTGGCCGCTGAATTATTAGAATTGGTTGCCGTATCTATGGGTGATATTTCAACCGGTGATAATGGCGTGCCTTCCGTTGCTGATCCATAATAAAATATTGAACCACGTTTTGTATTATCCGTAAAAGTATTTGTTAATTTCATGTTCACTTTACTCAATTGCCGTTTTAAATTAAATCCTTTCCATGAGGATGATTTACGACGTGATTGTGATGCTTCAATACGAGCATTTTCTTCTTGTTGCTGTTGTTGAGTTTGTTGTGGTTGTTGTGATTGTTGCGGTGGTGGCACTTGTTGTTGTTGTTGTTGTTGTATTTGTGATTGTATTAAGGGTTCTTCATTTGCTGTTCGCTGGAAGCTACCAACAAGACTAAAAACACCACCGCCCGTAGGCGTTGATGGTGAAGAATTTTCAGCGGCTTCATTTGCTGGCGATGGAGGATCCGAATCTCCATTATCACCGATTTCCGCACCCTCTGCACCAATCGTTGATTGTAATGTTTGAGGTAATTTTTTTGGACTATTTGTTACTTCAGGTAACTAAATTATGAAGTAATTTTATTATTTATATTTAGATTGATTACTTTTTCATTATTGAAATTTTCATTTTTTGTTTTTAATTGACAATTTTTACACTATACAGTATTTTGATATGTGACGATTAAAAAAAATGTTGAATATAATTTTCAGTGAATCGAAAAAGAAAATAATTTATGTTTCATGGTAAAATTGATGATTATTTCTGAACAACAACAGCATTTCGGATGCAAGAATAATTGTGAAAAATTTTTTAATTGATAACATGGAAAGAGTTAAAGAAATCAGTGGTTAAATATTATACAAAATTTCACTTAATTGAAATGGCGCAGAAACATTTATTTATGTTTATTGTTATATCGATTCTAAATAGTAATTTTATAGTTTTTCATGAAATTACGGCAATAATTGATTATAATAACACAAATTATAATCGATTATTTATTTAAAAAAAAAATAAATGATTTATTCTAAAAATGATAAAGTCGGATTATGATCGATATTTCATTTCATTTAATAGTTAATGGTTTAATAGGTTATTCGAAAGAGCGTATCAGCTTTTTTATTCAATTTAAGAATAAATTACATTTTTTAAAATACACCGAACATAGGAATGATAACAAATATTTATTATGAGAAGGTCGATGATCAGATCATATCATATAAAATTATCTATATTTTAAATGAATAAAAAATTGGTTGTATTCTATAAAAAAAGGAATATATTTTTTAATTTACGGGTATACATCACAATGGTAATGTGGAAGAGACACATGCAATTGACATATTCAGAAATTTTTAACAAATAATGAATAAAATTATATCTACTTATTACAAAGTAGCAAACTAACAAACACACACACGCACACACATTTGAAACATTATGATGCGATATTTAAATACGTTTAATTGTTGATATTAAAAGTGGAATTTTGAAGTAATAACTTTAAAAAATAATAAAGCACAAATTCAAATAAAAACAAAAATGTATTGCAATAAAATTGCAATTCAATAAAGGGGCAAAAATTACCTACAGCAAAAATTAATTAAAATAAAATGTGCGTATAATTTTATTTATATGTACCATTTATATATACAATTACAAATAATACTCTGCAATGTGTTTTTAATGTATATACAGTTGAACATGATAGATATAAGAAATGTTTATTTAATACAGAATGCAGAAAACTAAAAGGAATATAAATTTATTATAGAAGAAGTCATACTCAAAACAAGGCAAGTATGAAGATACAATTTTATGGATACATTTTAAGCTTATATAAATTATATTTTTTTTTTTGTAAATTCTACTAGCCGCTATATTATATGTATTATATAACTCGCAAATTAATTTTTAAGTATGACGCCTTACCAGCGCACACACGTGAATGTTTAGCTTAATTTATACGCTGCAAATTATCAATTTTAAATCATAATTATCATTTTTTTCTCATACAATAAAAGCGAAACACGTGACCAATTAAAATCAAATTATTTTCAATTGGTATTTTTTTTATATCATAAAAATTAGTTTTTTTTTTTTTTTTGATAAAAATTCACTTTTCACTTCATCTTCTGGTATGATATGACTTTTTATTTTATGTTACATAAATAATTTTTGATTTCTTGTTCTTTAAATTAAATTTTATATATTTTTAGTAATTTAAAAAAACAACGTATTGATGAAGTGGTCTCTAATTATAGATCTCAATCATCATCGGTTTGTGTGTAGTATATAATTTTATTTAAACTCTTTCATATTTTATGTTTTGCTTTAAAATCAGGTATATGAGATAATATTTATATTTATTTAAATTATAATTGTACTATATTAAATACGTTATTAAATAATGAATAGTAAAAATAAAATAATACGAATTAAAAAAAAATAATAATAACGAAATATAAAACATAATACTTTTTTTTTGTTTCGTTAATTTTTTTTTTTTTTGATTGCACATTTAATTATTTTTGGTTATTGTAATTATTCAATTTTCAGAGTGTGTTAAACAAAAGCAAATTCAAATTAATAAAATAAAACGTCTTACCTGATCGATGCTGGGCGAACGCGTTTGCTCATCACGTGCTATTGTATCGACACGTTTAGGGCTACGGGGGGCTCGCCCATATGGATCCTGATTACCATACAGATCCGGACTGGATACACTCAATAGACACATTTTTTGAACAATATCAACAATTACTAAACCATGTTCAGTGCCATATGCCATTCTAAAAATATTTAATAGATTTTCATTTTATGTGAATGTAATACGATTGATTCATAATATAATTATATATATATAGTAAATATGAAATCGTTGAACTATTAATGCTTTGTATGGATATAATGATGTATACGAAAATCTAAGATAATAATAAAAATAATTTATAACATACAATCCATAACTGGAATTTATACACAACGATGTTATTTGACCGGGATGTGAACCGGTAATCCATGGAGTTAAACATATTAATTGTGCCTGGAACCCGGCGGGTTTTCGCTGTTGTCCTAATCGTACTTTTAGCATACCATCATTCTGTGAAAGAAAATATTATTATTAAAGAATTGTTTATTATTTTAGCGGACATTGAAAATGTGCATAAAACTAAACCAAATGAAATGTAGTTAATCAAATAAAATCGATTATTTACAAAACAGTAAATTAATTCATAATAAACATGATTCATTTATTTATTATAACACAATAATAAGTTATTTATAAAATGGTTTTTCCGCTATAGCACTACAAAAGATTATAGTGTTATAATTTGTTTTAAAATATTTGAATTAAAATTTCGTATTTTGTAATATACAGATTTTTATTCTCTTTAGTTTAAAAAAAAAGTTAGACACAATAAGAAATGACGAAGTTTAATAAAAATTAATTTTAATATATTTATTTTTTTTTTCGCAATGGCACAGTTCGTGAATAAATTTTACAAAAAAATTAACTATAAAATTGGTTGGATATTTTTGATTCTAAGTATCGCAACAACAACAGCTAGCGTTTTCAAACCAACACACTACGATATCAAAATAGACACAATAATTGAAAATTTTTTTCGTATATATAAAGGAAATGTATCGATTATTATACATGCATTCACAGCCGACCAGCAAATTATAATAAATTCAGATGTTTATACTATTAAAAACTTGGAGGTAAGAACTATGGACAGAAATATAGATATTACCGGAGGGTATACAATAGATAGCAACTTAAAAGAACTAGCCGTTAATTTATCTACCAATTTAACCATTGGTAAACAGTATAAGATATCCATAGCATTTGACAATATAATAACTAATGAATATTATGGAAATAGTTTTAATAAAAATTGGTCCATTGGGTAAATCAATATACATTAAAGCATACAAAATAATTAATTGAAAACAAATACAGATTTTAATTAAAGAATTATATTGAAATTGTATAATCATTCGCAGAGATAATAACTGGATTACGGCAACACACACAAAATTTCATTCTTTGTCCAGAGTAATACCTTATATTGATCAGGCAATATATAAGACTAGCATTAGACTTCAAATGGGTACATATAGGTATGCAACACCCGTTTCAATCGCACCAGTAGAAATAATTACGCCACCACGGTAACTAATTACTTAACATAATTTTATCATTCAAAATAATAATGTCGATTCTTTCCTTTGCGTCACCCGATATCATTTAATCGTCGCTGCATAACACATATTGTAATCTGTCATCAGATTTCACGAACCTTTAAAATATGTGCAGTTTTATAAAACTCGACCGATAAACATTCAGCACTTTGGATTTGCTGTTACAAGTCAATTCCGTAGAGAAAGAGATGGTTGCGGTTTATATGTCAATGAAAAATATTCTACAGATTTTGTTCTTGACATTTGTAGTCGAACTACCGTATATTATACAGAGTTATTTAACACGGAAATTCCAGCACATAAAATAGACTTAATTGGCATCGATAATTTAAAAGAAACCATGGAAATTTTTTATGGATTTAATTTAATCGAGTATGAACGTGATATATAAATTTAACTAATCAATTATCAATTAATAAAATGAAATCGGATAACGAAAATTGATATAAAATATATATATTTATATCATCATTTATTATATTTAAATATTTATGTATTCACAGCGATCATTATTTGGCAATTCGAAATGATTCAGAACATTTTGCAGAAACATCTGAGTTACAAAGATCTGCTTCAATTGTAACACAAAGTGTTTTACATCAATGGATTTTAAATGCAACCTTACCCGAATATTGGAATGAGTATTGGATTTTAGAGGGACTTGTACAATATTATCATTTTCATGCATTAGATGCCATTAAATATAAATGGAATACGGCCACTGATAATGCAATTACACAAATGCATTCCGCTTTAGCACAAGATTATTTTCCACTTTCGTTTTCATTGAAGAAAAACCAAACGAAATATTTTACACAACAAAATCAAATGCTATTAGCAAAATCTGCTAGTATAATGCGAATGATGGCACATGTATATTCTGAAAATGCATTTACAGATAGATTAACGTGGCATATTGTTGAGTACGTATAAATATTTTACATATATAAAATGCCAAAGATAGTATTTGAATATATAACATTAATATATTGGAAAACCAATTCTAAAAATTAATGAATCTTCAGGATCATTTGCCATGTTGTTGAATAGTAAATGTTAAGATATAAAAGAAAATATTTTAGAGCTCAAATATTATATTCGTATTAATAACACTTGTATTGTATTTCAATAATTTCGTGATTACATTTGATAACTTAGCTTTTACATAACATATACAAAAAATTGAGCTTATATAAAATGTTTTATCCATTTGAATTATGTTACACTTTTTATAATATTTCATTCAATATTTATAAAAAAAAACATTTTTTATTTCAGTTCACCAGGTTATATAGTAGCTAATTTTTGGTCAGAGTTTATGGATACTGAATTTTTTGTAGATCATTATCTCAAAGAATGGGCAAGTTATGAAGGGTATCCGGTTCTAAATGTAGTGACTGGCTTAAATAGGTCCATGGTTGTATTTACGCAAAATTCATTCGTACCAATAACGGGCAGGTATTTTAAGAAAAAACGTTGGACAATTCCGATTTCATATACCACTTCAGATGTAATGGATTTTAACAGCACAAATTATAAGTTTGTATTGCGTGAGGAGGATCCAGAAAAGAAAATTGAAATACTACTTCCTAATCGGGAATTTATAATATGTAATATACAACAAACGGGATACTATCGGGTGAACTACGATAATGAAAATTGGTCACGCATCATACATTTTCTAACCAAATTTGATCACAAATTTCAATTATCAGCTTTACATCCAATAAACCGAGCTCAATTGGTTGATGATTCATTTCACTTATCATTAGCCGATACCGATATGAGTCCAATTCCAATTGATATATTCCTAAAGTTAACGGCTTATCTAAAGGAGGAATATCATTATCTGCCTTGGATGGCGGCCATCAGACATTATGAATATATTTTAAAATGTTTTTCTGCACATCCAAATGATTTAGAATCATATAAAAAAGTTAAGGTAATTATAATCCAAATTAAGGTATGTATACGTAAATATTAATTAATAAATTTCACATTTTAAGCAACATTTTTTGGAAATATCATCAAATATTTATGATAATTTATTTAATATAACACATGATACTGAGCTCGGTAATAACATTGCGGATTTTCAATATAATGTAATGGAAGCTGTATGTAAATTAGATAAAATGATTTGTGTTCAAAGAAGTAGAAGATTTTTAACCGAATGGAGAACAACCCACATGGATTATTAGTAAGTCAGATTCTGCAATTTCTTAAAATACTATGCTGTGTACATATAATACATTTGTTTTTTAATTGAACTAGTTCAAATTTTGAAGTTATCGATAACGTACGCGGAATTATATATTGTACTGCAATTCGAAATACTGGCGATGTGGATGATTTAAAATTCGTTTATAATATAGCTATGGAAAAATTGAATACGAAAGAAGGAAATCGATTAGTGGCAGCATTAGGATGTAGTCAAAATGTAACATTTTTAAAAGAATTTTGGAACGAATTAGGAAGACGAGCAAATACTCGAGACGACGAAATTGAAAGTTTCAATATTCTATTTCGATCTATGGCTAAACATATTGTTGGTGTTAATGTAATTCATGAAATATTGCATTTTTACGAAATTAGAGAAATACAACTGCCGTAAGATATTTTTGCATTTGGTATTATTGTCATATTGATTATAATTTATCGTATAAAAATGTACATTTTCTTAGATCATTCAACATTTTGTTGCCGTTAATAGTAGATTTACTTCGAGTCACATTTTATTCATCTAAAGCAAATACGGTAATATACTTTCTTCATATTTGAAAAAAACTTAACTAAAACTTAAAAACTTAATAGAATAATTCACGCACATATAAACACGCCAGGATAACCCCATATAACAATTGTAATCATAATGATTATAACATTCATTATTAGTAAATTAGTTTCAGGATGATGAACTTTAATGAACTTTATTTTTGAATTTTTTTTTATATGTTGCCATTTGAGCTGTTTTTTGATCACTTTTCGCAAGTTCTTATTTTGAACCATTGTTTTTTTTATTTAAATTAAGAGATTTAAATCGAATTACATTTTATGTAAAATATAATTTTAACAAATTACATATTTTTTTTTTACTATTTACAAAAGATTAAAAATCTTGTTCAATTATATACTACACAAAAAGATGATGATAATAAGTATATGCTACATGATCCATATCACCAAAGTTTGGCGAATGAAGTTTTCCGAAACAGAGTTGGTATTGAGGTTATTGATTGGTTAAACCATATAAAATATTATGACCGATCAAAATTGTAATTTGATCTTAATGTCATTCAATTTTTATCGGATTTTTAAACATAATTTATTTGCATTAAATTTCAATATTTTATTATTAATTAAATGTTATGTTATGACCGTTATGTTCAATGTATGTATTTTAAAAAAAATGTTAAATTAATTTAAATATATATGTAAACGATTTAAATTGAAGTTGATTTTAAATACGGAATATAATAAATGTTTTATACAAGTATTATCAATTAAATTGTGGTATTATTAATTTCAATTACATGACCATAGCATTTTGGTTTATTTGCAGTATATTCGAAAAACAACTTTTGATTGCACTATATATATATATGAATCTTAACCGATATGTGATATATTATATGCGCTGACTCTTTAGCACTCTATATGGATTATCGAATGGCAATATATAATTTATATTTCCTTCAAATTATTGCATGGTAAATTATAAATTTAAAACCAAAAATAATTACGAACTATTTGCGTTCTTTATGATTATTATCGTATAAATACACCTCTATACATTATATACAAATATATTTCTTTATAATAATATAACGATATACCGTAATTAAATTACAAATAGATTATAGTGTTATAATTTTTTTTCGTTAGTTTTCAAAAAAAAAATTAAAATAAAAATTGAACCGAACAACAGATCATAAATTTGAAATTGAATTGAGATAATGAAGAAATTTAAAAATAATTACTTTTAATATATTTATTTATTTGTTTTTATTATAATTATCAATTTATTTAAAGTATACACAATAACACATAATAATCAAACCAAGAAAGTGAATGTTATAAAAAAGAAATATTTGGTATGTGATTTATTAATTTTGTTTTTAAACGGTGCAAAGCCATACTTTTGTATATATGTATATATTTTTTTTCCTTTTTAATGTGTAAAATTATGAATTAAACCGATTTATAGATAATAGTTTTATTGCTATACGATTTTATATTCAATGGCAAAATCCGCAATGGTAAATTTCGTTAATAAATTTTACAAAAGAACTATCTATAAAATTGGATTGATATTCTTTATGTTAAGTATTACAACAACAATGGGCCACAAATTGAAACCTACGCACTACGATATTGATATACATACAATAATAGAACCTAATTATCGTATATATAAAGGAAATGTATTGATTAATATACAGGCAATCTCATCCGAACAGGAAATTACTTTAAATTCAAATGTTGATATTATTAATAAGGTAGAGGTGAGAAGCCATAACGATGACAAAAATATTACAGCAGGATACACAATTGATCGAGATAAAAAAATAATAATTGCTAATTTGTCTACGAATTTATTAATTGATGAATTATATACAATATACATACAATTTGAAAATGCAATTAATAAAGGCTATTACGGAAATAGTTTTAATAAAAATTGGACTGCAGGGTAAAATAATATTTATCTATGCATGTAGAATGTAATTCAACACCCAACAAGTAAAATTTAATTAAATATTTATATTGTCATTATGCTCATTCGCAGTAATTATAAGCCGAATTGGATTACGGCAACACATACACAATTTAATTCCATGTCTAGCATAATACCCTGTTTTTGTCCATCGGAATTTAAGAGTACCATGAACGTTAAAATGGGTATGAATTTATCTGCAACACCTATTAGTGTTGGATCCGGATTTATGTCAAATGTTGGGTAATGGGTAATTTATTATATGTTTCACGAACACTTTTGAAAAATAATACATATTTTCGTTATTATATAATTATCTTATATATATATAAACTAAGTAATGTATAAATTAAAACACGTGAACAATTTTGTATCTATATTTAGTGAACTTCCGTCCTCTATACGCTATACGTTTTTTGGAAGAACTCAACCTATGTACATTAAACACTTTGGATTTGCTATTACAAGTCATGCCGAGAGAACCAATAACGTTTGCAGTGCTTACGCCCATAAAAGATATTCTACAAAATTTGTACTTGAAGTTTGCATTGCAGCGATAAGATATTACAAAGCGTTTTTTCGAACTGAATTGTCTAGTTATAAACTAAGTTTAATCGCCATCGATAATTTAAAGCACGACATGGAAATTTTTCACGGATTTAATTACATAAAGTATAACAAGCATATGAAAAGTTAATCAATTTACTAATCAGTTATAAATTAGTAGAATGAAATCCGATAACGATGATTAATATACATATTAACGATTATTATTTATTATATTTATACAATGTTTGTGTATTCACAGAGATATTTATTTTCCAATTCGAAATGATACAGAAAATTATGAAGAAACACCTGAGTTACAAAGATCTGCTTCAATTGTAACACAAAGTGTTTTACATCAATGGATGTTAAATGCAAATTTACCGGGCTATTGGGATGATTATTGGATTTTAGAAGGATTTGTACAATTTT
Organism: Dilophus febrilis; assembly: GCA_958336335.1. Taxonomy (NCBI): domain Eukaryota; kingdom Metazoa; phylum Arthropoda; class Insecta; order Diptera; family Bibionidae; genus Dilophus; species Dilophus febrilis. The sequence goes on from OY284468.1 coordinate 38,664,384, forward strand.
ATCATGTTCGTGCATTAGATGCCATTAAAAAATCTGAATGGACTACTACCGCCAATTATTATACAAACACACAAATGCATTCCGCTTTAGCGAAAGATTATTTTCCATTTTCGTTTTCATTGAAGAAAAACAAAACGAATTATTTTACACAACAAAATCAAATGATATTAGCAAAATCTGCTAGTATAATGCGAATGATGGCGAATGTACTTTCTGAAAAGACGTTTAAAAACAGATTAAGAAATATTGTTAAGTATGTATAAATATTCTTATGCATAAATATGCATACATTTCCATACGTATGTTAAATAAAGTATGCTATTTATAAAATAAAATCACCGTTTGTGAAACATTCGAATATTAATCAATTATATAGTAAAATTAAATATTGCATGTATCGGAAAAAGAAATATTTTATAAAATGATTTCTTTTGATTATTAAAATTACCGATAAATAATACGAATTACGTTGACCAGTCCAGGTAAGTTTATTCAGTTCGGATATTTTCTATTCAATTTGTATAAATGGAATGTTTCACGAACAGATTTTACATAAAATATTTTATTTATTCTTACTCGTTTACACATTGCATTATTTGTTTTTTATTTTAAATAAGTAATTTTTGTTACAGTCAATTAAATTACAGTCAATCAAAGGACTTTTGGTTTGAGGATTCCGTGAATGATTTTTATACAGATAGGCACCTCGAAGAATGGGCAGAATCAAAAGGGTATCCAATTTTAAATGTCGATGCTCTAGATAACACTACTGTCGCATTTACCCAAGTTGCATTTAATCCAATGACGAATGGAAAAGATGTTCGAACAGTTTGGACGATTCCGATTTCATATACCACTTCAGATGCAATGGATTTTAACAGCACAAAGTTTAAATTTGTATTTTATCCCCAATTCAACGTAATGAAAATTAGAATTTCATTACCTGTTCGATATTTTATAATTTGTAATATACAACAAATGGGATACTATCGAGTTAATTACGGTTATGACCTTTGGTTACGTATTATAGAATTTCTAACTGGTTCTGGAAATAAAATTTCTGATATACATTCAATAAATCGAGCTCAACTCATTGATGATGCATTTCATTTTAGTTTAGTGGGTAGAACTACAAGTTCAATACCGATCACCCTATTTCTAACTTTAACCACATATCTAAGTAAAGAAACGGATTATCTGCCTTGGGTGACAGCAATCAGACATTATAAATATATATTAAACTCTTTTAATAACGATTTACCATCATATAATTTTGTGAAGGTAAATATAGCTAACATTAAAAATATGTATAAACAATTTTTTATATTGTAAATATATTAACCAATAATATTCACATTTTATAGGAACATTTTTTGATGATATCATCAAAAATTTACAAAGATTTATTTAATATTAGAAAGAGTGAATATGATAATAGCATTGCAGAATTGCAATATAAAATAATAGATGTCACGTGTCGATTAGATGAATCCCTTTGCATTCAAACAAGTAAACGATTTTTAAAGGAATGGAGAGCAAGCAATCTTGAGTATTAGTAAGTCAGAATCTGAAATGTTCGAAATATATGCAATGTTTATACATTTACATTTGTTTTTCACCTAAATTAGTTCAAATTTTGAAGTCAACTACAATACACGCCGAATTATATATTGTACTGCAATTCGTAATTCCAGAAATGAGGATGATTTAAAATTCGTTTCTAATATAGCTATGAAGAAATTGAATACGAAAGAAGGAAATCGATTAGTGGCAGCATTAGGATGTAGTCGAAATAAAACATTTTTAATAGAATTTTGGAAAGATTTAGCAAATCGAACAAATGTTCGAGATGGCGAAATTGAAAATTTCAATATTCTATTTCGATCTATGTCTAAACATTCTGCTGGTGTTGCAATAATTCGCCAAGTAATTAATAATTGGGATGGCCTTCCGTAAGATATTAATATAATTGTCACTGTTGTAATGATTATTATATATATAAAAAAATTTATATTTTCATAGAACATTCGACATTTTATTGCCGAATATAATAGAGTTACTTCGAGTCTCATTTGATTCAAAAACATCTATTGAGGTAATACTTTATGTTCACAAATTATAACCCATATACAAATGTGTTTACCAACATAAAATTATATACATTCAATATTAAATTATTAAAATATTTTCCATTCATATAAAAACGTAAATAAAATCAACACGAAAGCATTCTTTTCAGGGATGTATAAAGTAAAATTGAACGAATTTATCCTCTTAATTGATAAATTCGTTCAATTTAACTTTATACATCGCCGAAAACATGCTTTCGTGTTATTCATTAGAAAATGTATATGCGCGTTAAATTTGATATTTTTTATCACAACTTTAGATCCTTTTTTCTACATTTTGTCCAAAAATACCTATTGTTTTAGTAGAAACAGATTTAAATCACATTTAACGTACACATTAATATTACCGATGAAACCAATTACTTAATTATTACTAATTAAACATTTATTTTGTATATTTAATTTATAAATATTAATGAATTTACTTTTTTTTTTATATATCATTTTCAAAAGATTATAAGCTTTATTGTAAAACATTCTACACTAAAAATTAATGATGATACATTCATATTACATGATCCCTATTATGAAAGTGTGGCAAACGAAGTTTTCAGGACCCGAATTGGTCCTGAAATTACAGATTGGTTCGCTATAAGAAAAAGTATGATGGTTAGTATTCCAAAACCAAAACCAAAAGATTTAATTCGCCCTTTTGGTATCATACATTAAATGATATTTAAATGAATGTATTTGAAAGCAAAATATACATAATATATATGAACGATTAAAATTGATGAAAATTTTAAATAAAGAATAATATTAAATATTTTATACAAATTAAAAATGTAATAATTATGTTTGGATTAACTTCAATTTTATTCTGACATCATTATTTTATATTCAATTTACAACGTCTGATTGAACTACATACATCTCAAGCCAGCGGATATATACTATCTACATGGATATGCAATATGCATGAACTTTTTAACTATCCGTTTTGATCTCGAAAACTATAAATATATTATTCACTTTATTTATATTTTCTCTATATTTTAATATTCCAAATAATTCAATCCATTGAGAAAGCCAAAAAAACCAAAAAATACATAAATGATCGATCTTACCTTTTTTTCACTTTCTATGGATTCCGTTTGTTTTGGCAGTGATTTTGGAATAAATTCACAATCAGGCGAAACATCATCTTCATTATAATGTTCATTATAAATAGGAATTTCTAATACCTGCAATTATTGTGAATTACAAAAGATCGAACTTTTCAAATAAAGAGTAGAAACAATAAGGATATTTTTCTTACCAAATATTCAGATGTGCCTTCCGATTTTCTAAATTTAAATAATATTACATGCCCACTAGCACCTGCAACACATAACCGTCTACTTTCAGCACATAGTGATATTATTTGAACAGCTAATGGGTCATCATCGTTCCCGTCCATCGAACGTGTTCGTGGTCTCTCAAATATTTTGGCTGTTTTTAATTTATATAAAACTTGTAATGTGCCCGCACTGCTGTCCCAAAATTTTATTGAACCATCTTGATGGCCAGTAATCACAATTTCAGAATAACTACATGATGCCGGTGACCATTCACCGCCGTCAACAGGCCATTCACCATTTGAGAATCCTGTTTTACGAGTTCCTTCTTTACGACCCACGGAATAAAATGCTGGTACTAAATCTGAAGGACAATCCGCTAAATATGTACAACAGGTTACTGGCGATTCATGCAAATCCATTGGATACGGCGATTCAAAGCATGGGAAACCGGGCGTTAATAAATCTATTAATACTAAATCATTTTGTAATAGTACGGCTATTGCATATGGTTCTTGCTGATCTGTACATAAATAAAAAAAATCAAATTATTTGTTTTACAAATTATCCATAGATAGAATGATTGGAATATAATATATATTAAATGTCATCTTACCACTTGACCAGGGACTTTCGCATATTACTATAAAATCAACAACGGGATGTTCCATTTCTAAAACCGTTGTACCTTTACCTTGTAACACTGTTATGCAAGGCGATTTTCCTCCTTTTTCCATTGACAAACCACCCGAAAATATTGTAAAATTTTCGCTAAATATATTTATAATAGTAATCGCAATTTTTGATTGATATCAAAAAATAAAATGTTTTTAAAATTACAAAGTTATAAAAATTTAAAATTATAAATATATGAAATAGGTTTGGATAATTACCCAGTTCGTTTGGTTCTTAAATCTACTTTATGTATTGGTTTACATGTTTCTATTTTACCATCTTTATTGGTTTTAGCTATAAATATAAAATATTTTCATAATGTATATAATAATATTTGATTTTGAATTTAATTAAATTAAATTGTTTATACGTACCATGTGGAAAAGAATGAAATTGTGGTTTCGGTGTTGGGCGTAAAGGCCACGTACATAATGAACCGTCTATATGTGATGATATAAAATATTTACCCTCATGATGCCATGCAACTGATCTTAATGGTTCCGCCGATTGCCATCGAATTTCGGCGATTTTATTTTTTAAATCCCATAATACTATTTGTCCACATTCAAATGCAATCAATAGCTTTAATTTGATTTCATAAATGAACGCATAATTATTTTTATTTCAACTCTTTTATTATTATTATCATTATTTATTTTTTTTATAAAAGCAATATATAAACGATGAGAAATTTAAATAAATCATTATCCAACATAAATATTTTTGCAATAACAAAAAAATAAAAACATTTTCAGTAGTAACACCTAACAAAAATTATTTTGGTTCTATCTTCTATACTATACCAGTATATAAATAAATAATAAATATATTTCTATTCTCATATATTAAAATAACTATTATAATTCAATATCAAGAATTCATTAAATTAAAATCAACTTAATCAAAGATTTAATAGGAAATTGCCTTATATAGTTTATATGGGGTTACTATACAAATAAATTCATGTATATTATTATGTATAATATATGATATAATATGATATGTACATTCTAATTAAATATATAAATCGGATATATGTATATCTGAAGGTTTAATTAAATAAGTCATATTGAATTACTACGAATTTAATAACGATTTGAGATATTCAATAAACATACAATTTGGTACGTATAAAAATACATGTATTCAATAATCATGCATTGGATTACATATTACTATGTATATATATTTAAGATATGCATATGTACATCTAAAGATATTTATAATTGCATAAATTTCCGCTAAAGAAAGTAATTTAAAGAAAATATTTAAATAACTTTTAGTGCCAAAATTGTCCTACAAATTTAATTTCCGGAAAATTAAACATTAGATATCATTTTTGATAGAATATCTTTTTATGTATACAACAATATTCATAATTTTGCTAATACGCAAACATTTTTTTACGTGCGTCATCGTTATGAATAAAATTTACCTTATTCGGATCGAGTGGATTATCAGCTAATGTTACAACTGCACCGGGATGTGCTTTTCTTAATCTGTAAAATAAAAACCATAAGAAAAACATAATTAATTTATTGTACCAAATTTTTAAATGGAATAATTAAAGGTAAAACTAATGTGTTTGTTTTAATTATCTAAAAAATAAGATAATTAAAACAAACACTGTATATATGGAGATATAGAGGTTTAGGTATACTTCACATTTTTTTTTTAATTTGTATCAATATTTATATGACAACATTAACTATTTTTAAAATTGATAATATATTGAAATTAAAAATAAATAAAGTGTTGACGCAAGTTTAGCCGAAAACACACATTTTTTTAACAATCAATAGAGTGAATAATGACACACAAAATCAACAAATACAATATTATTATTATTATTAAACGAAATATATAAAGAACATATTTTGTTCAGAGTATATATAATATTGGGTATAGTAGGAAAATTTTGAAATATTTTCAGATCCAATTTATATGATGATTGATGTGATGATCATAATTGCGAACCTTAGAAATGTAATTCCTAAATCCCCACAACTAAAAACGAGAACATATTGCTTCAATAAATTCAATATACAATTTTGTTAGACCTCCGTTTTGCAAATTTTGTGGTCTGAACCTTAAACCCATTATACGATTTTAAAACGTCAATTATTAATATTTACTTAATAAAGAAATAAATCGAAAATCAAAAATGCATTTACCACTTGTAAATTTATTACATATATATTCATTATTATAAATTATAAATCATTAAGAACTTTTCATAGAGTCCTCGATAGATAAATACAACATTGTTAAATAAGATAACAAACGTATACGTATACGAAATACAGTTGATATTTTTGTATATAAAATAGTATGTACATTTTTAAAATGTAAATTATTTATCAAAATGAAGTTGTTTATTATTGTTATATCACTTATTATTCAGGTAATATTAATACATATTTATTGAATTCTTCATTTATAATTCTATAGTATATTAAACCACATTTATTTTTGTAAAATTTTTTCTATACATAGGGAATTTATGTAGTAAAATCCATTCCAATATTAACCAATGAGGAATTATTAATAACATGTATCGATGTTGATATAGAAACGTACGGTGTGTTAAAAACAATTTGCCCAATATTTGAAGAAGCTAATAACGTAAATAATATGGATGTGATTGAACAACCAACACCCCCAATTGAATGGTTACCAAAAACCAGTGAACTCATCCCAAATGAATTGAAAGATTTCGAATTATTTTCGATACCAATAGAGAAAAATACCCTATGAAATTATGTGGGTATGTATAATGAAAACAAATCGTATGTATATATAATTATAATAACAACAATCAATAAATCAATGTATGCATATAATATAAAATCATATTATTGATAAAAAATAATAAAAATTATTTATATATGTTTTTACACCGTTTTTACAATAAAAAGTTGTATTTTTTTTTCTATTTCTATACATTTCGTTTCGGTACTTTTCAAATGTGGACATATGATTTTTTTTATGTGTATTAAAAACTTAAAATTTGCTTTCGTTTATAAATGAGATTTTAAAATATTTATAATTTGTGAAAAAGACTCGAACAAAATGAATACAATAATAATTGTCATTGCAACATAGTTGTCATTGCTGAACAAGTGAATCAAGTGAATCAAGTGAATGTCTATCGAAGTCACATATTGTGAATTGCGAAGACGGCTCTTATTTCTTGTCTACTGTATCTACCAATAATACATATGGTTTAGTATCGCAAGTTTACTCATACATTTATATGTTAAACAATATAGCAAATTACCTAATTGGAAAATATTGCCTTAGAAATTACAAAATAACATCGCTCAAAAAACTCGATATGCACAAAGGATAGCAATATCGTTTAAAAGTCCGTTTGTCCAATAGGATGTATTCAAAAAATTCAGGATTAATTCATTATACTAACGTTGGTCCACAATAATGAATGTGCGTTTACATGGAAGAAAACAAACATTTACAGGTAAATATTATTGCACCTATACATTTAAAAAGTGAATAATAAAGGATTAATAATAAAACAAATAAAAGGGTTATTTTAAATATACGATAAATAATATATATTATCTTACTGTATTTTAACATATCTGTATAATAAATAATAAACGAACAATTTGATTAATTAAATTTTTTCAATTTTATACAATAAAATAAATAATGAAATTTTTGATAATTAATTTAAATATAGCACAAAAATATACCTATATATGTTTAGTATCTATAAGGATATATATAAATGTATGTGGTGTATATACAACACCTTAAATTTTATTTTAGATTTTTGTCATTTATTCATTTTAAAATCGTTAATCATTTAAATGGTATTCATATATAGACGAATACTTTCTATATATGCGGTTATTTTTAAATGCTATTAGAATAACTAATTAATTTTTAATCCTTTTCACATTCTATATTATCTTTAATCTATTCTACATAAATATTCTACTCGAATATATGTTTTATATAGAGAATATAAAAGATTGATGTTTATTATTCATTTTAATTTAAATGTTCTTTACGTAAATAATTTTTTTTCTTCAAATTTTAAATATTGCTTTATTATTTATACCCAATACGCATATTTTTACATTATAATATCACCATATTAAATTATATATTCGGGAATATGACATTAAATTGATTTAAAGGCATATTATAATGTATTTAATATATATCCATTTAATATATCCCTTTATACACAGTTAAAATGAATATTTATTCTAATGCATCCGCGAAAATTCGATTTCCTCATTCATAAATATTTATAATGAATGTAATCCATCTGTATATAGATATATATATATATATATATATAGAATACAAGCATCTGCATTATATAAGATTTAGGTTAACATCTAGCTTTATAAGCGGTATAAGCGGTCTATAAGAAGGTAAAAATATATATTTTTAGAAAATATATATTTATACGAAGAAAGAAAATTCTATATAATAAAAAGATAACTTATGTATAATATAATTTCAAATGTACATATATACGAATACAACAACAAGGGGCTGAATTTAAATATAATATTTGAATTATTTTAAAATTATAAAATTTTATAACAATAAGAAGTTTAATTTGATTTATTAACCTGATTGATGCTCATTGCATTTATGTAGTATACAATATTTTATATTTTGTGTTAAAATTATATTTAAAAAAATGTATATTTATAATAATACATCTTGTGATGTAAATCCGTTAATAGGTTATAATAATAAATAATGTATCATTTATGCATGACTTTTAGCGATGCTCTATATATTTATGCCCTTTTCGTCTATACGGATTATACATATATATCTTTTAGGGTATTTAAAACAATTTTAAATTTTATATATAATAATCATCATAATTAATACATTTATTTTTCACACTGAATATTTTTTTCTGAATTTTTTCAATAATCCAATCGATCTTCACGGATAAATAGAAATTTATACCGAATGGTAATAAACATACAAAATTACGATTTTCCAATAGAAAATTATGTAAATTTGTGTATTTATTTAAAATCTTTCAATTTCAAAAGCTACAATTTCAATGTTTAATTATTGAAATATTTATAATATTTTGCGATATAAAGTTAAAGGATGAATTATATTAAATATACATTTTTCATTTCTTTATATATAGCCGATATATTATGAACAATTTAATGTTATATACTAAATACAACATTATTTTACCTGTATAAAATATCCATGTTCTGGGACCACAAATATATATATATAATATAACAATTTTATGCAAATCGTTTGTTAAAATAATTTTCACACAATATTCTAAGGTAAGTAGTTTATGATAATTATAAAGTGTTCGGTTTTTATATGATTTTTAAATATTTATTTAACATATTTTATCTATAGACCAAAATGTTTATATAACAACGCATAAAATCTATGTCCAGAAACAACAATATTCATTATATATAAGTATATATTTATAAGTGCAACCATATTGCATACAACAATATATAATTATCTTAATATTTTCGCTATATGTAATGGTAACAAAAAATGTATAACATATTTACCGATAATATCAACTATATAAAAAAAGAAAGGATATATATGTATCAATTATAGGTTTTAAATTTAGGCAATAATAATAAAGTATTATATAGGTATACGAAGTAAACATAAAAATAAATTGGAGTACATCATATAAAAAACAATATTCACTTCAACAAAATTAACTTCAAAGTTAAATCGATCCTTTATTGAGGACATTTATAACTAAAGAAACATTTATGAATTACAAAAAAAAAATTAATCTTTTATCCTAATCGCAATTGGCAATGTTTCAAAAATTATATATAAAATGAATATGAAATATAATTAGGCTTATTGCCAATATTCAATATGAATTTTTTTGGCATAAAATATGTGTTCCTCTTAATAATTGTGTGGGCATAATATATTGTATATATCTTATCTTCTATATAAAGAGATAGGATAATAAGTATTTTTTAAATTTTTTGTAAACATTCATCAAGATATAAGTTTATAATAATTTATATTTTTATCTTTATATACACATCACATCAGATAAAATATTAGTATAGTTTAATATACGTTTGAAATTATATATCTGAATGACTGACCATATAATACTATTTTCCAAAATAAATAATAGAAATGTTTATATAGTGATAAAATGAAATAAACATATATAAACAAAATTGAAAAATTCAACAATATCATCTATATAAATATATAGAAATGAACACTTTCCTGTATAGATCTATGCGATAAAATCAAAATATATATTTATAATAAAAATAATAATGAAAAAGTCCTTAATAAAACTAAATTGTATAAAATAAGAGAAGTCATTATTGCAACAGGCTATTATTTATGTAATCCTTTTGTTAAATAATGTATTATATATGTAACATGTTATATCTATGAATATATTTATATGGTTTATAGATAAATATATATATATATATATATATATATATATATATATATATATAGGTATATTATAGACTTTTGTTTTTAAACCTTTTATTATTATTTTCATTTATATATTCATTCATTCAATATATTCATGTTATATACCAAAAATATTTATCTATGCATATAGATATAGATTTATTATATAAGAACAAAATATCCTATTTTATTGTTCATCATAAATATATATACATAACAATACATATTATAAAAGGTAAAACTAAAAGGTACATACATATATATATATGAATATATAAATTGAATTGTATTTATATCTTCCTAGTATATATATATATATATATATATATATAATATATTATTTTAGATAAAATGATAAAATGTATAATAAATAAGATATTATATGACGATGTATCCGTAACTCTATATATATATATATATATATATAATCCTTAAAATGATAATATAGTAATGTTTCGATAACATTTTCATATATCGATGAAACTAAAAAAAAAGGAATTGTTGGTTTATATAATATAAATGTTTTAAAATCAAGATTAATAAAAAAAATCCTTCTCTTTATGGTGGGTGCTCAGCGCTATGAATATAAACAATAAAAATAATATAAAGAATTCATCATCATGAATATTTTTTTCTAAATTATCATACAATTTTAGTTACAATAGAAACATTTTCATTGGTATTGGCTTTTAATTTTCCGTTAGTGCAACCTGAACAAGCGGAATATATACTATCAGCTGCTCCATTTCAGCTATAATTATGAATTTTGATTAAAAATTATTTTATTTTAACATTTATGGATTCGCATCTATAGGTATATAACAACTGATACAATTAATACATATAAAAAAAACTAATCAAGTCAGGAATTTTTACTATTAATACTTCATATATTATATTATATTAAATAATTTAAATGATTATTGAATATATTGATGCATAAATTCTTATACAAAATCAGACAGACATGATTCGTTTACGATGATCATATATTTATTTATATATATAAATATACATAGATTCAATACCGTATTCTTGGTTTTCTACATAATTTTTTGTAAATGGAAATCATTTATTTAATTTTTCTTTTATAAATACATATCACATCACATTTTTATGTATATATTAAATGAATATATATAGGAATGCTGAATGATATATATGTCAAATCATATGGAATAATTCTTTATAAATCCTATCCTATATATATGTACCTACCATTCATGTATATAAATATGGGAGGCTTAAATGATTATTTCGAAAGAGCTTTCACACATGATTTTTCACTAAATCTTTTACATATGTATATATTCACAGTCAAATATTTTGATATTACTTTTATACTTAAAATATATTAAGTGAAAATATATACATATATATGATATATAAATAAAATAAAATATAAAAAAGAAATAAACGAATTGGTAAAAATATGCAACAAACATGTAAGACAAATTCGTATATATATACAGAAATTTTGTTCGTTTACAAATGAAAAAAATAAAGAAAATAACTTTAATATATTGTTTATTGTTTATTTTTTCCTTAATCAAACTTTACACGAATAAAGTTTATTTATACATACATATATATGATAAGCAATATATATATTTATTTCTTTGTTATCGGCGTGTGTTTTAAATTAAAGGATATATAGAATTATTTTGATTATTATGTTATATCGATATATATATATAATATAGTAATTTAAATTATAACAAAAAAATTTACATAATGCAATAAATTTTGATTAAATATATAAAGAGTAAAAAACTTTTAATAAACATATAACAAAATGTTGGGAAAACAAAAAAAAACGTACCCATTTAACGATTGAATTTACATTTTATAGATTGGTCTATATATATACATATATATATTTAACAATTTTCAAATACAGCATTAACCATTTTTATTAAACACTTTTACTTATTATTTCAAATTGATTTGAATGTTTTATTTCCATAATTCACATATGAACGAATCGGATCAAATATAAAGTTTTCGTTTTATGGTCTTAAAAAGAAAATGCGTCCAGAACATTAATCGAAATTTATGAATCAAATAGGAAAATTATTAAGAGTGGGTAACATTATTGGTTTGACTGTACATATACATATTATAGAATTTATTTACGCCATTGTTAAATAATTTCTTATCGCATCATTAATTTAGATACTATATCCATGTGTATATCGTAAACAAGATAATTTATTGAATTTTTTTTTATATATAGTGCAAATCCAAAAAAAAATAAAAAATAACTTCCATTTTTACGTATTTGGGTAAATGTGTATTTATTTTATTTTTGTTTGTTTGTTTTTTCTTCTTTTTGTTTTTATTCTTAATCCGTACTTTAAATTTATGTTTTTGTTACTAATTTTTCAGATCTATTTTGTTTATAAAAAATTTTGTATTTTATATATTTGCGTACTATATAATAGACTAATGTTAAAGTTAAATAAAATTAACTGATAAACATATATATATATATATATATAAATAATGTTAAAGTTATTTTTCGGGGGAGTTAATAAGAATATATGCTTGACGTATATAAGTTAAAGTTATGTATATATAATGTAAAGTTATGTATGTATATGATCGATAATATATGGGCAAACATAAAAATGTAACCTTTTTTATATTTATAAAAATATGTGCTGTTATAAATTTTTTTAGCTGTTTATATACAAATGAATCTAATATTTAAATAAATACGATTTTAGGTTTGATAAATCGCAGAATTTTTAGATTAATTTTTAGCAAAACAATAGACAAAATTATTCAATAATTATTCAACAATAGATAAAATTTTTTAATGTGTATGCTATTTTAATCTTTAAAAAATGTACTCACTGTAGTATAATGCAACAAGTTGCTAAAATTTATAGTTTTCCTTTTCAAACATTTATTATATGTAGGACAGAAGGACAATATATAATTTAAAATAATCGATCCATAAAAAACCACAAATAAAATAAAGAAAATACATAACATATATTTATAGAAAATCAACCATATAATATTGTAAATATTATGTTTTCTTAGTACATCACATAAGTATTATAAAATATTTTTGTTAGAAAAATAATAATACAGCGTATATATTGAATAATGCATTTATTTATTGCATAACAAATAATAATAATAATATATGAGTATTATAAGTACCTTTATATATATGTATGGTAATATACATATATATTGAAACTTATATAAATGAAGAGTCTCGACAATCTGGCGTCAACGTACATTTAATAAAATTATATATATACATGCGGATTTGATATACAAAAGGATTTTATAAAGAACATTTTACACATTACGATATATTATTTATAAATATTGTTTATGTATATATTTTAAAGAATGAATGTGTGTATAGTAAAAACTTTTTAACACTATAATAAATGCATTCATATATACATATATATATATATAATCAATTTCGATGATAACATTTCCATAATACATTTTACAGGAAATCATATATATAATAATTTTATTTTTGATAATATCGTTAAAATTTTCTATAGATATATAAATCAAAAATGAACGATATTAACTCTTTATGATAACCCTTTTATATTATTATATTTTTATTGGATTTTTGAACTCTATACAAATACAATCTAGTTTATTTTTTCATTCCATCGAATTAATTCCGACCCAAAAACCTACTCATGCTTTTTTTGTGTGATTGACCCAATAATATGATATGTTTGAAACTATGAATCAATAAAGTAAATAACATATATATATTTAATGTTTGCCCATTTTCGGTAAATGTCTCTTTAAGCATTACCACGGACACATTTCATATGTATATTGCTGTATATTAAATATGTGATATGTATATTTATTTTATATATACGTTCAGTTTCAGAATGAAATGTGTGTAAAATATATATTTTATAATGAATGTTCAAAAGTATAGGGCGGGAATATAAATGCATTTATTTAATATTTATAGTACACATATGTAATAGAATAGCAATAAAGGAATAAATTATATAGTATCTTATATACAGATATATGTAGATAGTATTAAAGATGTTTTTACAAAATTATTCCATATATACATCGAAGATTTAGTAAACCATATATATATATACACAAGAATTCTTTTCCGAGTTACCATAAGCACTCAGAATCGCACACCACATAAAACTTTATGTGAATAATTTTAAATTCAATATCTTTTCTATTTCATCGATTTCTCTATATATTTTACATTTTAGTGTGCATAATTCGCTATAATATTGAAAATTATATTCTTTTTATCTTATGTACATAAAAAATCGTATATATGCATATCTTTAATTCAATCGATATATTTATATGTAGTATAAAATATTTCTTATTTTGTATAAGTATCATATATATGTATAAAACAAGTACAATAATAAAAACAAAACATTTACAACAATTCAAATATTTTTGTACATAAAATTATGTTTGTAATCAATATCTTTTCTGTTATGAACGTATATATTCAATATACTATATATAAATATATACGTAACGCAGAACACAATATAACTTTTTGTGTAAAGGAAATAATGATATTATGCATTTTCTCACATAACTTTCATTTCATATACACTATATATATATAAAAATATAACAATATATATTATAACTTTATAACATTGATTCAATTTCTGTGAACACGCTCATTGATTTATAAATGATGTGATTATATAAGTTTTGCAAAAACGTATATTTACTTTTATAAAATATATATATATATAGAACATATATATCTTATGTATATTGTAATTTAGAAAAGTTATAAAACAAATCAAGTTCTTAAAACGCAGATAATTACAATTGATATATTCTTTTATATATACTATTATTATGATTAGTAGATATTATAATATATTAATATCATATAATATACATTTTATTTAATAAAGGTTAGTTTTTTTTTTAATTTGTTCCATGTGTATTTTATTAGGAAAAATTGGAAAAGAAAGTATTTAGAGATAATTTGGGGGAAAAAATGCCAAAGTTAATATAGAAATATGTTCTAATACAAATAAATAGAAAAATATGCCAACGGAAAAACTTTAAAGTTCTCACATCGAAAATATTCTTAAAAAATGATTATTATTTTTTATTTCATTTGTGTTCTCAATGCTTAATACGAACCCTTTGTTTTGTTATAAACATATTTTGGTATTTCTTTTTAAAAACAAAATATGTCTGTATAATGTAATTTGTATATAGATCGAATAGTATAAAAAAACTAATAATTCAATTAAAAATCAATTACGTATATTAAAAAAAACGTCAATGTTAATAACAATAAATTTTTTATATGTATATGGGTTTTGTATAATTGAACATTAATTTTTGAAAATGATTATTTTAAAGCCAATTCTATCCATAATATAAAACAAAATACTTATGCGTATATATATCTGACAGATATTATAAAGTTGGTATATATGGAAAATATTTCTATAATCATGTATAGTATTTATAATATAATATAGAAAATACATATATAGATTACGTACATTTGTATCCATGTGCATATCTATAGTTAATACCAATTTCGGTGGACGCATATAAATCCTTTTACAAAACCAATATATCATATATACGTACGTATATTTATGTATATACATGCGATGATAACATACATAAAAGCCTCTTCATTTATATTTAAATTTAAATAAAGTTTATTTATATACATACATGATAGATATATATAAACAATAAATTGGTATACAAAATATGATGTGTCCTTTTTGATCCTTAATCAATTTTTCATTTTACATTGTATTTATACCTTTTATATTATATATATAGGTAAATGAAAATTTGATCATTTGATATCATCAGTTTTGAATAGTATAGTAATATTACAATATGAATAATTGCTATATATATTATATATGTATATCTATTAGCAGGCATACATAATATTTTGTTTTATATATATATATATATATATATATAAATAATTGGAAAATAGAAATTTCCGGTTATTATTTTTGGTTTTTAGATATATAAACTTTGAATGTAGTTATATTGATTATTAATAATATTATAATTGGGAAATATAAATTTCTATACACTAAAAGATATTATGGGTTTATATTTAAATTATTTCTTGACCGGACACCAAAAATGTTTTAATTCAAATTCTATCCTTCAGATATTATTTTAGGGGTTTTCAACCAAATAATTTAAACAAATATATAATATCAGTTAGTGTATATGTAAAACAATTTAAAATACCAATTGATAGGTATACGCAATAAATTTAATATAAAAAACTTAACGATATAACGAAATATTAAAATGATTTAATGCGATGTTATATAATTTCAAAATGAGAGCATGAAATTAAAAAAAAAAATAACAATTTAACAATACAAATTTATTTTTTTTAGGTATTTATAACGAATAACAAAGCTATTGAATAACAAATTTTAAATGAATTACTGGTATTGTAAAACAAAAAAATATTTAATTACATTAATTATTTATATATGTATAAAACAAAATATCATCATCACGAGTTTTTAATTTAATTATTTTTTTTCTTTCTCGTTTTTTTTTTCACAATTCAATTATGTTTTTTTTTTTTGGGTTTTGTTTATGTTTTTATATAAATTTTGTGTTTTTTTTACCAATTAATAAATTAATTTGTATATACACGTATATAATTGTTTAATTTTAATTGTATATAAATGTACAGTATATATATATGAAAGTATTTCACCCCATATATATCTAATAAATATAATATTTAATTATTGTTTTTCTTTCAATAGATTATTTAATATATGTTTATACGAATAGTATTTTGTTTATATATATAAATGTTTATTTAATAATGAAAATTGTTGCAGCAATACTCCAATGCATTGTGAAATAATTCTATATATATAGTTTTTTGGGTTAAAATATAAATGTGCCAATTGACAAATAGAACTACAATATACAAATGAAATAAAACTATAATAACATTTCGTAAAACGGATTTCAATAAACATTTGCGTACTTACAATTAATAATAATTTCTATCTAAATCAATTTGTTGATTTTGCAACCATTAATCAATCAAAACACAATTTATTATTGAGAACGTTTGAACATTTGTAGGAATTTAAGAAGACAATAAACAATCTCGATAACTTCATCAGTGAAAGTAATGTTAAAAAAAATATTTATATCTATAAATACTTCATTGAATATTTGAATTTGATTTGAAATTTGATATAACATAAAATAAATATTTCTTATCAAACAATTTGTATATCAATGGTAAAAACCAATTGCAATATATATACAAATTACAAATGAAATAAAAATCATCACAAAAAAGAGTAAGATCATTATATTTCTAGTTCTATTACGTTTATTTCTTATTACGATGTACTATTATATATACTATAATGTCTATAATACTCTGTAAATATACTATATATATATATATATATATCTATTGTGACATGAGATACTCTATTTTATGATTATATTATATAACTATAGTGTTATTCCCGATTGTATATATAAAATACATATAATCATTTTTCTTTTCTGTGATATGACATTACCTTAAATTGGATAAAGGTTTGACAATATCTATATATGCATATATTTGAATATTCTGTCGGCATATTCTATTCTATATAATATACTATTTATTATATTTACATATCATAATGTCATATAATTTTTGTTTTGTTTTACTTTTATTCTAATACCGCAATCGCAGAAAACTTAAAGAATATAAATATAGATTTAAAAAATAAAGTTTAAGAATTTCATATTAAAAAAGTCTCACAGTAAATTTGGTTTATATTCAATATTATACATATAGAATAAATGTATATGTCTACATTCATTTTGCATTGGACAAATATTATAATAATGATGATGAAAATCGATATTTACTTAACAAAATATTCTATAAAAAATTCATCTTTTAGATATATGCACAATTTTAGAGTAACACAATATATCAAAAGTTATTTTGTGTTAAATAGAAACGAGTCCATATTATTAGACCTAATTTCGTAAGACCTAATAATTTAAAATATACAATACTGTTCAT
The DNA here is from genome assembly GCA_958336335.1 of Dilophus febrilis. Taxonomy (NCBI): domain Eukaryota; kingdom Metazoa; phylum Arthropoda; class Insecta; order Diptera; family Bibionidae; genus Dilophus; species Dilophus febrilis. The sequence goes on from OY284468.1 coordinate 38,683,010, forward strand.
AGTATTGAATTATCGTAAGATCTAAAACCTTAAAATAAAATATTTATAATATAGAAGCATCTTGCATTCAAATGATAATAATCTCTAATGATATTTGCTTATAATATATTTAATTTATAATAATAATAACATCGAATTGCAATAAATTCAAATGGTTATAACATCTAATTTCTATAACACATAATAATTGTTTAATATACATTTTATAAGTTAGAAGTATTAATTGTTCTAACATTTTGGACGAATAATATAGAATACATCTAATGTAATTATCATATAACGCAAATTAAACAAAATGTATATAATCACCAATGAAAAAAATTTTATATGTCAACCGACACCGTAAATAAATTTGGTGTGAGATTTTAGAACAATAAAAAATTGTGGTAAAAAAAATTTTTAACGGTGCAGAGAATTCACAATTTTTCATTGACACGGCAACAGCTCACATTAGAATCGATTTAAAAATTTCATAGTTTTATATTTCACTCACAAATTCACTTATATGACTATGATCACAATTCCAATAAACTTCATCCCGCGTATGAAAATTTTTACTCATATCTCTTTTAATACATTTTTTAGGTCATTTATTAAAAGCAAAATAATTCACAATAAAATATATGTTAAATAAATTAGATATTACGATCATTGGTGATTATATACATTTTGTTTAATTTGCGTTATATGATAATTACATTAGATGTATTCAATATTTTTCGTCCAAAATGTTAGAACAATTAATACTTCTAACTTATAAAATGTATATTAAACAATTATTATGTGTTATAGAAATTAGATGTTATAACCATTTGAATTTATTGCAATTCGATGTTATTATTATTATAAATTAAATATATTATAAGCAAATATCATTAGAGATTATTATCATTTGAATGCAAGATGCTTCTATATTATAAATATTTTATTTTAAGGTTTTAGATCTTACGATAATTCAATACTATGAACAGTATTGTATATTTTAAATTATTAGGTCTTACGAAATTAGATTTTACGATATACTACGATAGAAACATTTACGATAATCTTTAACAAAATATAGACAGATTTTAGATACTATTTTTGAAAATGTTGATCGAGAATAAACGTTAACGTGTTTATGAGGGATGTCATTTAGTATACTATATATAATAAATTGTTGTAGTAAAATACTCTAAATGTTTAATGTGTACCACAATAGGAATCATCTATATAATTAATATATATATATGTTAATATATTATAAAATATAGATTTAATTAAAAATGTTGTATTTATTTTAAAATCATGTAAAATTAACGTTTACCTGACAATTTTTTGCTGTTATATATTTTCAGATACGTACATATAAAAAATAATGTTTAAATTTCAATTAAAAAAGTATATGTTTGTTGCAACATATAAAATGTACATAATAGTATATACAAATATTTATATACATAGGTTTATTGCGGTTTTTCAATTAAAAATCACAATAGTTATATAGATGTGGATTTTACATGATGTTATATATATATGGGAAATTATATAGATTTATATATGTAACAAATGATGAAAAATATACTATACTACATATATTTAATCTATATATTTAGATACGCGGTATAAATAAATATTTATGTGTTTTGAAGTGGTTTAAATGTATATAGGTGTAGTTTTGTTGTTTGAACAAAAATTATAATTAAGTCATGCTGAAATGAATTAAATACTAAAAATCATTGCTTTTGATGACTGAAATGAAATTAAAATTTTGCCAAGTATATATTTTAGCTTTTAAAGTGCATTTCATACAACGTGCATGACATGGTAATATAAATTCGTTTTAATCGGTATTTAACATAATGTTCAAATAATTTTTGACTTAATTTGTTATATATTCTTAATTAATTCCTTGAAAATATTTGAAATATCGTAGACAAGAAGAAACATATGTAATCATATCTATTCATCAAAAATACCTAAAAAGTTATCAATTGTTTATTTAGTAAGTAAGTAAAGCTTTGTAAATTAAAATTAAATATAAAAGAAATCATATTTTATAAAACGATTGACTTTATCGCTATAGTATAACGAAAGCATATTTATTATAGAAATACTAATATACATATAAATACTACATACATACATTTACAGATATACATATATATTGTTAGTATATGGAATAAAGAATAAATGAATGAGGAAAATATTTTCAAATAAAAAATAAGGAAAATGTTAAAATGTACTTTAAAGCAAAAAATTATGCTTCGTTAATTTATTTATATACATAACCATGAATATATGTATGCATATGCACATGCATATGTATAATATGTGTTACATATATTCCATATTATATATATATTTATATATATATATATATATATAGGAAATGATAAATGAATTTTATTAAATTAAAGCTGCAAAAATGTTTAGCCAAGCATAAGGTATATACATATATCAATATTTTTATCTATAGTATTATATATACGAATGCATTTTTTGAACTTGTAATAAATAAGTGAGTTTATCAACTAGAGAGAAAAAAAACTTTGAGTATATGATGATGATATGTATATATGATGATAAATTGATAAATGATAAAAATATATATATTGATAAATGTAACCTAGATATACATATAACATATATCGTATTATTATATATATATATATAAAATGTAATAATACGATTGAATGAGTCAATATAAATATATCCATATTTTATATAAAAATGCATGTGCATGATATTATACATATAAATAAAATGTGTGAATTGATAATTTTATTTTATTTTTTTTTACGCAATAAATTGAAATCAAGCCCTTTTGAAAATAGAAAATATATGATTAATGTATATAGAAGAAATTTAATATTCATTAATTTAAAATTAATTATACCAGTATATACACACTTTTAATTTCATATAATTTTCTTTTTATGATTTTTATTATATACGTTTTTCATTTTTTTTTATAAAAAAATCTATTTTGAAATCAAGCAATAATTGCATTTGAATTATGTATAAATGTATATATGGAGCCTAATGATTTGCATATAAACATTATATATCTATATATATATATTTTAGAGAATTTCTTGCAAGTTATTTATATTTTGCAAAGTTGATTTAATTTGTTGTTATAGAGAATGTAATTATATCAACTGTAATTATTAACATATAATTAGTTCATGGAATATATATCTATAATTAAAACATCTATCATGTCATATATTTCATATATAAAAATATTATATTTATGGAAATAATCAGGTAAAATATGTATATTATTAATATATATATTTATTGAATATATATGAAACATAGATTATGTAAGCATAGATAGTTATAGATATTGCGTATACATATAATGAAATGCATAAATATACAAATAACATTCATTATATATATATATATATGCAATTAATTATATCAATATATCATCAATTCACAAATTAAATTGGATTTCATTGTAAACATCGAATATGCGTATCTACATAAACCAATTATATATTATGTGTTTATTATCATAATATATATGTACGGAAAATTTAATGTATATATACATTAATTTATTTAATATACACATCGATAAACTCAAATTATTTTATTATAAATATAAATAGACAATAATATAACATTTATAATAATTATCACTAATAAATATGTTTTGATATTTGTTTTCAGTGTTTATAATGTTATTCTGACTCAACTATAGTTATGATATCAATAAAAGTATATTATCATATGAGATTTCCTTCCAATGATAGTTTATTCAAATAGACACCTATAAACATCCATTATGTAATGTACTATATTATAGTATATACAAAACTCATTTCACTATAGATATAAAATCCATATAAATTTACTAGATATAAAATCCATATAATATTAATCCCCCAGTGTCATTTGATTTTATCAATTACTTTTGCATCGTATAATTTTAAATAAATGTATATTAAAAAAAATATCATCAATTTTTAAACAAAAAAGTGTTTTTATTTTGCAGTATATACCTTGAAAATTTAAACATATATAGAAACAATATAAATGTATGTATATAAAACGTGTAAAAATACAATCTCAATATATATAAACTATTTATATACTCAAATTGTGGATATAATTTCAATATACATTCTTATAGAGTATATCCAAAATATAATAGTCTGATAAAAATATATTATAATATTCATATATATAAGAAAATATCACATCATATTGTATATACATATATATACTTAAATATGCATGAAAAAAGTATAACATAAATATATATGAATATAGGAAAATACAAAAAAAAATTGTTACTTACACTTCAATAGCTTTATTCCAATTTATAATATATCCGCTTAATGCAAACGATTCAATATGAACTACATGAATATTTCCTTTTTCCGTACCAACATAAAGCCATTTACTAGATACAGGAAGATTAAGGCATGTGATTCTATTGTTAAAAATAAAAAAAATATATACATTGATTGTGTAAATATTGGGTTGGTTGATTTTTTATATTTTCATATATAGTTGAAATAGTTATTATATATATACATATATTTAATGCATGAAAAACTGGTTTAAACAATTTTCCATTTATTTATTTGATGAAAACAAAAAGCAATTGCGTAATTATATCACACATGAGCATCATAATTATATATAATAATTTCAAATATATATGCACTGTGTATTATACAAAATTATATTTACCGTTCTCTTTGAAATTTTAAACTTTGTACTACTTGTGGATTTTTTTGTCGAAAATTCCATAAATGTAGAGTATCATCAGCGGTAGCTGTTACAAGTGCACCTTCATTTATTAAAAATTCTATATGCAATACAGCACATTCTGATTCGCCTTCATGTCGTACATGTACATCGACACCAGGACGACCAAGTCTATTTATATTTTTTTTTTGAATAATATTTTTTGTTTTTTTTTTTTGATCAAGGAAAATTTTTCATTTGAAATTTTAACATTTTTATTATAGTAACACTTTTCAGTATAGTAATTAACAAAAAAAAAGAAAACAATTTTGTTTTGCTCAAAAATATTTGTTTGAGTTATTTATATATTAAAAAAAATCTGTATATGTACATCTGTAAAATTTTTATATAATATACAACGCGAACGATAAAGGTATATTATATAGCAATAAAAATAAAATGTTCATTTATATTTACTCGTTAAACAAAATAATATTTAAACATTTATATATAGAATGTATATATACGTACATATATATATGAATTCTGTTAGTTTATATATAGTTTAAAAGTATCGACATTCCGCAGCATATTTAGTTTCATTTCATCATACATCTAGTTATTTTTTACAAAATCATTATTTTTTTATTAAATAACATATTCAATTTAAAAAAAAAAAATTGGAAATTTACAAATATTTATATTATATATACCAATATATTTTATGATTTTTTTTTTAATGGAAATTGCTTTTCCCGAATTTTAACAATTTCAATTTAACAATTTATTGAATTTTGATTGGCAAAAATATATATTTAAAAAATACAGTATAATAAAAGTATGTAGAAAAAATCCATGTATCGTTATGTGAAAAAATTGGTATGCAATAAAATTCTTTGTTGATCGAAAGTTTATAATTAAAAGTATATATGAAAATTGTATATGGAAAAGAAATTTTAAGTGTGTGAAAATATTACTTCAGATATAAAATTATACATACTTATATATAGGAATTATATATATTATATATTATATATATTATATATAGGAAATCTAAAAGAATAACAAAATGAAATGGCATCACAATATTTCGTTGCACTACTTAACAAAAAAGTATGTGGAGAGTGAATTATTTATTTTCCTTAAAAAACATATTTTTTTTATTATTTTTCATTCGTTATTATATTGCAATTTCTTTTTTATATTATATTATTTATACATAATTTAACATTGAATTAAATGAAAGTTGTACATATGCATGAACTTTTTATGTATATACATATGATTTTCCTCAAGAGCATTATAATTGTAATCACCTTTTGTACATTAATATAACAAGCATAAATATACTATACTCTATATACATATAACATAATTTCATTTATATTTTTAAAAACATTTTTACATACAAATGCATTACAATAATTTTTATGTTATAATCACACTTCCACTTTTATTTTAATATTTGCGTTTTGTATATATATGTATTATAATAAGCGAACAATTTATAAAGTATTATTATTTATAAAGCCTCTTATATACATATTACATTCATTTATGTACATATATGATTGTTGTGTTCATATAAAATAATATAAATGCGAGATTACCATTGTAATATCCACACATAATACATATATTTGTTTAAAATATCGAATGCAATGAATGAAAAAAGTCAACTTACACATTATAACAATATAATTATGCATATTCCTCCATTCATGTGTGAAATGAAATGTGTAATGTACTAATTGCGTGTATTAATTTACATGGAAATCACGATGTTAAATATAAATCATTTGAATAAACTGCACATTTGATAAACAAAAAGGCTAATTTTTAAAACGATTTGTTTCAGAAAAAAATATTTATTATTATATTATATATTATATGTTCATAGGTATAATAAATTAAAATAAATTTGATATAAGCTTATGATATCAATACGTAAATAACAACATAAATACATTTTTTAATAAATGTGTAATATTAAAAAAACATTTTTTTTTTGAAGAATCAAATAAATAATTTCACATTATCATATGATTATTCTTATGTTAAAATATGTTTGCGTGTATCAATGTTACAGACAATAAAAGATTTTTAATTATTTTCACCCGGAAATTTCATTTCTTTAATATGGTGTAAGTAAACTAAAAGAAAGGAAATGTCTTTTTTATATTTATGTCATGATAACAAAAAAAAAACGTCACAAAATGAAATGTTTTCCTTTTCCAAACAATTTGCAATGAAATGCAAATGAAAATATATATATATATATAAATATACATATCATTTTGATATTTCATCTTATATCTGCATTTAATATTTTGTTAACATAAATTACATCTAAAATTAGAATCTATTTGTTCTTTAAAATATATATTATACATATAAATAATGTGTTAAATAAATGAATAAAATATTTTATGAATCATTTTATTTTTTCTTATTCTTTTTATATAATTTACATCACATCACAACACATAAATGAACAAACAATTTTAAGTGCATGCATTTCTGTAAAGTAACAGAGAAAACAGTTTTTAATTATAGAATTCTATACACACAATATTTTTACCTTATCTCAAATATAATATTTTCCGTTTTGTTTTCTTAATTTTTTGTTTTTTTGTCATTTATCTAATTAAAATAATAGTAAATTGTATTTCATTTAAGAATTAAATGAAAAATAAATAGAATTAAAATGTCATACACAAAGAATATACCTCTATGAATGAATAATGATAATATAATTTATATACAGCCGCATTTATTGTTGTTAGTTGGCGTTACGTATATATACTAGATATGAACATAAACAGGTTGATATGAGAGGTAAACTATGTTGTAATTTTAGCTGTGTTTGAAAGTCATCAACAGAGATTTTTCCTTTCTTTCTTTTTTTGGTAAAACATAAAAGCTTTTAGTTGGATCATAAATTATAGATAATAATATACATTAGTTGTTATCATTTCTTTTTGTTTGCTTATTAACAATTGAATTACCATATAATATATTTCTTTTCTTATGCATTACATACAATATTATAGTTAAGTACATTTATTTATATGTTTTTGACAAGAAAGAAAGGTTAACGAGATTGTATGTTGCGAGAAAAAATAAGTTCTAAGAAAAAAATTCTGTATAACGTTTATTAATTGTATAATGAAATCAGGATAATAAAAAAATGTAATCAAACAAACAAAACTTTTACATCGTATTATAATTCTTACAAAAAAAAAGAAAAACTAAATGAAATTAATTTTAATTAAGTTATGGTTATACTTTAATTATATAATTAGAAAAGGGAAAACTTTAATTTTATATATATAACATAAGTTCATATATAAACAATTACACTCTAATATATTTAAAATACTTTTATTTATTTACACGTATATTTATAACACTTTAAATATATATATAAATAAATTTGTAATAAAACAGTAAATTTAATTGAAGTATGAAACCAAAATTAAAAAAAATAAATAAATAAACTTTTACATCTGTACAACCACCGACAATTTATATATACATTATTTATCTCTATATAACTAACTATACATATATATAAATAGTTCAAAGTTGAGTTGCCTACTCGAATATATATAGTACATACATATATATATGTAATCCTATGTGTACAAACCAACCAAACAATTCAACCACCATATAAATTTCTACCACATTATACCGTCAATTTAGAATCATCATCATTATTTTTATGCATTTATGTTCAATCGCTATATAATTTCTAAACCCATAATAAGATCAAATACACAATTCTGTATATGAAATGTGTACCATTAAATTTCTACTACTAGGTTTTTTATACGAGTAGTTTAATTTCTATATACATATATTTTATTATCAAATTTATAACCTTTTGTTGTTTTTCAATATGGTTTAGATTTTGTATATATTATATACATTGGTATATAGAATTTCGTTTTATTCTATATATGAAGATTCTTTATATATATATATATACAGACATGACATATACATTTACATGACAAATGAAAATTCTTGTCACTATATAAATTTATTGTATATATATAACATTGTTTTTTATATTAAACATGTAAACTCGCTTAATAAACGAAGTAATTTCTGTGAAACGAAAACGACATAAGGACGATTATACGTGTATAGAAGGCGAAAAGAAATCCATCAAAAAGAGATCTATTATATGGTCTGAATGCATTTACATGATTTCAATCAGAAAACTTTCAAATAATGTATGCTGAACAGTACATATAAATAATAGTTTTATATACAATACAATAAATATTAGATAAAAAATATGGAATTACACATTTAGTGAGGTAAAACAAATCAAATGATGATACCAAATAAAATTAATGTGTTTAATTGAGGTAACTTAACTTTAGGGTTATTCGAACATATATTTTTAATGATATGATATACTTATACTTAAAAAATTACGTTGGTTAGTTTTCGGTATTCACAATCATTAATTGAATCCATATATAAAGTAAATGAGATTATCCTATATACATATATATGAATATATATAAATCAACAATATTCGATACGTTCTATACATTTTGATGTTATATTTGCGTAACCTAATTGTATACTAATAATTTTATATTATATGTTTATATTGTGTTTATGTTTTAAAACTCATCTAAAATATAATATATATGTATGTATAAAATTAAATACATATATATGAATATATCTATGAACTAATTTCAAAGTCTGTCAGTTTTACTTTGAGTTTTCCTCCATATATATATATATTTATAGAAATATAATATGTTTATCTTCTCTGCTACATTTAAGTACATTTATGTATATATACCCAGCAAACATTTGGAAGATAAATCGGCGATACGATATCGCGGCGATATCGCGAGGAAGATAAAAAGAAGTTATTTATATCGCCAATTTATCGTTGTTTTAACAGTTGAGCGATATTGTGATAAAAATGCGATACGATGGCGATACGCTTTGACGATAAAAAGAAAATACAGAGCCACATTTATCTTCTATTTCTCTTCCAGTCCATAAAATGACGATAATATATTATTATTTATTGCTTGCCTATCTTCTTGATGATAAATCCGCGATAAATATATCGTCTTTTTGTCTTCCTCGCGATAAGTATGTAAATAATGAAGTATAAAATTAAATTATAACAGTTTAAATGGAACAGCGAATGAATAAAGAAGAAATATTAACAATTTTTAATTTTTATAATTTTCAGGATTGAGCTTTCACAGGATTTCACAGCATTGAGCTTCCATTGATATTCCTTTAGAATATTCTAATTTATATATCGCATTAGTATCCCCAATTTATCTTCCTGGCGATATCGCATTTGTATCGCCAATTTATCTTCCTCGCGATATCGTCAATTTATCTTCCAGATGTATCGCGGAAGAGTCCCATTCTCGATAGGTAAGGAGTAACGTACGCGATAAAAATGCGATATCTTTGGCGATAAATTTATCGCCTAGGCGAATCGTCTGCAGTACTACCAGCGATAAGAAATGTTTGTGGGGTATATATATTAAAATGTATTGCTTTATATATATACAATTTATTTCATACAATACGTTATGGTACTTTATTTTATTATTATTATTAGTTAGATACACACATATAAAGAGTATAAAATAATTATATTGTTGATACTTATGAATATGAAATAATTTTAAATTATTCATATAACATCTGGAAATATATACTTTTTGTGTGTAATCATAATGCTTATCATTTTAGCAAATCAATGTATGTATTTTTCAATAATTTTCATGTTATATTAAACAATAGTATACGAATTGTATATATGTATATTAAATAACAATAGTAATACAGACATAAAATATATTTTAATATACATTTTTTTTAATCTTGTCATAAGGATAGAAATTTAATATCGAATTTCATTTACGTATAAATGATTCTATATATATTAAAAAATGTATAATTATTTCGATGTATATTAAAATTGTGCGCTACAATAAATTTGTACACGTTTATAATTTTTAAATCGGTTAATTTCAAAAATTGAAATATCCGGAAATTGATTGTCACATTTAAATATATATGTCGAATATATGTAAATATTTGCAGAGGTTTATATACAAAAATTATATATGCAAATCATAAATTTCATTTTGCATATATTAAATATATATCTCGTATATATACACGTCGTGTATTTTTGTATTGATTATTATTCTGTGCCAGAGCTTAATAATATATTAAATGGTAAATGGATTAAGTTACAAATTATTGATATTATTATATTAATATTATGATCATACTTATAGTGTGGTATAAAATAGGATACATAAAATTCTATTCTATATATGTACATTTATTATATATTTTAGATTTCTATATAGAAGTTGAGCAAAATGTCTTAAATTTCTAAATAAACTTCAGTATTATAATAAAAAAAAGTAATAATCATCATCAAAAACGTTTCATACTTCGTTAAACCATGTTAAATATATTATTACATATATACATTTATTCACTTCAAATTCAGTGATATATTTTTTATAAATAAATATCAAAAATATAGCTTTCTGTTAATAATTGATTTCCGCCAATTTTCCCCATTTGATTTTCTTTGTTTCTATAACAATGTTTATATAGGATTTGTCGATACAAATTCAATATGTAATACATGTATTTTATATGATATTTTGATATATATAATGAAAATATTTTATACCAATCATTGCACTAAAGATTATATATATACATATATAAATAACATTATCTTTTCAACAACAAAATATCTGGCATGATGATTTCGTACATATATATTTTGTAATAAATCAAATTATTGTTATATATATAAATTGTAACACAATGTTGTATCCATATATATATGAATGGATTTTCTCCATATATATAGATTCTTGTAGTTTATATATCCTTTGTAAAGATATATGTAGAAAAATAAATATTGTAAGGAAAGGGTGTGATTTTTTTTGTTATATATCCTTGTAACATCAAAGATATGTTAGTTTTATTGAATTATTTCTTCGAATTGTTTTTTTTTTCATTTTTGGATTTGTAATATACATGTAAAAAATGTGATATATGAAAATGTTTTCGTCAGAAATAAAGTGTATAATCGAATAATTTTACAAATAAATGTTATTATATATACATAGTATATATATACGAATAAAGAAAATAAAGTCTTTTTATCATAACATATGGTACAATATTCTATACTACAGTGGTGTGTGTATATGTATAATGATAAATAATATAGAATTATAAAAATTGCTGACCAAACACAAAATGTTTCCTTAATACAATATATATATTTAGACATCTTTATAATACTCGTCCTAATAATTCATGGGTATTTTTTTTTCTTTCTTATATTCATCTTGTATGGCTGTCACTTTCAGAAGTTTTAGAATTGTTATACATTTATATTAAGATATACTTTCTTCTTGTGTGTATACAAACAATAATATAAAAGTGATTTTGTTGTGTGCAATTTTAATGGTATTTTTATTGCAAAAAAAAACTTTGCACTGTCGGAATTGAGTGTAGTTTATAATATATATATAAAACCTTCTTTTTTTTAATTTATTTTATATTTTAAGAATTTGTATGTATTTTTTTTATTCCTTATAATTCTATACACCAAAAAAGAACATTTTAAATATTTACCATGTTCACATGAATTGAAAATTAATTTTTTTATTATATTTCTTTAGGAAATCCACTAAAAATGTAATTAGTAAATGAATATAGAGAAACCCGGCGATAAATGCTTGAACACAAAATTTCACTTAAATATATAGATATGAATTGACAATAATGGGATAATTATTATTAAAAAAAAATTCATAAAACTTAGCATATTGTTTAAGTATTTTATATTAAAATCTCTTGTATGAATATGACTTTCAAAATATGTATATATTATATACATTTGTTGACAACCCAAAAACATAAGTACACTTTTATATATATACACGCAATTATATATACGTTCCTTCATTCATCCATTTCATGACATATATATATACTTATACAGCCATGTAAGCTAAATTATTAAATCAAATATACTGCTTAATACATATATATACATTTTCCTATGGGTATATTCGTATAACAAAAGAAAAACACTATATAGGTATAAAAAAACGAAATAGGTGGTTTTTGTGGTGATGGTACTTATTAATATATAAATACAATTGTATGTATAGTGTATTTTGTTACATAAAATTAAACATATTTTTTGTTGTAGTTGTTGTTTTTTTTTTTTTTCTTCTTGTACACTTTCATGTTAACATTTCCCATATTTGTTTTAGAAAACATATATTGTATATATACAAAAATCTGTAACTATTATATCTATAAATATATATATTTTATTTGTAGTTTATAATTGTTATAAACGTTTTTATTTCTTTTGGTGTAGGATACACACAAAAAAAGTGCTAGAATCATATATAAATATAGAGCTCACTAATGATTAATTAATTTTATTGTATTTAGATAAATTAAATATCACTTTTATACATTGAGTATTTGGTGGGAATTTACAAATGAATTGGAATTTCACACAGAATTATAAATATATGTTTCACATGCGGTTGGTCGTATCGTATGGCTATCCCCGGCGGAAAAAAACAATAAATTATGAAACCATAACAACAGAAAGCTGTTGTCGGACGTTAAATTGTCTGGGGGTGTAAAGCGAACATTTTTTTTATCTTATTCATATTACGTTTTGTTTGAATTCAATAAATGATTTGAATAGTTATATTATACGTTTTTGTTGTACTTTATAATAATGCATAATTGTGCAAAGCATACATTAAAATTATTTTCGTATTATAAAATAATACAATAAAATATTTACATGATATGAAAAATGTATTATCATAAATATATAAACAAAAAATAATATAAAATTGTGAATTCTTTTGCAAAACATTCACTTTGCTAAAAGCGATTGCATAATATATATATATATATATATATATATATATTTGACAATGTTATATAATATATAATATATGCGTATATTATATGTATACGGATTATAAATATACAACTTTAAATATTTTTTATATTTATATATGTGCTTAATTTATTATGTAGCCACATGAAATAATGTTAAATAAAACTATTATATATATATATATATGTAGATGTACACATTTTAAAATAGAATGACAAATTATTACAATAAATATTTAATGTTCTATATATGAAAGAATTTCATAGGCGGTATCAACAACATACATAAATATATATATAGAATATATATACAGGATAATATTATACACAATTATATCTACTTGGTTTAAAATATAAACAAATTTTGCAATACAAAATCATCGCATACCGTAAAATACATTGTATATTATAATATATTTTATATTAAACATGTTTAGTAATAAAAAAGCTTTTATATCTGTTTTTAAATTATATATATATACAATATATAATTCATAATCTGAAAATATATATATCCTTTTTGTCGCCATTTCATAAAATTATTATATTATCTTAATATGTATCACATCAACTACATGAATGGTTTATTAAAGAGTACATAATTTTACACTATATATATATAAATATTATATTGCATCCCAAAACCATAACCATAACAATCAGTAGAAATTATAAATATCATATAGTTTATTATAAAATATCAAAATCTCGTATAATAAATACAAATTTCGGAAGTAGTTTTGATAATTTGTTAATACATGAATATGATAATGATTTTCAAAAAAATTTAATTATTGTATATAGTGCAATTTGATGGATACATTTCTTTATTCAAATTGTAAAATAGAAGTTTTTATTTCCTCAAAATTATTATGTAAATAATAATTCTAAAATAATTTTCTATATAACAATAACTGGATGTTGAAAAACATATCCAAATATTTTCCGTACTATTGTAAGGTAATTAATAAAAGAATTTTGAAGCCTAAAATTACTTTAAAAACATCCGATCAGATGAGGATTTCCAATAGAAAATGCTTGGAAAAATTAAAGAAAGATTTTTTACAACAATCCTAATAATTCCCATTACAATTACAATCCTTGATTGAATAGAAACCCATTTATAGAATCAAAAGGACTTCCAAGCATTCAGTAGAGGTAAATATGTAATGGGGATTATTGAAAACGTTAAATCAAAAATTAAAGCTTTTTTGGTCAGAAATCCAAATTCCTATTATCGTTTAATAAACGAAGATTATTTTTTTAATAAAAAAAAAATAAAATAAAACTTATTTTTATTACCTAGATGAAATATTAAATTTATTTATATACAGAAGTTTACATTAATTATTTATAATGTGATGATTTCATCATTTTACAAAAGAAAAAAAAATAAAATAAAACTTTTTCAGTTTGTTTATTACATTATATTATTATTATTATTTTAAATTTAATTAACTTAACTTTTCTCTATATCTATTTTTCATCCTTTATCAACAAAACAACTATATTAAGTATATATGGAAATATTATTATTATAATAAAATTAATATTTTGTTGTGAGCCCCCTTTATATATAATTCTTATATAATATGATAAAAAGTTTTCACAAAAAAGATATATAATTTATAAAAGTTTCTTTGAAATGTTTATGTAATTTAATTGATATTATTGTAGTTTTATGATATATTATATACATAACTAAGGTTCAACATAATAAAAATAGTATCGCTTTTATATATATATAACTATGTATATATAGTACATCTAGATTAATGGTACACAAAATCTTTAGTTAAACGCCCATTTATACCTATATACCATACACAATTTTGTTATTTCCGTATGTATTGTATATATATATATTTTTGAAGGCATTATTTATTTCTTAAATATTTTAAATTAATATATATATATATATATATATATAACTAGATATCTTATACCTTTTCTTAAGATCTACAAATAAATTATATCACGTTGTGTTTAATTTCATCATCTTGAGTTATAAAACACTTGATTCTTTATGTTTTTTTACTGTATCTTTATATAAATGTATATAAGGATATTACTATATAAAAATATTATTTAAACTTTACATTCATATAATGGAGATGCTTTAGTTTTTATTTTAAGTATATCGCTGTTTATTAATTTTGTTTTCCTTGAATATCTACGGTCGTATAGCCATGCTGAACATGCAATGTAAAAATGTTTATCATACATATAATATTAACATTCCGATTTCTTTCTTTTATTAAAATATACTTTAATTTTAAATGTATAAATATATGGGTATATAGAAAGAGAATTTTAACATGATTAAATGTAAAATATTGAGTTAAAAATCATTTAGATATATATAATATTATTGTATTCATCATACTTTCAATCCGAGTCAGAATATGTTCTAAATATTCTAAACAAAAAACCTTTCCAAATATATACATTTGTTTCAATTATGGTTAGTTATTATATATATACTAAATGATAAATTTTTAATGCTATCGCAGAGATAAATGAATGTTTTTCAATTAAAATAAAAGGACTTTTAAGGGATTACCGCATAAATGACTGTTTATTCCAAGTATCGAAATGGTGAATAAAGCAAAGAATGGCAAATTTATAAGTTTTATGGTAAGTGTCTATAATTATAGGATATTATAGTCACTCATGTATGATTATATAGATTGCATTGCTGTTTGACATAAAAATGCTTATGTTGCAGTAGATTGATGTAAAGAGGAATTTTTTTTTAATGAACATGAACACTTTGAATTGTCAAATACTCTACACAATACTTGACAATTGAAAAATTTTGTTTATATTTTACAAAATTATAAAACCATGCATCAAAACAAGTTATTTACTTTATAGAATATACCTGCGGCTGAAAAATTGTAGAATATCTAAGAGTTATTTATTATATGAAATTGTTTTAGTATAGTTTTAGAATATTTAATTCCTCAAATAACTTTTCATGTAGTGAATTGAAAAAAATAAACCGACCGCCAATAAAACACCACAAATTTTATTTCATATATACATATTTTATTTATGCAATTGAAAATATATGTAACTTTATACCAACATATATTTATATAAAGAAATATGTATATGGTAAAATTTACAAAATAATTCATGTATAACAGTATTATATATAGAGCACTATACTACGAATGCATAAATATATTATCGTAAAAAGGATGTTTAAAAATTATAAACTATATCATATATAAATGTGTGTATAATATACACGTAATATGGACAAAATATATATATGGTAAAGTATACTTTATACAAGAATGCTCTTATATGTATCTTGTATTTTCTAAAAAAATAAAAATAAAAATAATAGTATACATTAAAATAAAATATGTATACGTATGGTGTATTAAATTATACATAAAAATGCATTTTTTATTTTTAAATTCTATAATTTATATTTTCATACATAACAACAAACTCACGATAGCGCAATTATTACAATGGGCCGCAAATAATCTCTTATATAGCATCTCTCAATTATCATCATTAGCAACTTGATAATTGTAATAATAATATATAAAAAAAAATATAATTATAAATTTTTTTTTTCTTATCGAAAAGAATAATGTATTCATAAACACGTTGTGGTAAAAAAAAAATGTGTAAATACATGAGAATTGTATTAATAATTTTTACAAAGTAAAATCTATATTTGAAATTAATAGTGATGAGAACATTTTTGTAAAAAATGTCTTTTATATGTATACATAGTAAAATTTAAACACTTTCATTCCATAAAAGTATCTATATATATTATGATGTTGATTCAAGGAGACATCAAAGTACTATTATACTTGATTTTTTATGAATTTTTGTATCATTTGGATAAATAATTTTTGAAATAATTTGGATCAAATATTTATTAAATACATTTATGTGAAAAGTTTTATCTGCGTGTAAATATAAAAAATGATATAAGTTAAATATAGCATATGCCTTATTAAATCCTAAATAATCTATGATTTAGAATAGTAATAATACAAAATCATACTATAGGTATATCTATAATTCAGAAAAATGTTATATGTTATAACAAAAATCATATACATATATATTTATAATGTATATTATTACTATATATACATTATTGTATGTGATACAGAAAAAGATATATAAACGTACATAATCTTTTCACAAAAGAATGTGTTATACAAAAGCATTACAGAATTTTTACAGATATGGGATAAATATAGTGAGATGTTGAATATAATATAATTCACAAGAAAAACATTTTTCCTTTTGTTATAATTTATTACTTTTATTATACGCGTATATAATATTATAGTTATATACCTATTTTATAACGACATGATGTGTGTATGTGATATGAAAATGTTTGGCCCAGTTTAAAAATATATCTATGGCTATATTAAAATCCCTTTATTTCCTGATATATAGAAAACAATATATAAATATATATCTATCTATATCTATATATTAACATGTATATAGATAGTAAAAGAATTGTATATATGAATTGTAAAAGGATAGATGAATTTTCTATTATATTTATGTTCCATTTTCATTTTTTTATTGTCCTCTGTGTGCATTACAACATCTACTATAACAGTTGATTTATTGTCAATTGAATTTCGATATTTAACTATAATTCTAGTATAGGATATACAAAAGAAAATTTCAAATCGATTTGCATAAATGATTATATCTTATTTATTACATCAAAACATATCATATATATAATTTGATGAAAAATACATCGAAATATATATATTGAAATTTTAACATTTTACCATAAATTTGTTTATAAAAATAAGAATATATATATCTATTGAATACGTGATGAGTTTTCACAAAAATTCCACATACATGATTAACTTTTTTTTTTTATGAAATCTATAATTTGTTTACATTTCAATCAATGTCTCTAAAAGTTTGACTAATAAATATAAACAATGATTTTTAAAAATTAATCTTTTTCTAAAAAAAAAACCTCATTCTTTTTATACACTGGGATTTTTATAATACAAAACGAAAAGTCAAATAAATCAAAGGTAAATTTTTTTTGGCTATAAAAAAATAAGGAAACAAATATAAATTGAACACATTAAAAGAAAATAACGTTTTCAATTCATTCTATACCCTCATCGAATATGTATTTCATTATATGTATATACATACATATACATGATTTCTATATTAATTCTTATTTTATTTTATTATGTATAAAGTAAAAATGTATAAAATGTGATTGTGATGATGATGTGCATCAATGTCGCCATCACAGCATTTTCTCATATTTGCCGCCACCGCCGTCGTCGTTATTATTATTATTATTGTTATAACGTCAATGTACAAAAACAACAAAAAACTAGGATACGTGACAAAATTTTATAAAATAATTTTCCTTTTTTATATTTACAATCGGTATAAAAATATATAGAACAGCAAATATATATATAATAGAGATATTAGAAGTAATATATGAAATTTATGTAGGTTTTTCCTCTATATATTTATATATATAACACTTTCGAATAATGTTCAAAGATGTTGAATATATATATGCAATGGTATCATAAACCATATATGTATTGTATATTTATATATATATCTAGAAAGAACTAGTACACACATTTCATATATCACATACATCTATATATATATAAATATAATATAAAGTAAAATGTCCAATCTTATATATTTGTTGAAATTTTATTCATAGCATGTGAAATGAATAAAATAAAAACGTAAATATAAAAAATTAAAATAACAATGAGATAATGAATGTTATGAATTTAAAATGAATATTTTTTGGTTGTATGAAAAATAAAGAATAAAAATATACTTTACTAAATATATCCTGTTTCAATGTATTATTTTTAGACATTTTATCGTCCATTCAATGACCTATTTTGGAATTTAAAGTTTATAGTTTAAGTCGTAAAATTGCGATCCTATCAACAATATACACATTTTAATTGCAAAAACGGAAATATTTTATAGCATTCTAAGAACTTTCTTAGTGCCAAAAAAATAGAATGAAAAAGAAATATACAATAAATTCTTGAATTATTTTTCAATTTTATGTTTCGTTTTTACTTTAAAAATTATAATTTGTTATATAGAATTTTATTACACAACCGATAAATTATACGAAATAAATAAATATACTTTTATGTATATACGATACCCATTTTATTTTGCAATTTCTTTGCACAATTATAAATGTTTATAATATATATAGCGATACGACAACGAAGCTGTCATGGACAATCATAAATAATTATTTATTGAAAATTGAATTTGAGTATCCGATTTTTCTTTATACGCTGTGCGGAAGTAATATTTTTTACCATTATATGTATATATTCTCATGTATTATGAATATATACAATAAAAGAAGAAAAAAAGCATTCAATTTAAATCCATATTAGGGTGTATTACGATGAAAATTATGTTTCTAAAATTTACTATTCCTTAATATATTATAATATCCATCGAACACAAAAATCACACTTGATGTACCCTAATAATATTATATATACGTACGTATATAGAATTATTATATAGAGGCTGTGTTTAAAGAATTTTGTTTATTCTTCTCATTTTTATCTTTTTTTGTGTGATATAAATTCGGGAAAATTATTTAAAAATCTAAATAGATATTTGATTTTCTGCTATACATCTAAATATATATTTAAAAGATAAAAAAAAAGAAATAGATTCATTGAAATATATAAATCTATTACCAGAGCACATAATTTTTAAAGAAAAAAAAATGAAATAGTAATAAGAAAGCGATTAAATTAAATGTCAAAAAAATACATGAACATGATTCGAATAATGAATGTATTACGCAACCACCCCAAATTACCAAATTCTCTCCACCTATAATTTTCCTTTACTTGAATAACAAATATTTTAATGTATATATATTTGGCGGTTGATTCAATTTTGTATCATAAAAAGTTTAATTAAACAAAAAGAAAAAAAACGTATTCCAATATATTTGAAATAAATATAAGTTTTCTTCTTATACTAAACTTTACTTTTTTGTATAATACTTTTATATATATATATGTTAAGAATGCACACACACATACTAATAATGTTTATCTTTTTATGTGTGGCAAGAAAAAAATTAAATTCATTTATATACTGCATATATTTAGAAAACTTTATTATTTTTAAAAGTTGCTTTAAAATGTCATAAAATAGTGCATGTTATATTTTATTCATCGACCATCGTGTGGTATATATACAGTATATACACCCCATAAAATATTTTATAAATATTTCGTTTAAATTTTACCAAATCAAATTGTACATGCATTAATAAAAGAAGAAAAAAATTTGCAAAGTTTTATTAAAATTTAATAATTCGGAAGTTTTAATTTTAATTTTCAATACACGATCGTTAAAAATTAAAAAACATTTTTTTTATATTCTAATAGAATATTATGTAATTTTCAATTTGTAACAGAATTTTTAAGAATTTCAATTTGTTTTATATATTGGTGCGGTGTTGTTATAAATATAATTTAACGAATTTAAATTTATTTATCTTGTGTTATATATCCATATATCTTTATATGTATATATATATATAAATAATTATGTGGACTCAGTAAAATGAGAAAAATTTCAATTCCATTTAAAATTATATATGTTATATATTCACAATTTTAATTAAAAAATGTGTAACAAAAGGAAATATTTAAATATTTTACATGAATGAACTTAAAGCAATATTTCGCAGAATCCATATATCTTTTAATAATATGCATTTGCATATATACTATTATAATATTATATTTTATATATTTATTATATATAGTGAATAGTATATAGTATACAAAATACATCAAAAGAGATCAATTTCTTTTTGGGTGAAAGCGATATAAAAATACTCATTCATTCTATATACACAAAATATA
Source organism: Dilophus febrilis (assembly GCA_958336335.1). Taxonomy (NCBI): domain Eukaryota; kingdom Metazoa; phylum Arthropoda; class Insecta; order Diptera; family Bibionidae; genus Dilophus; species Dilophus febrilis. The sequence continues at coordinate 38,704,633 of OY284468.1, forward strand.
TAGATATTTGTTATAGAATTGTTTGACTTTTTACCAAAAAAAAAAATAATAAGACACCGATCTTATTGAATAAACACAATCATTTTTTTTTTATAAATAAACCAACAAAAGAAAAATTGCAGCAGTGTAGTAAAACTTCATTCTTATTTTATCTATTCAAATATCAATATAACACCAAACTTTATTTTATTTTTTCATATCCATATAATTATATATGTATATATAACAATACATTTATATGTATAACGGCGGAAGAAGCTTTGGACATATGCTCTGGGAAAATTTGATGTATGCTATGTATACTATACAATACTTGCTATATACATTCGGTATCCATTCCGTATGAAGACTAACAACAATAATAAATATACATCTCGATATCATGAACATTTCAGCACGTGATAAAAGTGAATATATAATATACATACATATAACGAAATTTTTAAAGGAAAATAAACAATATAATTTGGTATGCTATCAATGATTTTGGCTTTATGCCAAAAAAAAAAAATTACCAAAAAGAATACTTCAGTTTCTTATGCTATCCGTTTGTACATATTATTTATATATATATATATAGCATGAAAATGGAAATATATAGAAGACGAAAACAACAAATATATTTATGCGAAAAGTTGAATTTCTATATATTTATGTTGACATATGTTTATATTGTTTTTATATTTATATACATATGTTTGTATTGTTATTATTGTGTATTGTGTTCTTCTAGAAACACCAAAAATGAAAGCATATTTTATTTCTAATCTAAATATATGTTTTTTTTTTAAAAAGTATATATAATTTAGAATATATCATACAGTTTGTGTTGTGTTATTGTTATATATTTATATAGAATATATTTTTGAATATTTTGATTAATAATATAGATGACATTGTTTTTATCTTTAATATATACTATTGAAAAACTCTGTTTTTGAGCTTATTATTTTAAAATCATAAACATATATAATATATAATTGAAAAATATAAGACATGCTTATACAAATAAGATCTACAAAAATATTTATTATGTACGTGTTTGGGATAGAAAATAACTTCCTCTATTTGAATTTATTTATTCTTTTTATATTGTTGGTTTTTTTTTATTTGATTTAGTAATTGTCTGCGAATTTTTCCCCCCAAATATATATATAATATATATATATAAAAAAAAACACTGACATCATAATATCCTTAAAAGAGAGATAAATTATTTCTTTAAGCTAATTAATTATAAAATAGTGAATAATATATAAATATCAAAGTATAAAAATCACTATACCCCTAACCTACCAATAATTTATAAATTACAATTTGTTTCTAATATACTATAATATATATAAACTACTACTACTAATATGCTATGATATATAATAACATTTCAACAAATCAAAGGTTACAAGCAAATATAAAAAGCATTAGTATACAATAATTTCAAATGTCCTCGTTATTATTGTATTATATATACCTATTACAGGTGGAAAATATTTTGATTTATTCGAATATATTGTGGAAATGGAAAAATATTTCATATAAATTGAATATATAACCGCATTATTCGAAATAATATAGATATATATATATATATTATATTGCCTATATAATAAAGACGTATATATAATAATATTATTGTATTATGTATAAGTGTGTATAATTATATATATAGTTTGGAAAAAAAGAATGAATTTATTCAACAGTTTATAACATTTTCTTATATCATATTATATATTATATATAGTTAAAATATATATAGTATTGTATTTTCGATTATTTATATATATATACACATATATAAATGTAAAAGAAATTTCTTTATTATAGCGCCAACGAATGTACAAAACATACATATAAGAATTTGAAAATGAGCATTAGTTTTTATTATTGCTTACATTTCCTAGATCTATATATATAAATAAATGGAGTAGCAATATACATATACGTAAATATATATATAAAGAAAAAATACAAAACAAATTATTGTATATTGTTTGGAAAATTGATTAAAGCTTTTATTTACGTTATTGATATACATATATATTATATATGTAATATAATTTAGTATGGAGCTTGGTTAAGACTTTGATGTATATTTTATATTATTTCTTACTTCTGGTATCTTATATTGGTAATAATAAGTTTGCTTCTGTTATTGAAAGTTGAATGGATATACCAAACGTCAACATTTTGATATTTTAGTATGCTGATTGACTGACCTTTCGAAAACGAGTTTTCTTTATAATAGTTCTCCTTTACTTTAGCCTTTTTATTATTAAAGATTACCGCTTTGATTAGGAATATCTGTTTTGATGCACGATATCCACATGAATATGCGGGATAATGTTTATTTTGTAATCACAAAAATTAGTTGGTTAACAAAATAACATACAAAGTCAAATCAATAGTAGCTCACATATAATAGATATACGAACATACCTTTTTGTTAAGGATAAACACAAAAATGTGTATATATATTTTTATTCACCAAATTAATATGTAAATTTCACAATACACAAAACATTAAATAAATATAGAAAATTATATTTGTTTTTTTATTATTATATTTGTATTGTGTATTAATATATAAGATATTAATATAATAATTATTACATATATTAAAAATATTTATTCCTTTTAATCATAATGGATAATGGAAGAACTGTATTGAATATGTAAAACTGAAGTAAAATCTATTAACAAAATGAATTTTTATAAAGCATTTGGTTGTATTTTTATCAAAATTTTCAAAATCAAACGTTTAAGACACAACGCATAACTGAAATAAATTATTATCGGGGACAGCAATATCATAATTACTACTACGTAATTACTAATTACTCCGCAATAAGGAGAAGCCATTCAAAACAATGATTTTATATCAAATAAACCATTCATTATAAAATTTTAGATATTTTATTTGACTTGTATATCAACATATTTCACAAGAATATTAAATGTTCATTTATCGATTAAATGAATAATTGTACGAAATATTCACATATAGAAAAAAATTATGCCTCACTGCAAAAATTATACAATTAATAATATTATTTCATATCAAAATTGATGGAATGAATGCGTTATCAGTTTTATATATATATAGATATAACATTATCAGATGAATATATATGATTGATACTTTCGATTTATGATTGATATATAAAAATATTGATTTTTATTTTAATCTATATATGAGTTAAATGAAATTCATTGATTATCTATATTATACGGTCTAACAAATATAACATATTGTAAATAATACACCAAACTAAATCTCTATCATGTTCATATATTTATTGAAAATGTATATATATGAAAATGTATATAATGAAATGTAAAATGTATATAATGAAATATAAAATTATCGTTAAATGTATTTTACCTGGAATATTTTCACTTTGATGATTTTATCGTCTATTTAATATATAATAAATGAATGAATATATATATACATTTTTTATATATAAATATAATGTAAATTTATGATTGTACATTATAAATAGATTGATATCTATAGTATATAAAATTTAGTATTCAATATAATTAAATTCGTAACTTTTTCGTAGCTCGAGGTAATCAATTAACGAGTATACAATTTTATTTATATATTCAATAAACATGGATAAATTTGTCCATAAAGCAGAATAAATTTTCTTGTTGAAATTTATATATATATATAATAGAGTTTTATTTTAATTATATATATATATATATATATATACATTTATAGTCTTTGCGATGACATGAAAATGACTAAACATTTCTTTCGATAATCATTTATTTCTATATTGATTTTTACAAATTTTACATAATAAAAAAAATAAAAATATGTTAATTTTATTTTCCAAAGATTAAAGTTGTATTAATTCATCAAAAGAAGAGAGCTAATCATCAACAACACAATCTTATGGATATTTATTTAACAAAAAAATATTGTACACTTTACTTCCGTTACAAAAAAAAAATTATAAATAAAAAATAAATTGCTATACAACATCGCTCTATATATATATCTATGTTATACAGTAAATAATATACATTTTAGATTAACGTAATAGATATTAAAAGGAAATTTTTATAACATAGAAATTTACATAAAAAATTTGTGAAATAAATAAATGTTTAAAAGGAAATCCTTTTTTTTTTCTTTAACATCTTTTTTGGTTGATTTGAAAAAAAAAATAGCATCTCTTTCAATGCTGTTCAATTTAAATATGTATATTCAAATATATATACATTTTTTAGAAAAAAAAAATTTTGAACGATTAAATTAAAGTTTGTATATAACATTTGATACATTTATGTCTATATCATACATATGATGTTATTTTCAAATCCAAATATACCATATATTATTTAAACAAAAATAGATTTGTAAGACCATGAAGAAAAGAAATAAAGACAAATAAATCGGAAAAATCGAAAAAAAGGAAAGCTTTTAACAGGTTGTTCTCATATCTACAAATAATATATATAATAAAATGTCATTAAAAAAGGTTAGGATATTTTTTTCTTTTCCCATTTTTATTTTTATTTTTTTGTGTCCAATTTCAATTCATATATGTGTGAATGTTACGTTTATATTTTGTTTGTTATATGCGTCCTAAATACCATTGAAGGGATTAAAAAAAATAACTAAAACATAAGATATGTTTACCATATTTTATTGGTTTTTTTACTTATATCATTCGGAATATGTGAAAAATAATATAGAGTTGTGTGCAAAAAAAAAAATGGTAGTAAAAAATCATGATATTTGTATTAAATGTAAAGATTGTTTTTTTTTCAGATAAGTAAGAAGTCAATCAATTTTTTCGCACACAGTTGTCTTTATTTATGGGTATATAAACTTAAACATTTATATCCAATAAAAGATATCCCATAATAGAATCTTTCTTTTTTTTCCATGTTACCCATGCAAATATTTTTAAATTATAAATTTGGGTTCAATATATATTAAGAAATCATTTAAAAAAAAAATAGTTTTAGTTTTATCACACATAAACATAATAAATCTTTTGAAAATATTTTATATATATTTGCAGAAAAATTAATAGTAATATGTCATATAAAATATTAAATATTTCTTATAAAAATAAAATAAATTTTTCGCTATACAACCAACAATCTGGTTTTAGCGTCCAACAACAGCCTTCTGTTGTTAGTTTCTTAATTTGTGTCTATTACGGTGTCGGTAATTAGCCGTACGACCAACCCCAAGCGGAAAATACAACTCTGTGTTAAAATTCAGATTCGAAAAATAACCGAAAACACAAAACATATTTTATGCATTCAGTAGGATTCGAACCCACGACCCCAAAATTTCGTTAGAATTTTAGGTTGGCATTTTTAACATTTACACCACAGAGTTATAAAAGTTATTATACAGTAAAATTATACCAAAACTATTTATATATTTTGGGTATTTTTGTTTTTCAAATTATATGTTGAAAAAGATTTAAATTAAATATGAAATATTAAATATTAGTAAAATTTGTAAAAATTACTTAAAACACAAAAATATATAGATATTAAATTCTTATCGCATCTTCTTTTGCGTTATACGGGGACTTATAATTTAAATATATATATTTCACATAATAATTATACGTATTTGTCTACGCTTTTAAACTTTAAAGAGAAATTATACCCATTATTTTCTAACTTAATTTATAATATATAAAATATATACATTTCCTGAAAAATGACATTTCTATATATAGTACTTTAATTATACATATTCATGTAGGTTAAAATATATATCTTTTTTTTTTCATATCTATAAATGTAAATTATTAACTCACTATATACCATAACATAACTACTGTATGCCATACACCATATAATAATAAAAAAATGATTAAAATCTGTCTATGATATTACAGGGGGTAATGAATATAAATTGTTTTTGTGTACACATATAGTGAAGAAAAGTTTTCATGATATATTTAACTAAAGCTTTTCTTTATATATACCATTTTACGTACCATATTTACTATTTACTATATAAAAATTTTCACCCTATACATTATGTATTATAGATGTAAATATTCAACTGTATATACGCACCAAAAAATTCGCTGCATAAAAAAAACACTTTACATATATTTATATATATACATTTATGTATATATATTTTATAATATTTAATAAATTTCAAAAGAAAATCCTATATAATATTATTATAATATTATTGTAATAAATTTTCCATATTGAAAAACTTTTCTCATAAAACATATACATATAGTATATATATATCTGTTTTACAAACGTGTATATTCATCTATATGCGTATATATACATTTATATGGTATTATGTTTTGTTTTTTATATATCATACAATAATATTTAAACATTTATATATGTACAAATACAAATGAATAAAATATCATATGCGAATTTCATAGGAAAAATTCTATATATACATTCTACACATAAAAGAAGTATATTAAATGCAAATGTTTTTACCCATTAAAAGTGATATAATTAAAAGTTTTTTTTTATTTTTATAAACATTGTACAGTCTATGTATATCGTATATAAGATACATTTTCTAAAGGGAGAAATCTTAAAATGGAAAATTTGTAAATAATATTATTGTCGTTATTTATATATTTACAAAACATAAAATATGTGGATATATAATACTATAATTTATACACAAACATTTGTATTATATATTTAGAATGTAAACAAATTGAAAGATTTTTGTGTATATAATAATAAAATGTATACATATATAGCAAAATATTTTTGTTAAAATTAAAATTATATTTATATATTTTTATATAATATATATGGAAAAATGTATATACTAAAACAAATTATTTACATACGCAAATATATATATATACAAATTCCAAAATAAATTTGTTTATAAAAGTTGTATCATATATATATATATATAATAAAGATAGATAAGCATTAACAACAAAACAAAAATCTAATAATATGCAAACACAAAAAGAAATCGTATATTATTATTTATTAAAATCATGTAGAATTGTCAAATAATATATACTTTTATATATATACAACATATAGATGTTTATTAATAAAATTCTGAAATGTATATTTATTTATATAACTAAAATAATATATACGGTACTTTTAATTTTAAAATGTGATATTCAATCCAAATAATTGAATGAATAATAAAAGTAAATATTATTTATAAAAATATAATTATAATAAAAAAAAAAAAAGAGTGGAACTATAGTAATATTAAAATCAACATTAGTTAGAATATATTTTCAAATGTTTAAAAAATTGATGCCACAATGAACTTGAATTAAAATTTGGCATTATATAGGAGATTATATTTGAGTATCTTTAACCCATGATTTGAATAATAGAAAATCTTGTTTTTTTCGCTGTTTTCCAGCATTTTTTTTCACAATTTTTTATTCAGCATTTATTTATAGATTGTTTCGACAACGACATTAAAATATTAACAAATGCCGAAAAAGGTTCAACCACATCACAGAGTCACATGTCTCTTACCCTTAAAGTAATTTTAAATAAAATATTTTTCACCATTCAAATCTGAAAAACCTTATCAACCATCATAATATTAAAAATTTTCACAAAACAAATCCAACACATGCATTTGTTATTTCAATGTGTGATGCAAGAAAATATATCTAATAGCATTATATAAAATTAAAACTATTTATCAAATAAATGTTATAATCTCCGCTTCTGTCTGAATATAGATAATCAAATATTGATATGGTTGAAAGAATATGACTTATATTTATATCTTTTTATTTCTAAAATCTGTATTACATATATAGAAAAATGTCATTTTAAATCTAACAAAAAACAAAAAATTATATGAAAGAAAAACAATCGACCGCATAAATTCAGACATAAATATATATGTCTGGATGTAAATAAATATCTATATACTTGGAAAATAGAATTTCATAAAATATAGAAATTTATTTTATCACATGAATGTAGAAATACATACATTACATTTTAAATTGAAAATTCATAAAAAAAACTTTATATATATATGTATTTTTACTTTTTTTTTTTTCATTTAACAAGAAATACTTTCACAAATTTCCACATATTTGGAAAAATTCATATATACGAATATTATAATATATACATTTGAATATATGTATATGTTTGTGCATATATAATATCGGAATCGAAAGTATGAAGTCACATTTAATGTTATCCACAATTGAATTATTATTCATTATATATATATAAACATTCATTGCAATAAATCAATTGAGCATATTTCATCTATATATATCACAGAAATAAACACTTATAATCCTTTTAAAATGGTTAAAAAAATTTAAATTAATAATCTTCATATGTTTAATAATAAAACTTTACATTATTAAACGTTATGTTCCAAAAAAAAATTAGAATTTTGATTTTTAAAAAATGGAACGGAAAGTATAGTCCTTTAAAGCTTTAACTCCTTAAAGTTAAACCAATTAAGAATTAAAGTATATATGAAAACCTGGATAAAAAACCCAAATAAAATTAATCATTCATCGATAATTGTTTAAATATTATTTTCTACCAAAAAAGAAATTGAGTTGCTGTTTGTCTGATTCAATTTAAAATAAAAAAAAATAAAATTACAAAATAAACATATTTTACAAAATATTTTTCATTTTTGGTATGTACGTTTATTTGGTATATAAAAATAGATAATAACGTATAAATAAATATTTTTCTTACAAAAATGGAAATTTCGGTTTTTTTAGTAATAGATATTTTAAAATGATATATCTGTAAAAATAAAAATTGAAATTGAAATGTATTTAAATACGGTAAATGTATTGTTGCTCAAATATGGAATTTAAATCAAATAAAATTTTTTCCTTTTGTTAGTGAATTTGAAATTTTGACATTTACAGAACGATTCACATATCAAATCGAGTATCAAACCTTCTAACACAATTATAATATAAATATTATATTCTTTTTAAACGAATTGCATATTTATTTATTTTTTGTAATTGTAACATACGTTAATTATTTTTAAATGCTTTTTTATATAATATACATTTCAAGGGGAAAATTTAATAATAGCTATATTTTATATTCACATTCATAATATATATCTATAAGAAAAGAGTAATTTCTACGATAGCAAAACAAAAACCAAAATTCATGAAATCAGTGTACATAAGCTCGCGATACTTTCTTACGTGAGGTTAGCCCTTCGTGACTTTAAATTTTTAGAATTAAATGGTTTAATATGAAATTATAGATACATGAAGTTTGAGTAAACTATATACAAACCCATATACACAATACAATTAACATCAATTTTCCTTTTTTATACATCCGCATATACAATAAGTAATAATATATTTGAACATTTTTATAATATACGATTAAATTAAACAAATAATACGTGCATTGCATTCGGTTGCTTTAAATGAATTACATCTATATATAATTAAAATTCTATTTTGAACCACATGCATATTTTTTGTTTTGTAATATTTTATAACTAATTATTATATACATGTTTAAAAGATAAATACAAATAACAAATCTAAATGTAAAAGTATAGTTTTAACACTTTTCTTTATACTATATATAAATATATACCAAACAAAATTAATAATTGCAATTATTTTATTTTATATTTGTAACTTTATATACAAATTGATAAAATATATTGGTATATTTGCGATTCATATCGGAAGTAGTTCGATAAATAATAAATGTAGTTTTTCTTAATACGAAAAAGTTATATGTATAAAAATGTTGATGATATTTTGAAAACTATAAATTACATTTTCGTTATTCAATTTGAATATTATATAAAGTATATAATATATATACATATATATATTTAACTCTTTTTATATTCATATACAAAAATATAGTATAGAAGTTTTTCAATTTAAAAGAAATGTTTCGTTCATTATAGCATAAAACACGTCTCTCGTCTCGTTTCAATTTTAAAATATAAAATTATTTATATATGCATATTTATATATATATATTTATATTGAACAATGACTATCTTGTTTTGTACATGTAATACAACTTAAAAAGAAAATAAAAAGCTAATTTAATCTTGCATTTCAGTATATATATATATATATATATATATATATATATATATATAATATGATAATATGTATAGAGAAATTTATATATATATATATATATATATATATATATACATTTATATTTATTTTCTATCAATATTCGTTTCAATAAACTTCTTCATTTCAATATACATTTTTAAGTTTTTATCAAACCATAAAGTTATTTAAATATAACGCTTTATATATTTATTTATATACATATGTACATTGATAATGCTTTGTATCGTTCGTTGTATACGTTGTAAAAAAATGGAATAAATAAATACAATAATAATAAATATATGATATTTCTCAATTTTCCAAAAGAAAGAATTCCAGATAACATAACGAATTTATATATATTCGATATAGAATTCTATAATACTATGTGTATTACACAGATGTATTTATATTTATTTTCAATCATATTCAAATGCCATTTCATACACAATTTATTATACATAAATCAGATAATATATATATATAAATATAAATATCATATAATCAATACTGATAGAATATTTATTTATTTTAAGAAAAAAACAAGATTAACTGAAATATATACAGGACAAATAGGAAATAATAATACATATATTATGTAACATTGGAAATATATATTTTAATTTAATTAGTTGAAATAAACTAATTTTGATATATATATTTATGATATTTAATTTTAAAAGATTCGTATATATACATTAGACATATCATATCATTTTATGTCAAATAAATATGTGTATACTTTATAGTTTTGCTTCCCAGAAAACAGCAAATATATATGTAACTTTTCATTACAGAATTTAAGAAACAAATTTGCGTAAAGTATTTTTATATCATTCAGTTATTGTACACACAGAGTAAATAAAACAAAAATAACATAAATAAAGTAAAACAAAACAAAATAAAGTATAAGAAAATAAAATATAATATAGATAATCTTAAGTCGCAACCCCCCCTTTGTTAATATAATATAAAAAATGTAATTTTTTTTCCTTAACTATAATCCTGAAATAATATAATCTATGAATATATATATAGAAAAAAAGCACAAATATAAATATATTTTTTGAATATGAACTAAATATATACTATATAACATGCTTTAAGTCATTATATACGTATTTTCAATTTTCGTAGAAATTGTATTGCTATATATATATATCTAGCTTGAATCATAGAATAATAAAAAAAAAAAGGATAAAGAAAAAAGTTTTGGAATAGGAAAATGTATTTCTATTTACATATATTTATTTGTATATAGAGAAACGTATATATTTATCTCCGTATATCTATTTCAAGTCGAGTGTTATATTTCCTATATGTATTTAGTATACGATACGATTCGTATATTCATCATCATATTATTTACATAGACAGAAATACGTATTTATACATATAATATGAATATAGATATAGATATATACAAACATTAATGAATGTACATTGTATAACCATTTAAACGAAATCAGAAAAACTCATCAACAATATCCATTAATGCATGTAAATATATGCACAAAAGGGAACATAAATATAAAAGCAGTTAAAATAGCACTATTTTCCAACATATTTTTGTTTTATAAGTCTATATATAGAATCATATAATCAACAGTGTATTTTTCATTCATTTCCCTTATATGTGCAATATTATACGTGGAAATTTCTACATATGCGAAATATATATGTTATTAAATCCATATTCCACATATTGCATATGTTATATACTAAAAAAAAATAGGGAAAAAAAAGAATTCTTTAACAACGATAAAATTATTTACCCATCACCAAATTTAACCCAGTTTATGAAGTAATTCTTTATGTTTGGTATACATTTTCTTTTACTGTTGTTATGTTGATATTGTTCTCATTTTGTAGATTCCAATTCGTATATAGAATATACGATATATATTTATGTATATACTTAAATTATATAGGTATATTCAATAGTTCAGTGCATAAGATAGGTCAACTTCATTTTTCAAACACATATAACAAAACTAAAACTGTATATGTATATATATATATATGTATATATATATAAGACCATATATCATTTGTAACACTGACTGATCCTTTTATTATTCTCAGAAGTAAACGAAATAATTTGTTGGTTGTTTTTTTTTTTTTTGTGAAAATTGCTATTGTGTTGAGAAACATTTGAGGATGAAAAAAAACACTTTGAAAAATTACCAAAATACCTAATAAACAAAAATTAAAATTTTGTTTGTGTATAAAACATACATTTTTCATTAAACGCGATATATTACAAAGTTGCCGAAAGCCTGCGAAAATCTATATAATATTGTTCTGTGATTTTTTTTTTATGATTATAAAAGATTTAGCTGAAAAATTGCAATAAATTTAAATCATTCATCCAGGAAACCTTTTTTAATTTTGTATTATATGGTTATTAGAACGCCATAGCTTTAATAATTTTTTGCTTAATACCGCATTTTCTTTTATTTAGAATACAAAAAACAAAAAGAAAATTTTATGGGTTAAAAACAAAATTGACAGATTTATATATAAATTTTATATACTGACTGGAAAAAAAAGCTAATAGCATTAAAAAAGGGGAAGCATAAATAGAATATTCAAAAAAAAAAAACAAACATATAAAATTACGGGATTAAATAAATATATTTATATATAGAAATTTAACGAACGCAAAAAAGAAATCTTAAAAAATATATAGGCTATGTATGAATAAATGAAAGAAAATTTTATAACAGATTAAATTGAATATTTTTCTAAACAGATTTATACTCATATATACATATATTATAGGTATATATACCTCGATTCAATTTTTTATTTTTTTGTATATATTATACTCTTTGCAAAATGAGGTATAGGTACATGTTTGAATTATATATTATTATATATATAGAAAAAAAAAGAAAAACATGTTATATATCTTCTATATTCTCTTTATATACCGCATATATATATTCAATATTGACAGTATTTTATGAAAATTTTAAGCTTATTTGTACATTTTATGATATTATATGCTATATTTAAGAAAATACGTATATTTATTTATATATAAATTAGTTTTTTTTCTTCCTAATTCTTTCAATTTTATATTTATTAAATTTGCTTATAGAAAAGTCGTCTTCCTAGTAATTTATATATGCGCATAAAAGGAATTTGTATATTTTTGAAGCTACGAAAGACCTCTGTGAAAATTTGCTTTATATTTAGGTATATTGGAATTAAAAATAAGATATAGAATGGATAATTTCAATATAATTAGTATTTAATGCAATATTTTTAATTAAATTTAGTATTTATAAACTTTCGTATATAAATGTCGAACATAAATAATCCATCAACTGGGTTAGCACTTCTGTGATAGATGGTCTTTATGTTTTTGGAGAATCGTTTCATTATCTGTATTGTATTATACTTCACTATAATCACTATAATATTATAATTTGGTATGAATATAATGAAATTTATTTCAATCTATCTCATCAATATGATATTGAATCACGATGCCATTTAAAAAAAAGAAGAAAATAACTCAATTTTTAAATATAATGTCAAGGAATAAATATCGTTTATGGTAACAGATGCAAAACAGATTTATGTATAATACGAATTTTGTTTAAAAGACACATTCATCTATATATATCAAAATTATATATTAAATAAATATATTTATATGTAAGGGGTCATTATAAACGTTAACCTCATGGACCCATTTAAATTTAGAATATTATATATTTACATATTAAAGTTTTTTTTTCTTTTGTCATTTTATCTATATAGATTATTTTAAAGTATATACATTTTCATTGTGCTCTTTTGTAAACTAACTATAATTATTAAATAATAATTTGTTGTTTTCAACTTTTCTACTCCTATAAACTAATAAATAAACTATTACAAAAATATTATTATATAATTTTACAAGAAATTTTACAATTATCGTTTTATATAGAAACATTTTTCATTTTTAAAATCTATACTCGTTTTCAATTATTAAAAAAGTTATTGATAATGTTGTTTTATTATATATATTGCGCTGAGCTGCGCGTATATAAATATAAATTTTCATTTCCATTTAATAATTTTCCTTGAACGCATAAACAAAAGAAAAAAGTTAATTGATAGCATGTGTTACACATTTTAGATGTTTAGTAATTTTTCACTGATTTCTATTAAGATTTTCTATACGCAATATATGTATAAATTTATAATTTATAAACATACAATACATTTTTAAATGGATAATTATCTAGATTTTAATTCAATTATATTAATAATCTAATAAATTAAAAAAATGTACAATCTTGTTTCCTTCCCAATTCAAAGCATATACAATTATACACACTTATAAAGATTTCGTAAATAAATCGATTATTAATATCAGTAATTTATTTATTTAATGGATTTATATGAAGAGAAAGACCTACATATACATATGTATATAGCGTGAATTAGGGATCTAATTGTTTACATAAATGGTAAAAAAAATTTATTATTTAAAAAATTTGTAATTTTTATACATGGGGAGAGTTTAAATCGAATTAATTAATTGTAATTAATATGCCATCTTTTTAATATTACTATAATATATCCCATTGGACAGGATTTACAAACGATATTTAGCATTAGACTTGATTTTTTAACATTGATAGCAACTAATAAAAATTATACATTTTACTTGTTGATGTATTATTGGCTTGGAACATTTTTAGCACATATTTTCTAGAAAATATTGCAGATATATCAACCCTTAAATTTTTATTTGTTTAGACTAAAATTTGTTAGCACTGCAGCATGAATATTAATATAAAGTAAACAAAATAATAAGAGCAGTAGTTTACTTCAAAATAAAATTAGAACAAAATTTACAAAAAAAAAAAAACAAATTACTGACAGATGATATGGATATTATTTTTTACAAAAATATGTACAAAAAAATAAGGGATATTAATTTTCGTATATAAATAAACATTCCAAAAAACGAATGTATTACAAATGTAAATTTAAATCATTTTCTTTATATCGCATATCACCAATTTAAAATAAATTATATCAAGATAATACTTATATGTATATAATATAAAATTACAACCACGTTTTTTGTTCGTGTTTGTGTTAAAACACAGAAAGATGAACCACACCGATCAAATCAAGAAGCGTATTGTGTTGGGTAACAAATATTAATTTTACATGAATATTCAACATTTTAAACATGAAATAAAAAAAGAAGTCATTTTTTTGTGTATATATTTAAATGTACATTCAAATATCAAAATCTATTATATATAA
Organism: Dilophus febrilis; assembly: GCA_958336335.1. Classification (NCBI taxonomy): domain Eukaryota; kingdom Metazoa; phylum Arthropoda; class Insecta; order Diptera; family Bibionidae; genus Dilophus; species Dilophus febrilis. The sequence continues at coordinate 38,719,998 of OY284468.1, forward strand.
TATCATCTGTATTTTTCCTTGGTTTTTTTTTTTAGATAAGGATATAAAAAAAATTCGTATAAATTATATTTGACAAACTGGGGAAAAACATACACATTTATATGTTGAAAAACAAATTATCTAGTTTCTTTTTTTGTGCCCCTGAATAATTTGTAACAATAAAAAAAAATACAAACAGATATATAATAAAAAAATATACGAAATAAGTACGTTTCTGACATAATAAATGTATTATTTAAATTTTTATTCTCGTAGTTCAATCATTCGTCTATATATATACATATATGATGTCGTTATAATTGACGTATGCATATTTTGTGATATTAAAATAAACAAATTTATGAATTTTTATATTTACATTCGTTGTCACTTACTTAGTGTTTTCTACTTTAACTTTTTTTTACGAGAAAAATGACAAGAAAATTTAATATTATTAGCTTATATTATACGGAGAACACTTCGTAAAGATATGAATTTCTTTGAAATAAAACGTTTACGACGAATTTGATATTACGTTTATATATGACAAAATTTTTATATTGTAAAATATTTTCAATAAACAAAATACAAATATTATTATCAATTATTATATCATCATAACAATCATTATCAAAAAGTGTGTTATATACGCGAGAAAATAAATTTTAACAAAAAAAAAAAAACTAAACACAATATAGGAAAAATTAATTAAATGTATTATACTTACTAAAATTAAATGATTTTCTCATAAAATTTCATTTTGCTTTTTGAAAATACAACCATTTTCTAAAATATATTTAATAATAATGTAATTGATTTTTTTTCTTTTCTTCACAATATATATATATATATATATATATATATATAATATATATATGTATATGGAATTTTCTTTTAATTTATACAATATATTGTCAATTTTATCTGTATACATTATATATACCGTACATAGATAACCTTTAACTTAAAATGTTAAATGAATTTTTAACACTTGATTGAATTGAAATGGGTTTGTTTCAATGGACAATTATCATATATACATTATATACCATTACATTTATATATAATTGTTTAAATTATTTCAATTCATTTAATTTGAATGATCCTTAAAAATGACTGTGTATACATTTATGTAATATAGTATATCCAATTATAGGTATTTATTATCTATATATATAATGATTTATACACTGTATGAGTTTTAATTAAATGTATTCCTTATGTATACAAAACTTATATATAGAATAATATATATAAGTATTATAAATAAGGAAACTACCCCATCCACTGTTGCTGTTTTATATATAATATTAAAAATGCAACGTATTGATTTTTGAAAAGTTCTCTTTTTGAATTTTGAAAAGTTTTGCTTTAGATTCCTTTTGTTAATCGTCGGCATGAAAATCAGTAGGAATTGAATAAGACAATTTAACGTTTATAATATAGTAAAACGAATTTTTGTATATGCGAAATTTAAGTCATTTATATAACAAAAATTTGAAAGGAATTTTATTTAAATAAAAAATCAGCGATAAATGAGACAATTATACCATATACAATATATACATATTTAATTTAAAATTAACAAAATATATTATGATTTTTGTATTTATAAAACAAGAATAAATTGTATAATAGTGATTTTAATCAATTAAATTGAATATATAATGATTTTTATTATACATACATCTGCAACTAATGTATATATATTGCAATACACAATGTATACTTTTGATGCATTACAAATATATGTATGTATCTACAGAATTTTTATACCGAAATGTATTACTGCTCAATAAAAATACATTTTATGACAATTATAATTATATGTATATAGTTTAATAAAAAAACAAACAGTATTATATTCGCTCAAATTCATATATTCTATACATAAATTGTATGATATTGATATACATCCATATATTGTATTACATTTTTAATGATCATTTCATAAAGTGTTGTATTATTCTATCTATATACAGACACCGTCTGCCTGTATATATGTATATAATAGTAATGTATACATTTTCAGACAACAATTTATACTCTTAATAATATATTTAATTACACGCATATATGAATATAAAAATAATTGCATTGTTTTATAAATTGTATATATATATTTATATAACCATTAAAATATTATACCCTTATACCCTCTATTTTTTGACATTTTTTGTACATATACACAAAATTATATTTATATATATGAATTGGGATATTTTATTAATATTGTTTCATAAAATTAAATTAAATATGTGTGTATACATTTACGCATATATAAAATATAAGGACATTAATTTTTATTTGTATATTTAATATATATGAAATAATATGTAATTGAAAATGAAACTTTCATTTACAAACATTAAAATAACATATATATGTAAATATACTTGAAATAATATATAATAAAATGAAATTAATTCAAATCCATTTTTCTTATTTGTTTTTAGAATGATTCTTGGTATTAAATATTTAATAAATTCTTTCTAAATCGTCATAAAATTTTCAGCTTATAACAGTTTCAAATTATATGTCACTTATAAACAATACAATATTTTTTAACACCACAAAAATTGGGTTTTCTAAAATGGGTGATATCGATTTACGGATAATAATAAATGCGATCGTAATACTTCTATGCATTGAATTGAATTTTTGATATCGCATTGAGGACACATTTATTTGCCACCCACTTCCTGATAAAAATGTATAGATTACAGAAATATATTTAAGTTATTCTTTGGAACGATAGTTTTGATTTAAATGTGACAAAAAAATAATTTGAAATTTTAATTTCCTTATATGTATAATATTTTGTATATATTTTTACTATATAAGATATTTATCACCACCCCAAATATATATATTTAACTAATAATAGAATACAAATTCAACTCACACTTTAAGAGATTCACATATATATGTATTATGTATATCTTATTAATGCATATCTGTATATTTTATAAATAAATATCCATATAAGATCTATTATTTATTATGAATTTTCTCATTTTTCTTTTTTCATTTATACACAGACCTTTTTATCCTTAAAATATCAATATATTATCATATAACACTTTTACAAATAAATTTTTGTAAATGTGTATTTTTATACATAAATAAAATATTATCCTATATATATATGCAATGCACTGAATTTCTTAATATTTCTTATATTGAATTATACTATATTTATTTCGAATTATGGTATTATTATTATTATTATTATTATTCAAAACTATATTTTCCATATCAATTCATTTTATTTTAAATTTCAAATATTATTCCATTTTATATATTTTATATTACATTAAACCAGTAAATAAATCATTTTATTTTATAAATTGGAATATTAATATATACATATATAGAAAAAAAAATATTTATTATTATCTTAAAAATGAAGATTTATACAGAATTTTTTCTTATATATATTATTGTAATAATAAATAAAATCAATATGAATATAGTGTTTACTATTTAAGCTTTATTTATCGTGTAGATTATTTTATTGTATGAAATAAAATTGATAAATAAAATGTGGAGCTGAACAAACAAATATATTTTTAAGTATAAATATGCATTACATTATAAATGTAAAATATATACAGATTTAATAACATAGAATATTAAATTGGTATTGGGTTCCAAGGGATACCATTAGAAAAATTGAGATTTATATATACCATATAAATGTTCTTTGGATAAATATTTATTTTAGGTGTAAAAATTAAGAAATATTTTATTGTATATAGAAAAGTAAACTATTTGATAATTTGCCATAAATCTCATATATCATTTCACTAAAAACAAACAAAAATCTACGAAATCATTTATGTACTATTAATTTATTATAATCATATATACATCAAATATTCCATATATTTCGAGATTATTTTATTTTGTAACACATTTTTGATCAAACGAAAAAAAACCGTATATATAAATTACCAACTAATAATAAATACAAAAAAAAAAGTAAAACTTTTCTTCTGATTTTTTTTTGTATAATAAGTTAAAATATGATTTTATTAATCTATACCATAAACCATATATACATTTTTGATCACAAAACAACGATGTCGACGATAGCTAATATCATCCAATAAAATTATATAAAATATATATATACTATAGGTTTAAAAAGTAGAATATATGTATATAAATATATTCATGTTTATAAACGTATAGCAATACAATGTAAATAAGTAAGGAATAAATTTGGTTTTTTTTTGTACTTTTCTTTAAACAGTTTTCAAACAAAAAAATATTATTTTTCAGTAAAGAAACTTGGTATAGACATTTTTTCCGAACCCCCATTTCTTTTCTTTTTTTTTTTTTTTTTAATAAATTGCACTATACTATATTTTGCCCTTAAGCTAATATAATATTTTATAACATGTATATTTGCCTATGAATATATTTTTATTCTTTTTTGTTTTTTGTTTTGTCATAAAAGTTCATCTTCTTAAATTTCACGTCATTTTCATTTTTGGTCCTTTCTTTCTTTTTTGTTTTTTGTTAGTATACTTATAAATTATATGACAATAAATATCTTTAGCTACATTTATATATTATATTTCATTTTCATTTTCATTTATATATATACAGAGATAGATACATTTCGAATATACATAAATAATGCCCACATATAAAATATATTCAGTTAATAATCAGATGTCAATTATACTTAAGATTTGTGGTGAAGTATCGTTGCATGCACGTTTATATTATAGGCATATGTATATCGCTATAGATATATATAATGTTTGTGAATATATATATAAATAATGTAAAATGCAATGTCAATACATGTGTATATATAGGGAAAACTGGGAAAATGTATATCGGAAAAAAACAACAAGTATAAAGCTTTGATATAATAAAAATAAAAATGTCAAAAGTTCTTTTAGTTGTCTTTTCAATAGTCTCTGATGTATATATAAATAGATAAATATATAGAATATGTACATATATACTATCATACAATGTAATTCATAAATGTTAAATATACTATATATGTATATGCAGAGATAGATAGTATCATATATAGTATATTTATTGATGTTTATAAACATATATAAATATATCGATTGTTTGTATTATATACAATTCATATGTATCTATATATATATATATATATCTAACTATATTATAATAGGTATTATTTGTATGTACTACGTATAGTATATATATATATAAATGTGTACACATTCGACAAGAGATATTCAATTTCAATATATTGATAATGTCAAAATTGATAGCTTTGACTGTTTTTATATATTTATTGAACAAAAAAAAATATATACATGTATATACTTTTATTATGGGCTTCATATTCAGTTGTTATATTATTATTATTATTATTATAGTAAATATGTACAATATAAAAGTTTATAAAAAAAAGATATATATATATATATAATACATATACATTAGATGCTATTTATGATAATAGATATAGAAAATATTAACTATTACTTCATTTTGTTTTTGCCTATATACGATTTTTTTTCCTTTACAATATTGTATATATTTATGTAAATAAAAACAATAATTTTATTGATATATTAATATTTTATTATCAGTATAGAATCACAGAGAGGTGGTTGTGGTGTAAAACGTAATTATTCAATCATATTATATGATGCGATGATGATGATAATGATATCACAAATATATATAGAGATAGACATAACAAAAACAATAGAAGCGAATTCAACAGGTCCACAATAATTTTAGATTTTATATAAAACAACAGGTAATTTAAAATGTACATAAAATTGGAATATAAAACATTTTTTCATTAAATACCGCATAAATAAATAAAGTAATACACATTGCGGTTACATTATTAAATAAGAATATAATTTATATATATATATATAGAATCCAATGAAAGTTTATGAAGTCAAGCTATATGTCAAATCAAATACGGTTTGTGTTTTGGAAATTTTGAGTATATCTTACAAAAAAAAACAAGGAAATAAGAAAGCAGACGTTATAAATCCATGAGATTTATAGAATCGAATTTCATGTTTTCTGCTTCATAAATACAAAAAAATGTATTCAAATAGGGATTTCAACCAATTAGATTCAATTTGATGAATTTTTTATGGAGAAAAAATAAAAATTAAAAGTACATTAATTTATATACCCATTGATAAACCAAAAATATATACATTTTATTTGGATGCAATTCAAAAATCATTTCATTAAAGTTTAATAATAGAAAAAATGGTTGTTAATTTAATATAACTATTAAAGGTATTATAATTTCTTAAAGTGTAATGTTATTTTCACTTTTTTTATATTTATAATAAAATGTCAATGTTTTTGTTGTTTATGTTCAGTCAGTTTATATCATCATTTATAATATAATACCATATTTATTTTTGTACTTTTTTTCTAAAGAAAAAAAATATTATAATACATATAAATAAATCAATCATTTTCAAATGTGATTTATTCGATATCATTCAAATTATAAAATCTCTGGTAATATATACAATATGAAAATAAATATGTTATGTATATACATCAATATCTGTTATTTATATAAATATATATATACGATATATCAATATATCTTTATCAATTTAAATAAATATTCTGTTTAATCTGTTTATTGTTTTTCTTTTTCTTATTGGTATTCTATCAATTTCTTTGATATATAACAAAAAAGTATTATATCAATATCGTATATTTTCGGACATTTTGCGAAGATATTGAAAAATAAATTGAATTTTCAATATTTACAAAAAAAAAAGAAAATAAATAGACTTTCAATCAAATATTTACATTCACTATAACAATGAGCATATATATTTATTATATATGATATATGTAACGTTTGAGATAACGAAAACAAAATTACGAAATTCAATATCAATGTAAATAAAAATATACAAATATAATATAATAGTTTTCTATATAACATTGTTATCGACGACCACGTCATAATATTGTTCAGTGTTATGTATAACATTGGTCATACAATGTTATTGCTATTTATATTTCGCTTTCGCATTGCATGCTGGCGTATACATATAGCAAACACTATTTTTGATTGAGTGTATCACTCGGTTTTGTCGCTATAGCCTGATGAGTTGACAAAACATTTTTAAATCAGAACGAAACAAAACCAGTGAGTGAATACCATTACCAAGCATCACACTATCCAATATCCTATTCCATTAACAATTTTAGGTAATTTTACCTTGATGTAGAACATCATAAATGTTGATGTATAAGTTTCAGTGTTCTTACCTTCATGATTATATAAAAGATCGTACGATCAAATTAATCATTTGTATGGGTAAATAATGCACGTATATAAACTTATATATGTAATCAACATTGTTTTCTAAATAATATAATAATATAATAAATAAAATATATCAAACCATATATAATTATAAAAATATATAATTTTTTTTTTAAATAATTAAAAGGATACATTCTGAGGGATCCTGATTTATCTCCAATTGCTAAAAGTTTTTGTACTGGATCATAAGCTAGAGATGTTGGTGAATGTGGAAATCCATGTCGAAATGTCTATAAATAAAATAAAAATAAAAATAAATAATTAAATATATTTAATATTACAAAAAAATGTATAATAGTATAATATTGTATAATATAAATATTATAATATTGTATAATATTTTCAAGAATATACATTTGTTTTGAATAAATTTAACATTTAATATTTAAACTCAATGTAACAGATTAAATTAAAAAATCATTGATATACTTTAACAATTACCGAATTATATTTTATTTATACATTTTATTAGCCAAATTTTCTAATTTGTTTCTTTAATTAGTAGAACACCTGAACCTACTTATTATTATTATTATGATAATAATAAATATATTTATTCTCATGACTGTTGCTCATTAAGTACTTTATATGATTTATGATTTATAGAAATACATCATATTGGCAAAGAAGATATATTTTTTTAATAATACAGATATAAACATAATTTTAACATAATGGAAAATGTAGCTAAATAATACTTATATTGCATTTTATCTAATTGAAAACAAGAGTTAAGGGACGCGTGTATGTATTTACAGAATGTTATAAGGGTATACGAAAGGTATTTTAAATATTCATATCATGTACATATATAATATAATATGGTTTGAGTAATGTTATATATAATAATGAGGGTAATTTGTTTGAAATATTTCTGAAATAATTAATATATAGAATAGAATTATAGATATACAAAATGATTGATGATTAATTATGTGGATTATATACATATATTTATATAGGAATTGCAAGGATTCATATTACATCAAACGTATACATATATGTATATATTTATACAAATAATATAATTTATTTAAGCTTTATTCATAGAAAGATTATACAACAACCAAATTTAATTAACATAATCAACATAATAATATTTTTTCAAAATTTGTTTATATCGATTTTAAATTTGAATTTAATATGATTAAGAAAATTAATTTTTTTTTAAATACATATATATAATACATATAATATATATATATAGCAATTTTAAATAAAGCAATTCTAATTATTTAATTATATTTCGGCAAAACTAAATTCAAAGAACATTGTGATTAAGTTATTATATAATACATATGATACAGTATACATAATACATGTTATTTAAAATTTAATATATGTATTTCTAAAGTTCAAATTCTAACGTAAATTATATTTATAAACATAAAGAAAAATTGGATTTATAATAAATATGAAAGTGTTTTTATACAAATTATTTTATAGGAATTATTAAATTTTCAAAAAAAAAAAATGAAACACACAAATTATGCATAAAAACAATATTTATATATATACAATACATATTAAGTCATGTTGAATACCCAATTCACATTATAAATGTCACCGCATAAAATGTATTAAATGAGTTTATGTGCGGATTTACAGATTTGTCCTCATAAAATTATATATGCATATTAAATATTTTAGTATTTTTTTTTTTTTAAATATAGATGTACATAAGGTTTTAACATCTTTCTATATGCAGATTTATATATATATATATATATATATATATATATATATATATAATCATATGTTATGTGGTTATATTTATAAAATAATAATATTACAAACGCAGGTAAATATTAATTACATTTATATATATATATGTTTCTATATGTATAAAGGAGTTATAAATAAAATTTTATTTATACCTGGATAATAAAAATAAGCTATGCACAGTTAACCTTCGCGTAGGCAGTATATACCCGGGTATATATCGTCGTTTTCAGTTTGTTATAATTTATGCACATAATGGCGGATCTTATTTTCCTCAATTATACTCGTATCATTTTTATAGCTTATTCTAAACAAGTGCTTGAGATTGGTAAAAAAAAGTTTTTTCGATTGATTTGTTTCAATTTTATAATTTTCATCCTATAATACATTTTATATACCCAGGTAAATAAAGGCAGTAATTGTAAAAAGTAATAAAAAATTATTACTTACATAAAAATATATGAAATTAAGTGTGAAATATAAAGAGTTTACAAAATTTGTTTTGTAAAGCAATATCTATAAAATAAAAAATCGTTATGTATAGTATATCTGTTTTCCGTTGTTATGATGGTGAAACATGAAATCATTCTAAATTCTATATATTTACTTCTATCATTCATAAGATCAATATGGGTATACTTTGTCAATTACTCACATGAAGGAGAAGTGTTTATTACGGGGTTATAATCAATGATGATTATGATTCATAATCATTTGGTGCGTTCATAATAATAAACATGTTTCAAACATGTTTGGTGTTCTTCTGAACGAAAAATTATCAACGATCCATGCGGAAGAAATATAAATATATTTTACTTTTATAATAATTTCAATTTTCAATTTATTTATATTATTTTTTGTTTTTTTTTAGTTTTTTGTTTCTCCTTGCTCTCTTTCAACATTTATAAAATGATGAAACAAAAATATTTCATGTTTAATAAAAGCAAACATGTTTAATAAACATGTTTAACAATCAGTAGCGTTCACGAGAAAAAGCTTAAACATGTTTAATAATCACGTTATTATGAACGCAACAATTGATTGTTGTTTTATGTTGTTTATTGCAATTTTTGGTTTATTACCATTGTTTTATATATCTATTTTCGTACATGTCGATTGTTGAATCATTTGGTTTTTGGTTTTTGTTTTTCTTATTTATGTCATTTCGGTTAGTGCGTATTATTGTTTTAGTGTGATAATGTGGATTAGTGGATTTTTGTTTTTTTAGTGATTTATTACTAGTTATTTTATTAATTGTGTTTCACTGTGAAATTTTGTAAAATGGAAGAAGACGATAAAATAACGGACCGATTTAATTTTCTCTCAAGCGCAGCAATCGCCAGGTAACACAAAATATTTTATTTTATTCACTGTTCATTTTCATTTTCGTTTCCCTAGATTGTCGCATGATGAGCGTTCTGAATACTATAGAAGAATGATTGAAGAATGTGATGATTCCGTTGGTTATCCTGATGAAAATGATGTCGACGATGACGAAGATGTTGAATGGCTTCCTGATACAACAGAAGATATATCAGATGTTGAAATAGGTGAACATTTGATCGAATATGATGAAGAATATGACGAAGAAAGTAACGCAGAATCTGATACTGAAATGGTAACAGAAGATAGTTTTACAAAAACGAACAATGCTAACTATTTCACAAGCATTGATGGAACTAAATGGTTAGAAGATGAACCACGATGGCAACGATTTCGCGCACATAACATAATTCATACCAATCAAATGGGACCAGATCCGATTACGAAAAATTTATCCATCCAAGAAACATTTTCTTGTATTATGAATACATCTATGCAAGATATAATTTGTCGCTGCACCAATCGTAAAGCTCGTAAAACGTATTGTGAATGGAATCAAGCAAATCCTAATAAAGCGCAACGTATTTGGAGAGATTTGATGGAAGAAGAACTTCTTGCTTATTTTGGTATTCTGTTTTACAGCGGTTGCCATCGATCTAATTTTGAACCTATTAAACAATTGTGGAATGATAATGCAATGTCGTTATATCGTGCCACAATGAGCTTAAAAAGATTTCAGAGCATAACCCGTTTTATAAGGTTTGATAACGACGGCACAAGAGACAAAAGGTTAGAAAATGATAAGACAGCCGCCATATCAGATATATTTAATATGTTGAACGCAAATTTGAAACATTTTTACAAACCTTATGAAAATATAACCGTGGATGAACAATTGTTTCCATATCGAGGTAGAACGAAATTTACTCAGTACATGCCGTCAAAACCGGCAAAATACGGAATTAAGTTGTGGTGGGCATGTGACGCAAAGACATTTTATCCACTAAATGGTCAAATATATACAGGAAAAAAAGATAATATACGTGAAAAAAATCAAGGTAATTCTTCACATACAATTTATATCATGTTAATATTTATATAATTTGCTTTTCAATTATATAAATAAGAAATTTGCCGCATATTTGCACTTTCTTCCTTTCTTCCTTTCTTCCTTTCTTCCTTTCAAATTAGTACATAAGTGGATTCTTGTTTTTAGATTAATTACTTTTATTTCTCATTCATCATATTATTTTTTTGATGATTTACGTTTTTTAGGTGAACGCATCGTGAAAGATTTGATTAGCATTTACAAAAATTCAGGTCGAAATATAACGGTTGACAATTTTTTCACTACATTACCACTAGCGAGAGATTTGATAAAAATGAAGTTATCATTGGTTGGTACTTTAAAAAAAAACAAGCGATATATACCAAGAGAATTTGCAGCAAGCAAATTGCGACCCGTATTTTCCACACAATTTGGGTTCTTGGAAAACGAACCTGTATCTATATATTCGTATGTACCGAAAGAAAACAAAGCTGTTATTTTGCTGTCCACAATGCACCACGACAAAACCGTGTGTGCTCCAAAAAATAAACCAGCCGTAATAGAATATTATAATAAAACAAAGAGTGGTGTAGATGTAATGGATAAGCTTTTAGGGCAGTACACTACAAAGAGGCGAACCAACCGTTGGCCTTTGGCTCTATTCTACAACATTTTAGACATTGCGGGACTTGCGACGTACATTCTTCATAATACGAATAATCCATCGGTTACGACAAAAAACAGTGCGCGTAGATTGTTTGTAATTCAGATGGCAAAAGATTTATGTTTGCCACATATAAAAACCCGGGCAAAGGACTCCAAAAGTGTGCGTTCGTTTTCAATCAAAAATGCAATTGAAAGTATATTGGAACGTACTTTGGATTCATATAATGCAGAGGAACAACTTCCGTCTGATTATATTGAAGAGAGAGACGCTACTAACCGCATTAAAGTGAAAGGTGGTTGTAATATTTGCTATCGAACTCAAAAACGCAAACGGCCAACTAGAAAATCATGTTGTGGTTGCCAAATGCCAGTTTGCGTAGAGCATAGTATTTCGTTTGCTAAGTGCGAAGACTGTTGTAAATAAATGTAAATAAATGGGTTTATGCAAATTACAACATTTGAAGAAATTTTGGGTTTTTTATTGAATTTCAATTTTATTTAATTTATATTATTAGTTTATAGTTTTTATTTTATTTTATGAACTATTTTTTTATTATAATATTATAACGAAATAAAATTATTAACAATTATTAAAGATACAATTAAATATTAATTCATAAAATTATCATAACAAATGTTTATCCTGTTGGTATGTTTGTTTTCCCAGAACATATATCTAAAACTGGGTTCTTATATCAAATTCAACCTTTTAACTATTAAGTAATATAAGGCAATATGCAAAAAGTTGCATGGAATATGTAAAAGTATGTTACATGATATGAAAAAATTGAAACTAATTTCGAAAGGGTTGAACTAGAATTTAAATATATATATATATTATATACACACAAACTTTTTTTATATACCCAGGTAAATATAATCCATTATAAGTATATTTTTTTACTGCCTACGCGAAGGTTAAGGGGTTCATAAATATCAAAAATGACAAGAACAAAAAAATATCCAAAACATATAATATTACGTTAGGAATACACAAATATGCGATGTCATAAAAAAAAACGGAAAAACGTTCGTTTAACAATAGCAGAACTAATTTGTTTTAAATTATCTTACTTAAATCTGCTTACGGTTAACAAATGTTAAAGTTATCATTAGAACTCGATATCTTTAAAAAAAATTATGGAATTAATAGTGGCATTCCCTGTGCGAAATTCAATATAATCCTTAAAGCATAGGAACACCAAAACTAATATAAATGTATATGCTACATGTACACCTATCGCCCCATATATCCATATATATCCATATATACATATATAAATTATAATTAAAGTTAATAAAATATTCACAAATGATTTGTTTATGATTTTTCCTTTTTATTTATATGTATTTATGCGTATACTCTACAATATTATGTTATGATTATATTTAGGCTGAAACAATATATAAAAACATACGGAATTATATATATATAAATGAATCATGAAATATATACAATATACATAAACGCATATATGTGAAAATGACATTATAAATATTAGATTATATATATTCATATATATTTATAGGTAGATTATTCGTTTAATATATGTGTATATTTTATGGATTCTATGAATAATACATAAATATTTTTCATATGTTTTTTTATATACATACATCATCATCATCATCATCAGCATACAACTATAATATACAATCTCACATGAATGCTTAATATTTCAATGTATACACAAATTGCTCCTCTATCATAATAAATATAACACCGCATATATTTATATAAGAACGATTAAAGGTAACATTCTACAAAAACACAGATATATAGAAAAAGTATAAAAATAATAAAGAAATTCTTAAATATTTTCATTCAGGTCTTGATTGCGGTTATATTTTCACATCGTAATTCAACCTAACAAAAGCACATCTTTATACGATACGATGTAATAAATCGTTTATTATACGTGAGGTTTTTCGTTTGATTTTTTTACAGGTACATTGTATATTTGACGACAAATAGTTACGTTTAGCTTTATTATCATTTATCCGATGAACCCATTACTTTCGATTCTATTAGAACAACAAATACAACATATGGTATTGTTAAAAACTTGTAACTTACAGTACAGTTTTTTTAATATAAAATTATATATATTATATAGGTAAATTATCCTATTGGGAATATATATATATACAATCAATTACAATTAGGCAAACAAATATAACTCAATTTGTATATGTTATAATCAATAATCGATATTATATTTTTTTAATATAACATATTATTACAATCAAAATATATATATACACAATGGTATAATATACATGTATATTTATACGATCTTTATATATATTTTTTACTATAACTTTGTAAATAGTATATAGATAGTTATATCAATTAGTTACATGACTAAATGTCGATATAGTACAATAATTAAGTAATTCAATAGATATTATAATCTATTACAGGTGATATATATTATGCATATATATTAAAAATTACATTGACACTGAATTCGATGTAGTACAATTTTAACTTTCATTATCGGAGATCAATAACCTATAAGAAACCTTTATATAATTATAGTATTAAAAAACAAACACAACTATTTGAAAACATTTTTAATATATAAAACACAAATATAATTTAGTTTGGGTTTATTTTAGGTAAAATTTGTGGACTATATTACAAAATTAAGTGCTTACATCATAATTTTATATGAAACGCATCGCAGAATTTCCCCATATTATATAAACAAAAAAATATAATTTACCGGAATTTTTAATATATTTTCTGAGTGTGTATATCAATATAAATTGCATGAAAAAGCATATATGATGCTATATAATTATAAAATAAATATGTTGTTTGTTTGTTTATTTATTAATATTCCTTCGGTAGCTTAGACCATATGGAAATTATAGTTCTGGCTCTGTATGTGATACAAATCCTATCAAAGTAGGATTCGAACTCACGACTTTAGAAATTTGTCAGATTTCTTCAGTAAATGCACGATAACCACTTGTGCCACAGAGTGAACTTAAAAAAAAAAAATAAATATGTTATACATTATATTAGACTATGTTATCATAATATATATATATATAGATTATTTAATAATTAACATGATGAAAAGCTTCTTATTTAACGATTAGTAATCGCATATATTTAAACACATATAGATATATACATATTTACTTTTACAGTATAATAAATAATAAATGCTTTATTTTCATCATTTTATAAATTCATATATGCGTTAATTTGTTTTCAATTTTATATATTCACAAAGCTACATGTATAAAAGTGTAAGTATATAAGCGTACGAAATATATCAGAGATGCTTATTATATCTACTCTAACCGCACAGTAGTTATAATAAGCATCTAAAATTATATCCTTTGGAGACTCATAAAGCGTAAATGAATTTGTATCAAATGTAATTTGTAATAAAAACCAATTAAATACGAATTATTTTATTTCCATAGCATAAAAATATGTGTCTAAATTATTGACTGTGCCTGAATTATTCACCCATTGTCAGTGTTTCTGTGGCAATATTTAAGAAAAGATATGAAAAGAATATTTTATCGGTTAGTTTTCATCTTAAGAATCAAAATTTTAAATCAAAAGAGTAAATAATTATTATTTGGAAAATTTAATTAATTGAATCATTTCAGCTTTTGCCTAAAATTCCATCATTGTTTATGGTGTTTATAAATTTAATTCAGATGGGTTATACATATATTTAATATTATAAACACATGCATATTAAATACTTTTTTTTATATAAAAACTCAATGAAATGATTATGTATAATAACAAAAAAAAAGTTTTTCAGAAGAATATTCACACACATATAATATATCATATCAATATATATAGAGTATTAAATTGTATAAATGTAAAATTTCTTTTGAAATCTATTTGTATGTATGAAAAGATGTATATTATATATAAATATTCATATATATGGAGAATTGTTATTATATATATAAATAAATAAATTATTTAATAATGATGCATATATACATTTATATAAATATTCCTCTTTTATCATAATATATATACATATATTATTATACATATTTGTAATAACGCATTTAATATGAAACATTATATCATTTGAATTGTCACAGTCTATTATTTGATGGTTTCATCATACTTTTGTCTAAATAACTATAAATACTATAAATTTATAAGGAATAAGAATATATAACCATATACATATAGAACATAAATATTTATGTATTATAATAAACATATCTATATTGCATATATTACATTACCATATATATATTGCATATATAGTTTATAATTATTTTTACCACTTATATACGAGTACATCTGAAATGTGTTGTGTTCAAATTTTCATATATATACTTCATTCTATAGTATAGTACAAATACTATATAGTCATTGTATAGTACAAATATTTTTGCACTTATATATGATTTATTAAACAAGAAAATAAATCGTTAGAAAATAATTTACGTACGTATGTGTATATATTAAATATAATTATAGATATATAATTAAATACATATAAATATTAATGTACATATATATAAATATTAATTACATATATAATATATGAATATGTTATGAGAAAACTTTGAAATTTTCAAGTAATTAAACTTATATAAATGCTTATTATATAAATTGGAAAAATGTTTGCTATTATTAAATGATTTTGTGTATACATAAATAAAATACATATCTCCATATATGTATAAAAGCATATAATAAGTCATATTCATTCTTTGTTACATCAAATTTACAATATTATGTCTATGCAAAAAGTGAAATATTTTATATATAATTCTATTTTAAAGTCAAACTATTTTAAAGCTGAGAAATAGTTAAATGTTTGAAATAGTTATAGTTATAAATAGAAATAGTTATATTTTTTGAATCAATTTTATCGTACTTCACTGTTTGATAATTTAAAAAAAAAAAGCAAAACAAAACAATAACAAAAGTGAAAACATTCTCCCTAATTTTTTTCCTAATTTTAGTTAACTTATTAAGTTCTTGATTTAACACTGTGTTTTGCCAGAGATTGCAATCATTTAATGCGGTTTACATAAATATAAATATCATCTCTAAATAATTTACTATTTTTATCATCTGGTAATAAATCTTTGAAATTCGTAGTTTATAAATAATGTATCATCATATGTAGTATTTTTGGATTAACAAAAAGGATAAATGATGTAATATATTTAGTAATTTGACACTTTTCCTTTTATATACATAGACATAATATATATTATATAGATACAATATACGATAAATTTATTCAATATATTTCATATATAGTAGAATAAATATGCCTATATATTTAAAATTTTAATCAATTTAGTAAATATACATGAGGATTTAAAAGTTTCCATATATGTTTACTGGATTTATGTACCATTTATAATTTATGACCCTTGTCTGATGAATATTTATTTCACCTGGAGTATACATTTACAAAATTAAACAATATATATATTTTATAATTTTTGTTACTATATCTTAAATACAAAAAATGTATTATAATAGTATTATAATCGAAATAATTAAATTTTTAATCTATCAATTTTTTCAATTATAGTTTGTTACATATTATATTATATAAGAGTATCGTATTTTAAGAGCTATATACCATCTACATATATAAGAAATATTAGCAAAATTTACGATAAAACCATTATTAAATACTCATGTAGATAGAATCATAAAATGTTTTTCATCCATTTAGTACCTATTTCATTACATGATACATAATCATTTAAGAATATAAAAAGCATTTATTATATATATATATATATATATATATATATGATTATATTTGGAAAACATCACAGTGACACAGGTGCTTTTATATCTATCTTTGAAATGAATGTATATATTCTTTATATATACATCTTAAATATACACACGCATGTATTATAATGGGACCATATATGAATTTGATTGAAGAAATAATAATTGGGTTACAATTTAAGTCAGATACATGTGTACAAATGTATACACTATATGTATATAATAATAAAGAAAGCAAAAAAATGAAATCTTGACTTTTAGATAGAAAAATTTCTTTCGTTTGATTATTATACTTATACAAATACGTATTTAGGTATTTACCATATATATGTATATAGTTATATAGATAAAAGATAAAAATAATATGTAGTATACTCTTTTCGACAAAGTAATAACAAAAGAAGTAATATAACAATAGATAAATAGGAAAACTCGTCCATTGTTAGCTTGGATATATTATTATATAATAATAATTTGGTATAATTTTATGATAAACAATCAAATATATATATAGGCGAATGGCCAATATGGCTTAGGTATACCAAAAAAAAAAGTACTGTATAACAATTTGAGTTCTTCAATAACAAAATATATATTAATATATACACATTAAATTTTATTAAATGTACATTAATTCGTAATAATAATCCATTTATTTTCAGTAACATCATTTGAAATAGCAAAACGATAAAAATGTTCTTTATAATGTAACAAAATTTTATTTATTTCATACAATCAAATATTATTAATTTGGAATGTTATATGGAAATAATTACTACAATTGAGCTAAAATTATAAAATGAATATTTATATGTACACCATACGAACTACCGATATGATATTGCTCAAAATCGAATGATTGAATTCATTCAATTCATTTCAAATGGCCATTTTTTTTATAATGCACATATCCGTTTTGGTGAAATGAGGAGACGTCTTAAATTAATTTTATTTTTATCTATCCTTTAAAAATTCGAGACACAATTCCATAATAATATAATCAAATAACTATATAATAGAATTTATAGTTTTTCAACTACTTTTAAGAGAAAATGTTGATAAACATCACTTTAAAATAAAAAAAAAACAAATTAAATCAATATCATGAATATAGAGAGTAAATTTCAACTATATATATATTTGATATATATAAAACAATATATAAATGATACTTTAAGTGGTGCATATACTTTCTATTTTTAATACTGTATATCAATAATCCCGTATGTACTATATAATATATGTGTACAATTTTAACATCATTATCTCTATATAGATTGTTTCATCACATACAAAAACTTGCAGCATAACATCAAGGGTGTTCTTCATAAAATCTTATTGAAAATAAATAGCAATGACAAACAATAAGACACTTAAAAGCAAAAAAAATGGAATAAACTGATCTTATTTTTAAGGTACGATTATACACCATCGTTGTTGTTAAAAAAAATTTATTTATAGATAGAATATGGCATCAACGACAAAAATTGCATCAACATATTATTTATTTTTTAAAAAAAAAAACCCTTTTATCTAACACCATCGACAATATAGTAGAACAAAAATGAAGATGGGGAAGATTCATTCGTTGTTATATATACATATATTCAATATATATGACGGGGTTAAATCATTTATTTATATATAAGCACAATATTTATGTTTGTAGACACACTCGTATACGGAATAAAGTATACATAAACATATTATCGACAATGTATGTCATATCCAATATATATCTATATCATCATATAATATATAAGTGTATCTATATATACATATTCTAGAATAGTAGATATATATCGATACTATGTACGTATGGATATAGAATAAATATACATAAATATATCATTTTACCATTTTCAATATTATTTGTATATATATACACTATAAATAACCGACTTTTTGAAATAATCAAACTTATAGCTTTATCATATAAACATTATATATATGCGGATATATATGGAATTTTAACCAAACATGAATCAATAGAACACTCTTTTCTATATATACTATATATCTTTATATATCTATATGTATACTGAAAATATTGTAAATATTACAATTTTTTTATATACTATATATAGGTTTGATTTTGGTATATCTGAATACCAATTTAGGTGGTAAACATAAATATTTATTTATGGAACAAATAATTCATTTTAATATTTGATACATTATGTATATATATATAGGAATACGATGTATCCTTAGACATTTGTGATTTTGTTCGTTCTATATAGTTAAATAATAAACAACATCAAATTTAAATACGAATATCCCTTTCAATAAATATATAATCAACAATACTGGCCCACAGATAAAAAACGGGGCTAACCCTTTTACGTTTTTTACTTCAATCCTTTAATAAATATTCACATCATCCATTATATAACGTTGTTTTTTAGAATCTGCTACCTGATGGTGATGATAACTTGTTTTTGAGTTTTCCATTTTCAACACAAGTGCTTTTTTTTGCATCCAATCTCATAAAAACAGTTATACAAACTATTACAGAAGACAAATTTGTAAGAAACCTCAGTTTTTTGTTTATGAAATTTTAGGAGAAATTCAAAATGGTTTAATGAAAACAAGCTAGTCAAATACCTATGATTTCAGTATATGGATATCAAACCTATAAAAAATTACTATCAAACCTATAATCCAATAATTATATAGACATAAAGAATGCGGGGTTCCTTTAAAATAATAATAAAAACCATATAATATGAATAATTTACCGTGTAATAACCATAATACGATTATACATTTTATATACCCTCATTATATAATATATATATATAATGTTAATATTATAATTATTGTGTTTATTTTCCATTTTGGATATGCCATTTCTGCTGATAATTATTTGTTAAACGCGCATATTATTATATAAAATGTTATGAAGAAAGTTTACCGCCTAATATATAAAGACATATCAATAATTTGGATATTGTATATAAATATGTAAAACTATACATAAAACAGATATATATATCTAAGAGTTTAAAATTTTAAATAATTTTGAATCAGTGTTATGTTATTATGATTCTATGTAGATATAAATACTTGAAAGTATAAATATAATTATATATATTATAAAAGTTAAGAAATCTTTATAAAATTTTATTCAATATATATATATATATATATTCATAAATAAATTTTAAATATACAAAAGCATGAATTGATATATTTTGTTATGTTCTATATGTATGTATAGTAATTAATTTCAATTCATCTATACGATGGCATTTAACATTTACAATATACATTAATAACTTATAACAGAGTGCACTATAATCATATGGCATCGTTAGAAATTTTTATAGCATTGAAAATATAATTAAATTTTGTTTCTAAAAATCTGTATCTTCAATTTTTTTGGGTGTTAAATAAGAATAGCTTAATTTTTTTTCAATTAAGCAATGCGATGGAAATAAATTCTCTTATCTATTTTGATAATAAAAAAAAGACATTCAGGTATATAGAATTGGATCAGACAGAAGAGGACAGAAAAGGCAATCAAAGGGTGGTAAAAAATCGTTATGTAATATAATTTATTTCCTACTCATCGTATATACTAACGGATCACATTGTATAAATAGATCGGTTAAATCATGCAAAAAATTAAATTTTCTTTCAACAAAATAAATTACTTTATTATACCCAACGTAAACCTTTTCTTTGTATACATATACACCATAAATACAAACCGTATATATTATAGCTTGTATATCTATAGATGGGTGGGTATATTTTAAATTAAATGAAATGTATATACCATATATATATAAATATAGTACCATATATAGTCAAGTACCATGGGATTAATACGTAACCATTAAATATTTATATAGATTTTAAAGTTTTTTAATCTCTGTATATATAAACAACAACTATATATATATATAAAATATATATAAATATTCGCCATTTATTAATCGTTTCAATTAAATATATGAACTTAATTGTATAGCTAATGATATATTTTTAATATAACTACATATAGATTGGCGTGTAAATATTGAGATTCATTTTATGAAAAATTTTGCAGACTTTACAGGAAATTAATACTTTCATTATATTATAAATGTATATAGGAAAAGAACATATAAAGAGACGAACGTTGCTTATTTTATTTATTGTTTATTTATTCCTGTTTATATATATATATATATATATATATATATATATATATATATATATATATATAAATATATATATATATATCACAAATGGAAATTAAATTTTTATATATTATACCACTAATTTCGGATCAAACGTAAATAATAATCAAAACAAAATATCTATTTTCCAATACAATATAAACTTTTCTGATGTATTGTATTTAATTATAGAAAATTAAAATATAAAGGCACAATGAATAAGAAAAACAGAATTCAATGAATGTATAATAAATTAAAAAAAAAACTAGGCCAAATCAAGTAACAAACACATTACTTATATACATATATATATATGTACATGATTGTTCAAAAGAAAATATATTTCCTATTCCTTGTTGCTATATACCATATATATACAATAGATAAATACAACAACATTTTTGTTTGAATAGAGAAGCAATAAAAAATATATATATTTTTTTTAATGAACCTATAATAAAAAAAAATTTCTATATAGAAACCATTAAAATTCATCAGAATTAATAAAGTAATTTATTTTATTTTATTTTTTTCTTCTTCTCCATTTTCAAGTTTATTACAATATATATATATTCTATATACATGGGAATGTTATATTTCATAGAGATTGAATGAATGAATAGAGCATATGCAAATAAAAGAAAAGCGAAAATGTATATGAGGAAAATTTAAAGCATTAAATTCACCGATTTTTTTTATATATTTTGAATGTTTGATTGTAAAAATGATACTATAAAAGTGCGTCTTTAATCAAAAAAAAAAAATTAAAACAATCGTATATATCGTATACAAGGAAGAGGAACACCAAATAACCATCATATATATTATACCTCATGATGTCGAGTTTATTTTTAGTTATGGTTTGTTCATTTTATGTTTTTTTTCTTGTTTAAATATACCTATATATACTTTTCCACAATTATTTGAAATTTTGCATATCTTTATATTCTTCTTTAGATACATACAAAAGCACATCAACACAACCAAAAAGAAAAATAATTCAAGAATCATAAAAGAAATAAAGTAACTAATAACTAGACCTATATATATTTTAAGTGTAAAAATTGTAATAAATTTTCAAACCGCGTCCATTTTTCTACTTTTTTTTTTATTCTTGTTATATACAACACCATTTATTTTCTTTTTTTATATTCATTTATGTATTTAAAAAAAAATTTTTTTTTATCGTATATATATCCCACATTATTTAGAATAGATGAACATGTATATATGGTATAATATGTTTCAAACTTTTGATGTTCCCTTAAGAGTTTTTTATTATAGAGACATAGATTACTGTACAATATATATATATATAGTGTACAGTCAGATAAAATGTTATAATATATTTATATATAGATCTGTATGCCTGTATACATATAGAATATATATGATTATATGATGACGTTGCTTTGGATATTTTAACAATAAATTTTTATACATACATCGTTTTTCTTTTTTGCAAACAACTAAAACCGCATAAGGATAAAGGGACTGAATATAGATACTTGCATGAGTATATTTGCTATAGTCAAAATATTATTTATAAAGCAAATATTATATAATTTTTTGTTACTTTTCATGTACATACAAAATAAACTCAAACGGAAGTTCACAATTTTAACGATTTATATCATCTTGTATTTATTCCTTTTTTTTTGTTTGTTTGTTATTATTCTATACATACGGTAACCATCCGTCCTGTAATTCAAATACTATGAACATTCATATATATTTTTTAGATTTATGTATTTGTATAGCTTTTATAGCATTGAAAAAATGAAATGATCCATTCAATGGTAAATAATATATAACATTTAATAGTAATGTATAAATGTATATATAGTTATGAAAGGATATACAATACAATGTTTATAAAACAATAGAATTTGAGAAACTCTGTCTTATTGATATAAATAATTTCAATGTAGGAGGGTATTGAAATTTAAGAATTTTAAAGGAAATTCTATGTAATGAATTATAATAATAATAATTCTGTGAACTGATTATATTGTGATATTTGATATCATACAGTCGTAACTTGTTGGTTGTTGTTGATTGTTCTATCTGAGTTCTGGCAAACATGAACAAACACCGAACAGTTATAACTATATTTTCAAAAATAAACGGACACCATGTATAGTATATTTGCACAGAACTGTGATGTGTGTTTATGTTTTTTAACCATATATCCATATCCATATTTATAGATATAGATGTAAAGATAGTGCATTGTACCAAATTACATATGAAAAGTTTTCAGATATTATCTGTATTCTATTCTATAAATATTTTTACACATTTTTAATGTATACAAATATAAATATTATTATTCTATATGAATATACGTAAAAAATAAAAAATAAACATATCTATACATTTTGTGTAAAAAAAAACTTTTAAACTAAATTTTTTAGACAAAAAGGTATACCTGATAAGCATATTTCCAAAAAATATACAGATGTAGATATATAGATAAATAGATGTATATGTGGTTAAGGCTTTAGATATTTTGATATATAGTTTACAAAATAAAATACAAATTCCATTTTTTTTTTCATTTTAGTATATAAGTATAAATAAAGTCCACTTCAGGAATATGGAAAAACACTTACTTGCACCATATTTACGAAACATTTAAATGCTCTTATCAGCAAAATATGGTTATTAAATGAAGAACTTTAAATCGAAGAAATAATATTTAGTCCTAAATTTACTTTTACCATAACCATTACTTATATTGAAAATCTATTATTATATAAATATTGCATATAATATTTAATGCAATTTTTTTAGTGAGTAAAAATTCATTGGTGGATAATCGGTGCAAAGGAAATGCTATATACAAATATATCTTTAATATATATTTAAATATTTCCGATATTAAAAGAATTTTGTTTTTATATTACAATTTTTCCAACATTGATTATTTATATACAGTAAGCAATCAACGTCCATTTGACCTACGAAATCCATTGAAACAAAATAAAAAAATATACGTTTTGTGATACAATTATTATTATTATTATTTACTATATGTAAATCTTTCAGAAATATTATTATCCTCATTGCCTATTTACACATAAAAAATACGATATCCTTTTATAAATGTTGTTTATATAATCATTCATTATCTGTTTATATGTTATGTATATATAATCAGATTTTAATCTTTAACTATTTATAAAATATTCGTTTTCAATAACACAGCAAATAATGTGTTAATATATATTTAAGAAGATATTTCTAATAAATGAAAGTGAAAATAATCTAAATCTTTTATTATATCTAAAAAATATTGTTGTTGAAGAAAAAAAAATTAAACATACAAAGGGAAATCACTGCAAATAACTATAAATAATAAGTGTCAACCTATACCACTTGAATTGTTATATAACTATTCACTATCATATATACATAATATAACATATAACACCTATCCCGTATATTTCCGATATACTTTCCATTTATCTATATAAAAAAAGTCGTATGATTACGAAAAAAATAACAGCTTAACTTTTCTTTATATATATATATTTCTACGATACATTGCATGATACACAACATGTGCTATAAGATAATAAAGTAATATACGAAATCTTTTACAGAAAAAAAAACAGTACAGATAAAAAGTATTTGCTTGTATCTATATGTATATAATATTGTGAAGCACATCATAATCGGATAAATCTTATCAATACCTCAAGGCAATGTATGCTTTATTATATACATTTTATATCTTTTTTTATAGAAGAATACACGTGTTTAGCCTGTCCCATTTCATCACAAACCATTATATATACAGTATACAGTGGACTATATCCGCATTATATATATACAGATATTTTTATAATATACATACTAAATTTTGTTTTGTATTGATTATTGTTAAAATCCTTATTTATGTGAAATATATTTTTCCAATATTATACATATATCGAAAAAAAGGACTTATAAGAAAATATTATAAAAAAAAATAACCCTTATATCTTTTATATAAAATCCTTTAATATACAATATGAAGAAGTTTTTTTTTCAGAATTCTATATGTATTTTTGGTATATATACGATAATAAAATGATAACAATGAAATTTCATAAGAAAAAAAAAGTGTAACAATGTAATATCCAATGAGAGATGAACCGAAAAATATGAATATTTTACATTTACAAACTTCGATATTTTTAATATGTATAACCCGTATAATTTCATTTTATTTATATTTGAAATTTTTAATATACCATATATATACATTATAAAAAGGATATTTCAAGGGAAATAAAAATATATCTATATATATTGGCATATCATTTCACTTCATAAATTCAATTATATTTAGTTTTTAACTATATCAGACATAAGGAACATCAGCCAGTACAGTATATAAAAAATTGTTGTTGAAATAATTTTAAAATATAATAAGATATAATAAAAACTATATAATATTTTTAAAATGTAAACAACTTTTAACAGGATTTTATTGGAAAACCAATTAAAATCCATAAAATAAATATAGGATGATTTATCTTTGATTACGTCTACTAAAAATCAAATGAAATCAAAAATTATGAGAATCAAATGTGATACTTAAAGGATATAAATACTAAAGACAAATATTTACCATTGAAGGATGTTTAACAATAAATAACATTCGTAACATTTTGATTTGCAATGCCAATATAAAAAATATAACCATAAAGAATATTAAATAACAGTACAAAAAATTATTAGGTCATTAAGTAAACCATATAATTTTCTTTAATATACAACTAATTTCTGTATATAATATCTCGTAATATTGTCATCATCTTCAATTTTATATCCACATGGAAAACAAATAACAATCATATATATTATTTATATATGACCCGAGTTTTTATATGCGGTATTTTATATATATATATATATATAATTGATTGTTATTTAATATTTGTATATATATCCCTCGTTATTGCGACTATCTATATCATAAGACACCCGATTTATATAATGTATATACTGAAAACCAACGTGTTATTTTCCATTTCAAAATTTTTGTCATGTGATACACATAAACAGAATATAAATAAAGTACATTATTTTTCACTTTATGTATTGTTTATATAAAATAATAAATACATCCAACATCCAAGTATATATATATAGCGTGCGTTTAACGAAAAAAAAATTTAAGTAAAATATAATGATATAAATAATATAATTTTGGTTTCGACCTTTATATTTCCTATGTATATAAAACATACATAATTCATATTTTTTTTTGCTAGGTAAAAAAAAAATACACCTTCAAAATCATGTTAAATTAATTAAATATAACAAATTAAATATTAAAATAACGCATATATAATCGTATTTATAATCATTTTGTATATATACACACACGCACACACACTTGTGTAAATTATTATTTGAAGATATACATTTATTTTGTTTAACAGAAAAAAACAACACCATTATTTTACCTTTATATATTCAATTAAGGTTTAGTTATATATCTATTATATATATAGATAAAGATTCGCATGCATATATAATGTTTATTTTCCTTATATATCATATATGTATAATGTATATGTATATAAATGAGTCCTATATTTCTGTTTATAAACCCGCGTTTTATAAATGGAAAATGTAAATAAACTAAAAAGGATATTCATGTAGTTAATATATACCATATATATTATCCTTTGTTACATATATTACTATCGCATATATGTAAGTAAGTATATATATATATATATATATATATATATAAACACTTTAACTATATCTATATATACGTGTACAGTTATAGATAGTATAATAAACTGTGTTATCTAGATAACAATGTATAGGTAGGTATATTTTTGTTTATACAAACATAAATATGTGATGACAGTACGACAAAATACTCTAATTAAATGTTGGAAAATTAAAGGTACATATTTGATTATATTTTACATATTTACGCAACCAAATGTACCTACCTCTATATATATACCATACCATATATACATATATGTACATTTAATATTTTATAAGTACATACGAAACTTTTTAGTATAGAATTTTAACCATTTTACATTGTATACATATTATTAGTTTATGATTAAATAAATGTGCTTTTTCCCGCATATACAGTTTAATGGTTATATATACACACAAAAAAGTACTATTCATATAAACGTATAGTATTTGTATTTAATGTGTGTATAACCGCATTTAGATTCTATAAATAAAAAGAATTATAATTTTCCACAAGTAAAATGTATTTATATTTAATCCTTTATACACAATTATATATATGGATATGGATGGTAAACATAAAGAAAAGAGTTTTGTTTTGATAAAATAAAACTCGAATATGTATATGACAATATAATTGGTATTATTATTACCGATTTTTATGATAAAAATATCATTCATCAAAACGGGAAAATATCAAATATATAATAGGTCTTAAATATTTTTTGAAAGGATTATACAATATTCAGAATGTTCAGTATATGATTCAAATGGAATTTAAAATTATACAGAATCAATATTGGAAAAATAAAAAATCAGGAAATCAGAATTTATATACATGCATATAAATACGATATGGGTAAACTTTAAAAGAGACATTGCGGCTGGTATGTGTGTTTAAAATTTAATTAACTTTATATATATCTATTTAACTTATTTATCGATTTATCTATTTAACTATTTATTTATTTAACTATTTTCTAATACAATTTCCAATACTGCGAATATCCTGTTTCTTATATATTATCACATTTAAAAAATACAACTTTAATCCTCATATACGATATATAGTTTAATGCAAAAAAATAATAATAAAAAATATCCCTTTATCAATTTGCAATGATAAAGAGTAAATACAAGTACTTTATTCAACATATTTCAATTTTATATTACTGCCTACCTACATACATATAATATATAATGTATCTATATAAATGTACAACAAAAGTGTATATTATGGTGCATATACAGAATTAATTTTATTTTTCAAAGATAAAAACTTTCGTGTAAATGGTAAAATGTTATTGCCATATAAAATAAAATGATGGTATATGCAATTTTTTACATTGTTTTAATGTCAACTCTATTTATTCTATATAACTGTATATATACGTGTGCGGATATATAATGATGCTATATATATATATATATAAATAAAATGATGGTATATGCAATTTTTTACATTGTTTTAATGTCAACTCTATTTATTCTATATAACTGTATATATACGTGCGGATATATAATGATGCTATATATATATATATATATATATATATATATATATATACTAGAGTATTTATCCAAATAACATAATGCCGTATAAAATTAAAGCAAGTACATATATAAAATGTATATTCATGCCGAACAAAAAGATAACGAAAAAAAAAATTAACATTAGTACAGAGTAGAGGGTGTGTACAAAAGTTAATTTAATGTACATATATATATATATGTTGTATATACATTCCTGTAGTTTCATTTATAATATGACGGAAAAAAAATCATTAAAAATAGAAATTAAAGTAAAAAAAAATATACCGGTGAAAAAATATATAGGATATAAATGCAACAATAATAGAATGTTTTTTAATGGCTATAAAGAGAATTTTCCTTTATTCTGTTCATCTTTAAACATATATATAGCATAGCAAATTTAATCTAATAATTTATATATAAAGAATATTATATTTTTCTTTTTAATCCCCACAATTAATTAATACTATATATATGTGACTTATATTTGTTAAAAGTAAATCACTGGTTAAATATTTTCCTTAAACCGTACGTGCTAGAATAAAAGAGGTAAAATGCATTTTTTTTTAAAGTTAAAATATGCATACGAAATAATATTTGTCTTTTTTGATATGTATCTGCGATTTTTTGTATATATAAAATTTTGCAGGTATATATAACGAATGACACCATAATGTATGTATTTGTATATGTACATTTAAAAACCAAAATATTTTATGCTTAAATTTTAATGAAAAATTTTTTTATGACATACATTTATAAAATTTAAATTTTTGTTTATTTTTTTCTCTTCGTATCGTTTTTTTTTATTACGTTTATGTATATGCTAAACAAAAAGTAATTTTCATGAGATTTAATTTATTAAAATATAAATGATAACACATTTTTTGAATTAAAAAAATATATATACAATAGGAAGCAAAAAATATCATAAAAATCACCGGATGTTACTTTAACACTTATATTTCATATGATTTATTATATAAGTATTCGAAATGATTAATTTATAAAGTATGTTTACAAAATATTCAATTTAGAATCATATATAGAGATTATCCGTATATTTAACACGTTAAGAATTATTAATTGTTATGCTCTTATAGATAATTTAATACTAATTATTGTGGTACTTATGATATAGCGTATAAAGATATTTATTTTTAATTATTTTGAACCCTTTTTTCAGTCATATTATATGTTTGATTTTATATTAATTTTTTAATTATTTTAAATTTGCAATTGATTTGATTTGCTATGATTAACATAATAAATAACATCGAATATGAAGTCATTTCACAAAAATGTTTACCTCTAATAAAGGATATCTAAAAGCAAACTTAAATAACAATAATAGATCAACGAAATGAGATTTAAGTAAATATCCCTTTAAGAAAACATTCAAAGAAGTTAAGTCTATATGATAAATTTATATATAAAAACGGAATAGACAAATAGAATAAAGGATTTTACAAATAATCCTTATTTAAAAAAAAATATTCAGTTTTTTTTTGTATAACCAACTATTTGTATATATTATATAAAAATTTACATTATTTTTGTATAAAAATGTAATCAATTAAAAGCGAAAAAACAAAAGAAAACCTTTTTGTTTTTAATCTCTTCAAAATGTGTTAATTTCCATTATTCCTTGTAATATGAGACATAAATACTTGTAATTATTTATGCAACATATAACTAAAAAAATAAAAATGAAAATAAAATAAAATAACAAAAAAGCAAAATATTATAACATAAAATGCTTTTTGTTTCAAAAAAAAAAATTTTTATTTTTTTGCAATATGATATGATGTGCTTCAAAATATAAGAAATTTATAAATTTATATAAAATATATATCTATATGTTATATATATATAGTACTTATAATATGTAATCTACACTATACACAATGAGAGATATAAAGTGAATAAAAAACATAAAATAATATACACGCCATTTGCATATACATCATATTCAGGAATAAATGTTATATAATATATATACATGTACAATCTATACAATATCGTAATATTATTTATATATATATATATATATATATATAGTATATGTAAATGAAATATCCTTTTCGGTATATATTTGTATATATTTATTACATAAATTCATTTCATATTATTTCATGTGTATATTTTTATTTCTTTAGAAAAAGATTCAATTTAGTTTGTTCATATTTCTTTAACACAAGTCTTTTTCATTATAATATAAATAGTTTTTAGTTTCATATTCAAATTTACTCAAAAAAACAGAACAATAAGTAAAACAAAAAATTACTTTGAAATTAAAATACATATCTCTCCATTAGTCCATAGTATATATAATATATGGTTTAAAAATAGAGTTGGAAAATAATTATGTATTTTTTTAAAATAAAAGGATCATTCTATTTTTTATAAATATATATTTGTTCATTCATGATATGCTTAAATATATAATTCTGAAACAATGTAACTAAAATAATTTTATATTTGTTGTGTTATTTTGTATATATAGATAATTTTTTAATCATTTTCATGAACATCGATTTGTTTTCCTTGTAGGATAAATTTAACAATTGTTAAAGCTGTTAATAAATATTTATACATAATTTCATACATATATAATAAGCACTCTGTAAACGCGTAATTGATAAATGAATTTGATAAATGATAAATGAACAATTTATAATAATAATATTTAATGTATATAGTAATTGCAAATTATTTACTGTCAAAGTGTTAAAATTCAATTAATTCGAAGAGAAAGGTAGCAATATGTCGTACCAAATGCAATGATTAAATAGAAAAGTTATTAATAAACTTCAATTAATTTTCTATAACAAAAATCTTTTATTTGAATTTTATATATATTATATACATTTGAATGCATCATCTTTTTGCAATTTCTATATTAAGATAATATATTCTTTAATGATATAATATATACAGTATAAATATAATAAAGTAAAACAAATTCATTTCATTATGATATTAACTGCGATAAAAAAATTTTGCAAGAGTTATATTACCCTTTTTTTATAAATAAAAAGTGTAGTTTTACAATAATATATATTAATAGTTTTTATTTCCCTAAACTTTGTAACTTTATATATTGTAAAAACAACAAAATATATTTATATATAGATACTTTCACATGCTCGCCGTATTTAATATGAAACTGTACAAATATATATTTAAAAATTTGTCGTTGAACTTGTGACTTTGTCGTATATTCTCATTCATTTTAAAATATTTTCTACTAAACGGTAAAAATACCGCACAAATATTTTTTTCATTAATCAAATCTTTTATATGTCTCATCTCGATATGTATATATAGTTATATTGTATATTTGAGTATACCAACCAAACTAAAAAACAAATGCAAATGTGAATACTTCCATATGAAATTTGTCTCAAAATTTATTATGGTATTTTAGCTGCAATAAGGTTGACATATTGTTAAATGTAAATAATATATATATATACAGTGCATATATGTTCAATCCCTTATGCTATGCGAAATTGTTAAATGTATGTATATATATCTAAAAAATTTTTTATACATAGATAGAAAGTTTTCTACACTAATCTGACATGAACATCAAATAAAATGAATCGCTACATTTCCAAATACAAATAAAAAAAAAACAAAATATATATTTGAATTGCGGGAAATACTCAAATAACCTATAACTTATCTGAAAAAAAAACATTACTATAAAAGTGTAAAGTATAAAATGTGTAATATATGCATAGTAGTATATATATATATATATATATTGATATTCCAATAGAAAAACACATATATTAATTTTATTTATTTGTCAGTTTCAGTCATACACACAAATAGTATTTGTACTATATATAAAATAGTGAAAAAGTGCAAATGCAATAATAAATTTTACAAAAATTCCAAACAAAAAAAAAAACCATAAATTTTGTAGTAAAATCAAAGTTGAAATATATTACATATGCGAGGAATCTTTAATATATGTAACATATTTGCTATTTGTATCGTTTCGATAAAGATATTCATTCACTTTTTTTTTTATTTTTTTTTAATATATATGTTTTGTTTTATATACCTTAACAGAGTTTGGGTTAATTGCTGCTGCAAGTGTTGTTTTATATATCAATAGAAAAACTTTTTACCTCACCTATATTTAACATTTCCACTCTCTATATATGTTGTTATATATAGTAAAACACTTTTATGAAATTTAATTTAAATAGTATGTTTTTATTGAATATGTCAAAATGTATAAATTTTATAAATATACATTTCTATAATGTATTAAACTTTTTCTCATGATAAATATATAAACTTTTATATATGTATTATAACTAGTAATTCTTATCTCTATCTAAATACATAAAAAAATACCTTTCTATATATATAATATACATATATTATTATTATTATTATTATAGATATTACATTTGAATGCATTTTTAAAAACAACATATATTTTTAATTTAGATTTGAATAAAAACATTTATATATAGAATTTCTATATATAAGTAAGAAGCTTATTATAGTATAAAATAGTTTTCCATCTGTCAGAAAGTTGTAAAGATAAAAAAATGTGTATATTAAGTAAAAAAAGGGTATAGTTATATAGAAAAAGTAAATGCATTTTATACAGTTATATATTAAAATGCCACACAAATATAAAAAATTCAAAGTACAAATAGGAATTGTTTAAAAGTTGATTAAGATAATAAAAAAAAAATGCATATATATAAAAGTTTATGATATTATATATAGTTTAACAGTTTTTTTTTATTCTTTTTATTTTACATTTCATTTCCTATATATATATGGTATATCACAAAACTATAATATATTTTTGTTCATAAAAATATGAGAAATATTTACATTCATGATTTTTTCGTAAACATGCATTAAATGCAGCATGAAATTACCCTTGTCATATATGATATTTTTATCAAACTTTGTGAATATGATGAATATGAGTATGAGGCGATATGTTATAATAAAGATAAGTTGGTTTATATAATAGATTAAGAGGGAAATCAAAGTTCAAAACATTTTAGCACTAAAGGATATTTTTGATTTTTTAATTTTTTATACATTCATTAATTTCCATAATAAAATTAATTTGATACATTGATTGTTCCCGCATCAAATTCTGTATAAATAAAGTATTCCAAGTACTTGTAATATCCAGGTTGGATGGTTTTATTGACTAATTTATATATGAATGAATAAGAATGTATTTTCGTTTCCTGTTTCCATATATAATTAATTAACTTTACATGTTTTATTTAACTTTTTAAAATTATTTTGGTCATCATCAAATAAATATTTGGTAAAAAAATAAAATAAGTCAAAATTTATTTTTACAATAAAATTTAATGTTTTGTGTTATTTTTGTTTTTATCTCTATGACTTTATCAATTAAAAATTCAAAGGTTTTTGAATATAAATATATAACTTATATATGCGGTAAAATAATAACAAAGAAATATTTTTTCATATATTAAATATGTATTAAAATGAATTTAATATTATTATTATTATACTATTATATTAGCATATAAGATATATATATAGAATTTTCTTTTAATTTTCAAATTCATACAAATGTATATACAATTCACGCCAAATAAAATAAATTATTTTATATTATTTTATTAATATATATATAGGTATATATACAAATGAATTATAACGATTTATATTCTTCTACATCACTGATAATTTATAAAGAGTTATAATAATAATACAAAAATAAAAAAATAATAGGATTTATGAACTGAAATATGGTTCTTTTTGGAATAAATGTGAATTACATTTCATTGTATATGTAAGGTATAGGTATATAAGATTTAAATAATTTGTGGATATATACACAATTGAATATAAATAATGTATGTATATATAGTATATACAAATAAAACTGACAGTTCAAAAATGTATTCAATTTTATTTGTAACAAAGGATTGAATTGTGGGTTTTCTTAGCATTTAGGCTTTTAACCGCATATAGTTATACCGCATACGCTATTAAATATCACATTCATATACATTTACATATTTTTATAATAATGTATTGCCGTTTATTTTTAAATAAGCGTGCGATTTGTGTTTTATTGTATTTGGTTACACGTACACACATTTCATATACCGTCGTCGAAAACAGACAATTTTCTTTTTATACCGCATATTTAACTGATATTTAGGATAAAAGCTTTAATATACATGATTTTATAAAAAATTTATATTCATGAAGATTTTATTGTTAAAAATTGATAAATTTGATAAATTAATTTTATGATTAAACATTTATGAATTTTAAACAATATATATATATATATATATATATATAATATATGTATATTCTATAATCAAATTTATTTATTATTCAAAATACTACTATCCATAAAATTAAATTTCAAGTATTATTTTAACTTTTTTTTTTGTTAAATTGTATCAATATAGGATATGTATTATTATTTTAATATTATTTAATATGATTTACATAAATTAGAATAAATGTGTATTTATTTATTTACAATTAGTATATTTACAATATACGCAATATTTTAGTATATATACGCAAAATAGTAATTTCAATTTAACCGCATAATTAAATTCAATTATATAGAGTAAATATATATGTATATAAAATGTAGTGTAAATATAACATTATAATTTATTTTATTACATGAAAATATATATAATACATAATCGATAATGATATATAATCAACGACAAATTTATATTTACTGGTTTAGTTTTGGGTATAACGAATTACATCAATTGCAAATTGAATTTAAATTATTTGTTTGTATATATAGAAATAAAGGCATTTTAATTATACATTACAATTATGTATTTTTAATGAATTTGACTCCTTATACCATCATCCTTCGTGTGTTCAACCAGGTTACAATATGTACGATTAATGGCAATTCACCTTCCTCTCTTTCCAATTTATTTCAACTTATAACCTAATCAATTTCCTCTAATTAAAAATAGGAATTTTTATTTATTTAAAAAAAACTATACAAAAAAAGCAGATAAAATAAATAAGGAACGATCCCATAAAAGGAAATTAAATGACACTGTTCTTTGAACTCTTTTGAACTCTTTTTATAATGAGTTTTTGATTTATTTTTACCAATAAATGGATTTGTTATCGTATAGTTCATTTAAAGTAATTTGTTATATATGAAAATAAAGAATTCATATTTCCATGGGTTGTCAATTATATACATATACAATTTAATATACGCGAATATGAAATGATATAATATAAAAAATTCGCAAAAGCACATTTCAAAACCATATAATATATATATGATGATATTAAAATCCATCATAACCACTCAACATGAAAATATTCAAAAAATAAATAATATCAATAATGTCCTTTTTTTTTTACTACATACATATTTTATTATACGTCTATATATCTATAATCGTAATATTTTTTTGATGTTCAATTACAGGAAATATTTTAATTACATTTAAAATTAATTAATAACAATTTTTTTTTTATCAAAAATTGCATTAAAAATATATTTTTAATATATCAAATGATATTTTTTTAATTATTTATATAATCATGTAAAGAGCATAGTTTTATAAATCATATATAGTATATACATATATATTTATTTATTTATTTTGACGACTTGGTGGTGCCGTTGATAAAGCATCCAACCCAATTGCGGGTGGTCACGAGTTCAAATCCTGGCCGGAAAATTTTTTCTGTGCTTTTTATGATTTGAATTCATGAACTAAGTCACCATTTATTCATTGGGATCAAATTAATGAATATCTTTGGTATATTGTGTCGGACGCAGCCAAAGATTTACAAAGTCTACTACACACACATATTCGCAATTATATATGAAAGTATATAACAAATACTCATCATCATTATTAAAATTACATTAATAATTATAATATTAATGATTTCTAATTCCGGTAAAAGCCAAAGGCCCTAGCAGCCATAGTGCTTATTAAAAACTAATGTTGGCATTTTACATACATCATTAGTTGTTAAATAATAATAATAATAATAATAATAATATTTATTTATTCATATATTCTGGGAACGAAAGTTTTATTACAAAGGTATCATATAATGTTTTATAATATTAAAATTAAATTTTCGACCACATGCAATCTTCATTATTTGGTAAATTTTTATATGTATGCGAATGAAATAGAAATTAATACTGTTCGAATACGAAATTCGAAAACAGAAGAGCGCAAACAAATTCTTTCCAATTTGTTAATATTTTAATAATAATAATAAAACCAAATAAATAAAATAATAAAAATAATAATAAATAATATATAAAAGGTATTTATTATAGAGTATATATAAATAGAGGTTAGAAATTCAATTTGAACTGAAAAATGTTAATATTCAAATTTTGCAAACATTTTATAATTTAATTTATTAAATAAATAACATATATATATTATATTTATATATATTTATAATAACTGGATATGGTATATATTTTATATAATCAATATGGAATTTATGATGTAGGTAAACATCGGCCAAAGTACTATATATTTTATCCATATATATACATATATTATAATACAAATATATAACCATAACAAATTATCGTTTGGATATCTGCGATATTGAGGTATATAAGCTATTTAAAATTAACATTTTATATATTATATAAATCCGTATCCGTATATATATATACAATTAAAAATATCTGAAATTGATTTTTGAAATATGCAAATTATGAACATATGTATAGTATTTATATGTTTATTGAACATGCACCATTTATATAATATTTATATATCTTTTTGATATAAATATTTTAAATTTTATAACAATATTAAAATGTACCTGATGTTATTATGACAATGGCATGCATGTAAATTGAAAATATTTCATGAATATTATATGCATGCATTATATATATATAAATTTATTGATTATGGAAATATTACTATTTTGTTATATTATTTCAACATAACGAAAAACATTTTATTTATGCATGTACAAACCAAGAATTTTACCTTTCAATTCGGATGTGATATTAATTAATTTTGATAGGATTTTATATATTTTGTGTTTATATATAAATAAAATGATTTCAAAATTGATAGAATTGCATTCCTTTGAGAGTTACATAAAATATTGTATTTTATTGTATTGGCCAAACGATTCATATATGCATGGACATTTTCATTGTTGTTATATAACTTTTTTTAACGTAAACCCCCTTAGCTATTTATTTTTTTTAAAATTCATTATTAAAAAATATGAATTCCATTA
The DNA here is from genome assembly GCA_958336335.1 of Dilophus febrilis. Lineage (NCBI taxonomy): Eukaryota > Metazoa > Arthropoda > Insecta > Diptera > Bibionidae > Dilophus > Dilophus febrilis. The sequence goes on from OY284468.1 coordinate 38,758,550, forward strand.
ACAGTCATGGTTTTTTAAACTATTAATATGTTCAATTTGATACGTATATAATTAAAAAAATTATTACAACACCGATTTAATTGAACAAATTCTAAATGGGTAAAATTACCTATAGTGTTATAAAGTAAACCATTATAAGTTTATAATATATATAATATAGTGAAAGAATTTATTTTCAGTAATTGACAAAAGAAATATATAAATACATATATGGTGCGATTAATTAACAAAAAATAAAATCTCCCATTGTCAGTTATTTCTATTCCAAGCTACGTATATAAATATACATCTAACAAATGATAAGTTAATGAAATAAAAATATATACAAAATTATTTATATATGAATTTCATTTGTTACTTTCAGTATACTATACAAAAACCATATATATTAAGTACATTATTTTGTTATACATATTCCTGAAAATGTGAACATTTTAGTAAATGAAATTCTATGAATTTCTCCTATTTTCTATATATATTTTATACATATATATATTGTGTTTATGCATACATCCAGATGGGTAGGGTATTTTCATCATTCATATACTATATATACGAAAACAATAAATAATAAAATAAAATGAAAATCCTTTTTAATATAATATTTTTATTTTTTACTATACAAATATATATCTATATACATATATATATATATATATATATAGGATGTGTCTGTAATAATATTCGTACGTTATATTATTATTTATAATTTATACTGGAAGCAACAAAGTGAAATTGTAAATACAATTGAAAAGAGAATATAGAGTATATGCATCTAACTAAATTATGAACATTTATTAACAGTATATATAATAAATGTATATTATCATTTTAAATATAAATACAATAAAATATTTTTCTTTTTATGTATAACATTTGTATATATATATTTATTTCGTATAGATACTTGTCGGGCTCCAGGCATATATTCTTCAATGATTTCAATGTAATTTATATTAACTCTGCAGGTAGTATACAGAATTTTTTTTAAATATATAAAACATTAACCATATCTATGTGTACCATATAGACATTAAGGATGGTTGATTTTATGTTATTTTATTCAAATATATTAAATTATTTTGTTATATATGTTATATGTGCATATAAATAATAATTCACATAAATATCATACATAAATAGAATGCATAAGTATTATTAAATTATGCTATATATGAATTTATTGTTTTTTATATGCACATTGTATATTTCTATGCATCCATAAATAGTTATATATAAATAAATATATATTTCATTCATTTATTTTAATTTTCAGTAAATGTAATTACAATTATATCATATTCTTATTTTAATTACCATATTATCGTTATTATCATGATTCTTTATATCTTTTTTATAAGTATATAATGTGTTGGAATATTTTAACTTTTTTGTTTCGTGTCTGTTATACATTAATTTAGTTGGAATGATTGAAGAAAATTAAATGAATCCGTATTCAATTTCTAATATATGTGATAACCCAATAAAATTTTATTGTCGATAAATATTAAACCAAATTTTTCTCTTCATTCAACAGACACACTAATTTTAACTGAAATCTGAATACGAAAAAATTTTAAACAATATTTTGGTCACATATCCTTGCGAGATGTCCTCCTATATACATATATAAAGTTTATCTTTACTAAAAATACTTTTATTCATTATACTTATGTTTATACTAATAAATAAAAATGAAATATAAATAAGTCATACCATTCCAAATAGAAAAAATAAACAACCATAAATAAACATAATTCGGCTTATTTTTGTATGTTATATTAATTCAAATTAATTCAGAAACAATTCAATTTCGAATTGTTTTATTTTAATACAAATCCAAATAAATAAATAATAAAGAACCAAATAAAAAAAAACAATTCGAAGAAGATAATTTATGTTTTTGTTTTTACATTTACAAATGATATGGTACAGCATAGAATATATATGCCTGTATGTTTAATTTGAAAAACTTTGGTTTAAATAAATTTTCTTATTTAAAAAAACAAAGAATATGGTACAAAAATAGGTATATATAAATAATAATTTTGAGAATATTTGAATATGTGAAGAAGAACAAAAAATATATGAAAATAATTTACGTTTTCATTATTGTTGTGATTTTCTTCTTTTTTTTTGACAAGTTATGATTTTAGTTAAAAGTTAATAAAAAGTTCATTTTATTCTTTATTCATAATACTCATATACAATATATACAATATATAATGTATATACTATATATTCATTGTGTACATTCGAAGTTTACGGATATATGAAAAATATTTGTGACGATATAATCAAATTAAAATTTAATTAAAAACTTTTCTTTTTTTTATTGCGCTCAAAGTAATAACATATTATTAATATGTATACGTTTAGCTACTGAAAAAATATTGTTGGTTAATCAGGATCCGCAGCATATCGGTTTCAAAGTGATTATTTTATCTTATTCAGACAGCAGAGCGTGCATAAAATTTCAAATAAGTTTCAATTAAGATTTAAATTAAACAGCAATCGCCACCCGATAAACAATTGAATTCTTTCGCAAAATTATTTTTATAAAATATTTTATAGAATATTTTTTTCGTGGTAACTGTATATAATATATATAAGAGTAGGACGAACACGAATATAAGATGAATCAAGAACTAATTTATGTTTTTTTTTTAAAATACCAAATGTTTTTGAGAGCATATTTTATTTGGAAAAAAATAAATAAATAAATATTGTATTAAACATATTTGAAAATATAAATAATATATTCTATACAACATATTTCGTTAAAAACTTAAAAAAAAAATTTGAATTCTGTTTTTTATCAGCTGTTTTTTTTACTTTTAGTGTTTTAGCATAAAAATAAAATCAATCAACTGTGCGAGCTTATAGAATAAAACGAAGCAAGGATTTTGTATTTTTTTGTAATTTAAACAATTTCTACAAAAATAAAACTATTTATAATATACATTTTATACCTAAATGATGAATAGTTCGTTTTTAGTCTTACAAAAGATTTTCATTCAGGTGTTTTTTTTTTGACATATTATATACTTTAAGGAATTTTTTTATGTAAATTTATTTTTCTATGAACTAAAGTTTAAATTTTATATACACATATATTGTTCGATTTCTATTAGTAAATGCATATATAAATAGTAACACAAAGAGATTGTAAGAAGAATTTCTTTGCTTTATTTTTTGTTTAAACACATAATATATTTTTAAAGCAACAATTTTCAGCATTAAATATATAATTAAACCATTTTGTTCTCCTCTGCTTCAATTTAATTAAAAATGCTAGTAGTTTTCTTGTTGTATTTGTATGTCATATATAATCGTGTATATTCTATATGTGTACAATCACAGCTCTAAGATTTATATACTATTTAAATTTAATATTATATTATATGGTTTTATCAGTTTTATATATATTTTAGTATGTGCATAATGTAAATGAAGTATTTAAAACAGAATGTTTTCATTTATTTTTTTTGCTTCAAATTTGATTAATTAATAAAATAAGTTTTCTTGGTTATTCTCAATTGACGATTTTTTTTAGTTCGTAATTGTTAAGTGATGAAATATTTTAACCTTATTAAAAAGGCGATCACATTCTATAAAAAACATGAATGAACTTATAAATTATAATAGTTATTCCATATAAATGTAACAAAAAATGCAAGAATGACATGCAAGAAAAAGTCTTTAAGAAAAACATGGAAATTGCCATCGAATTAAACCTATGAACTATTTTGAAATTGAACAAAGTATATTTTTAACAATATTTTAGAATAGAACTAAGAAAAAATCATATATAATTGACTATTCTATTGGAGTTAGCCATACACTTTGTTTGGAAACAAGGTATCATATTCATATAGGGTTACTGATATGTTTAGTATTTTAATTTTTGATTATATTGCAAATTATATACAAATTATAAGATATCTAATATTTTCAAAATGAAAGTGATAAAAAAAGGATTTATTAAATTAATGATAAAATATATAAAATTAATATTTATTTTACATGTTTAAGAACATATAAACATCAAAATATCCATAAATTATTTCTTAACATAAGTCATAAGTAAGATTAATATTATTATTTTAAAATTAATCTTAAATCATGATATAGATACTATATATATATATATATATATATAAATTCACTTGAAAATATATCTTTTTGAGTAATTTTTAACCTTACAACAAGACATAATACGTATTAAATTTATTTTATATTATCGTATTATTATTAATATATATCACGTACATATTTTTAATAGACAATATTTTCTATATTATTTATAATAAAAATATAAATTTGATGACAATACATAAAATATTTTCATTATGATAGAATTTTAAATGCTCATTTTGTTGATACAAAACAGATACAGTAGAATCTCAAAATTATGAATACAAAACATCGAAACGTTATTCGGAAAATATTGGGAGTTTGTCGACGGGACGATGTGATTGGGAAAGTATTAAGTTTTTTAAGTTATCTATTAATTCTTTCGTGATTCCACTGTATATATACCATAATTTTACTGATCTATCACTATCTTCATATATATTTTCAGATATTTTTCAATACATATATATATATATATAGATACACAATAACATATATAGCATATATATAACATATATAGCAGCTCATTTATTATTATAAACATATATACTAATATTAACTTAAATTAATTTAATTGCCCATATAAATTGATAGAAATTTTAGATATCAAAATTGTCAATTAAAAATTTTTGTAATTAAGATTTTTATTATCAGATTATTTGCGGTATTTTATCGAAATCTATATATGACAGTATATATTTATATAAAAATCAATAAATAATATAATAAAGAAAATACTGCGTATATATAACCATAAAATGAAACAATAAAATATGTGTTTATAGCCTTAATGATATGGTGATTATAATTATTGTGTAGAGAATCTGATTATTAGACATCAAATTAAAAAAATTTAGTTCATTTAATCATATCATTATATATAAATGACCTAAATAATAACAAATATTTTTCAAATGAAATCGACTTTTAAGAACATCAAAAATGTATTCAACTTGAATATTAAAATCGCGTTCATTAACTTTTTGGTATTAAAACAGAAATGTATATAAATTGATAGAATAATGGAAAATTTTATACATTTTTTTTCTTTTTATGGGTATCCTCCGTATCCTGCTTTGCTTCATGAATTAATAATTAAAAGAAATAATAATCATTGTATCTATAGTCGTGTGTATTTAAATAACAAAATAAAATAAATATTTTTGTTTAATTTTTCCGATTAAAAACTTCAAAGTAACATAAAAAATATATATATATTTATAGGCATTATCATTTCTTCTGTTGTTTTTTATTTTTCTCTCTCATTATAATGTTAAGAAATGAATTTTTTTAAATATACACACAGTAAATATTATAAATAATCATCTTATAATTATTTAAATAAAATAGCAACAGAAATCGTGGTTGTGGATAAAATGAAACGAATAATTCTTATTAAATCAACACAAACTTTTTTTTAAAACAACCAAATATATAAACGTTATTTGTATGAGATGCTTTATTTTAAAGAAAACACCACTGCATCATCACCACATCAAAATGATATTGAATTAGATGAATTTAAGGAATTAACATATTATTATTATGTAGTGTATATTTATATTATTTAATAATATACATATCCGCGTTTGATAAAAACCAAAAAATTTAATGTTCGCAATTAGACAAACAGATAAAAAGTTTAAAATGTTTTGCTTAACAAAATAAAAACGAATTGAATGATGAAAAATTAAATAAAAAATAATTTGAAATTTTTTTTTAAATAAGAAATATTATAAGATGTATATTTTAAGGGGGCGCGTTTCATATATAAAGAAAATTATTTGCTTTATATATACATTTTTTTGTTTTTAATTTTTAACTCTTAAAACGTGAAAATTGTTAAATAATTTGTAAAAATTATACCATTATACTTTTTCAAAAGTTTATTATATTAAATATATTTTAAAAAGGAGTATACATATATAACACAATGAGAATTGGGTTATTTTAATGGTGTATATATAATGAATGACCTAATTGTTTTTCTAAATCTTGATAGTCTGAAAAAAATCAATATAGAAGATATTCTTAGAAGATTATTAATTCATCGCGGATATTGAAACATCATTTGCTATATATTATTAAAACCTTAAATATAAGTTATTCTGATATGTATGGTAAATTTTGCAATCATTCCTTATTTTAATATATATTTACACAAATCGGAATTGTTTTTTAGGAAATTTTTAAATTAATATATACCTACTCACATGAATGCAACATTCACAATTTTGTTTTTCATGGCATATATTTATTATTTTTAATGTTTATGCCGGTGTGAATATATAAAAAGTAAGATTACTTTATTTTAATTTATTTATTTATAATAACTAGGTTGTGTAAAGTTTTATCTATATTCTATATTTCTCTTAATATTTTTATATATATATATGATATAAATATTATTCATTATAAACATTATTTAAATATCCAATAACAATTTGCTATATAAAAAAGGATAACATAACTTTTCTATACGTTTTTTTTTTTTGTTTTCTATTTTATGCAAACTTTTAAATAAAACTTTTTAACAAGTCTACAGTATAGATAGATACATCATACATGTATATTTAGTTTATTTTTTGAACAGTTTAACAACCAGAATGAATAAATAATAAGGATAACCCACTTGTTATAAATAAAAAAATTTATACCTGTAATAATAGAAACAGGTAAACATTTATGGAACATTATAAGTTGTGAGAATTTCTTGTATATCATCTATATTTCACTTCGAAAGCTGATAATCATGTTTTTGATGAAACATCTCGTTTAATGAATGTATTATAAAAAGCACACATATTTAAAATTTAGAACGCTATCTGGGATATTTGAACAAAAAATAAAAAGGAAATGTTGTTGCTCTATTGGAAAAAATATCATACACAACAATATAGAAAAAAAACTAGAAGCTTTTTTCTATCTTCACATATTTATGTATATTAAAGGGCATATTCATGATATACTCTGGCATATTTATAATAACTGATATACATATATGGTTTTGTAAAATAAATATACTATATTATATATACATCTATCTATATTTAGATGGGTTTTGAATTAATTGAGTAAAATGCAAAATACAAAACTTTATTATAAATTATTCAAAGAATTTATTTATCTATATATACATAATAATTATCATGTATTGTATATGTGAATATTTATAGAAAAAAAAAATCCAACAAACATTTCCGCATATTTCCTATTTATAAACTATAACCATATAGTATATTAAATTAACAGATTCCCTTGAGTCCTATTATACATTAATTATAATTTTTGTATGTATATAATTTTTATTTTTTTAATATCCGCATATACTAATTTGTTGAAATATTCTAACATTTTCATATATTCATCATCTATATTATATAATCATATATTAAGAATTTCTTTAAAGAATTTTATAAATTATTATATATTTAAATTTAATTTTGCATAGTTTTCATTATTTTTTATTTTGCATAGTTTCTTTTGAATGTATATAAATATTCATCAGATATGCGATTTCACTTCACTTCATATATGTGAATAATTATTATATATAATAATTTAAAAATCTGATGTATGTTTAAATTACTTTTTTTTTGTTTAAACTTTTATATAATAAAATTAATATATGATTAAATCAAAATATCATCAAAATCAATACTGAAGTATAATATGAAAAAATTTGATTCTAAAAGTGCTATTTTTTAGATGAAATTATAAAATCAAGGGGTTTTTCACATATTCGAGTAATAGTATTTGAATTGAGCGCAACAAGGAATTCTCCAATATATTGAAATGCGTTTTTGAATCCTTCCCGAAAACTTTATATAATAATATATTGATATATATTTATATGAATATATATTCTGCATGAAATTTTCGTACAAATATATTTAGACCCACATATTGCAACCGAAATGTATATACTAGCATATAAGATAATGCATAACTTGTAAAAGTTATTACATATACTTTTATATTTGTATAATAATTGTAAAAGTGAAAAGTTAAATAAACTTTTCTATATAATAAATATTATCGCAGAGTACACATTAATCTTAAAATCTTAAAAAGTTATATTATTTAAGTATAATTTATGAAATATATATTTTTGAATATAAATGCAATTTTCAATTTTCAAATATTGAATATAAAATTAACCAAAAACTAATAATAATACATAAAATAATAGAATATGTAAAATATAATTAAAAAAAATTAAAGTTGATTTAAAATAATTAAGTAAATTATAATAAAATAAAAGTTTTTTTCCCTTGAAATATAGTATAGTAGTAAAGCGATGCTTTAAAGGGTTTTTTTTTATTTATAAATTACTTCTGCTTCCCGAATTTCTATGAAAAAAGCTCCATGTTTAATGAATTTGAGTCTAAATAAATTATCTGTATTTAATTCGTATTACTATAACAATCATTTAAATAAATGATAAAAACATTTAAAATATTTTGAATGTGGTCAACCAAATTAAAGTAAATATTTATTCTATATATATGTAGAATAAATTTATTTTACAAACACACAACTAAAGAACATAAAAGGCGAAATAATGTATTATTATTTTTTTTTTTGAAGATAAAACGATTCAAACCCAAAATAAATACACCTGTAAAACTTCTATAAATCCCGTAAGAGTATATGTATTGTATTTTAAAATATATTTGTGGTATTTGAATTTTAACACCCCGATTTTCTTTTTTGATGGCATTGTTAATATTACATATACATATATATTATATATAAGAACCGCATAAGTGAACAAATAATAAGTTAAAGAGCAGTTTGTTGATGTTATTTAAATATAAGTATTAATATGAGGTATATGCAAATAAATACTTTTTTTTGTAGATATTCAAGTGTGGTATGAAAAGCGTTTTTCAAATTGAATTCATACATCAAGTACATTGTACATATACGATTACATATATAATAGTATAGAAAGAATGAAAACATCAGTTCGGGGTAAGTGGGAATATTTAATTCATATATATTTCAATAAAAATTAAAAAATTTCAAAAACCTTTCTTCAAAAACAAATTAGTTGACAACAAATTCGATTGATCAATCACTTTTTTTTATATAAAAATAGTTCAATTATTTATAATTTTATAATCAAACCAATTCACAACTAAAAAATCTTTTTAAATGTTTATAAAAAGTGTATATAGTCACAATGTGGCTAAACTTAAAATATATTGTAATTTCATAGTAAACGATATAATTTCTATTAAAATAAAATCACAAAAAAATAAAGGAAAATTATAAGAATAAAATAAAAATGAAAAGGATTAATTAAAAATAATAACGTTTTTGATTACAAAATATGTTTAAATGTGTGCGTTGAAAAACTGGTTGAACTAATGATTCACTGTAATAGCCGCGTGTGTCTTATGATAATTCTAATGCAAATATCAAATAAGACAAACGCCGGCTATTACAAATGAGCTTTAAACAAATTCAATTGTAGTTGAATTTAAAAAATATATATATAATAACCAAAAAAATATGTATATATTGTAAAAAAATGTTTCAGGATTATTATTAAATGTGTTTACTATTTATAACTGTAGAAAAATATGAAATGAAATGATAAAATACAATTTAAAACTAAATTATTAATTCAAATATATATTTACAATGAAATTTTTTCTCTTCATGATGATCTAATGTAATATTCGTTCATGAAATTTAAATAGAAATATATAGATATGTATATTTTTGTGAATTTTTAAAAGCTTTTACATTTATTATATATAATTTACATATATGTATATATACACTATTTTAAAATTTTCAATTAACAAATAGGTTTTTTTGCGACTATATTATTAAAGTAATATTTTATGTACACAGAATATAACCAAGAGTTATCACAAAAATTTTAATTTTCCATAATGTATGTATACACACAGTCAATTATTCATAAAGAATAACAATGTAAAATTGCACTTTTAAATACCTATACTTACATTATATTATCACACATAATGATATTTTACAATATACAAACAAAAAAAACTACTTAAGATAATTAAAAATTCTCAATTAATAAACAAATATAAAATTTTGTTATTATAATAAATGTTACATTATTATTTATTTTTATCGTATATATAAAATTTGTATTTACCTATATTAAAACCATTTGAAGACAGTGAACAAATCAATTTATATAATTGTTATTGAATTCAATATACAAATTGATACAAATGCGAATATAACATAAAATTGATATATTACAATATGTATATATAATATGGAAAAGAAGAAAGGATTTTGTCATATATAGAGTTGTAAATAAATATACCTGAAAATATATAAAAAAATAAAGAATTTATTATTATATATAAAACGCAAAAGCAATAATCTGTTATTATTATTATTATATTATTATTATATCATAATTATATACATATAAAGTTATTTGCTTTTGAGGAATAGCTTTAGATAACTTAAAAAATATAATATGTTATTGATTATCAAATAGTCATTATTTATATACGCTTAAAAAGTCGATATTTTTAAGATCGACAACAAAAGAGTACAAAATGGGATTTTGTTATTAGTCTATAATATATATCACGATAAATGTAAATTCGATCATATTTATATTAATATCAACCGAAAATAACCAATTCCCGAATAAATAACCGAATTGGAAATAAAGTTACATAGGAGCAACTTATAGTAATAATACGTTAAGCCAAAGAATATATCAATAAATTGTTATATATAACAAAATATTTAATAATCAAAATCTATATATTATATAAAATAAGGTTAAAGATCACCTTTATATAGACATCTATAAATATATAAATCAAAGACATATATAAAATATAAATTAAATGTGATTTATTCTAAAATAATTTCGATTCGGATTATAATTAATAATTTTATATATAACCTCATCGTCACCTCAATTTTATATATAAACCTATTCATATATTACAAAAGACCTATCATGTATACAGAATTATTTGATACAAATATCCGGACATATAGCAATATCATATTTTATTTTTATTTTTTTAAACAAAATAATGCACGTATACAGAAAGGTAATATCATTTTATAATAGGGAAGCATTTATATATACATATAAATTCATTTAAAGATTAAAAATAAGTATATTTTCTTTCTTTTTATTAAAAAAAGGTTCATAATATAAATAAAAAATATAACATTAAAGAGGGTAAAAACGTAAATCTTTTAAATATAAATATTCGCGATGATAAACTTTTCGTGAATTTGTTTCGATATAAAATCTATATATATAATTTATATAAGAGGTATCTATAATACATATAGAAAGCATCTTAATTTTAAAATAGTATAAATATTTACTTTTATAAATATCTATATATACTTTTGATTTATGCTTTTTATGTTATCGTATAGGTATATTATATATTTATCTGTATATACATATAATATTTTGTTATATACTGATAGATAATATGATAGTATAAAGATACAGACCTATATTTAGTTCCGTATATATACATATGTTGAAATATCCTGTGCGTTTGAAATGTATACACATATAAATCTTTTGCTAATACTTTTTTCCATTTTAATGTCAAATAAATTTATCATTAAAAGCACTTTTTATATTATTTTATATACATATATGCATAATCCTTATTTAGCAATTAACCATCATTTCTTTATTTCATCATTATTATGTATATTATTCTGTATATGTATGTACAATGTACATATATAGTATATATATCGTAATTTATTTTATGTAGATTGTTTAATATACATATATCAAAATACGTGTGCACATTGAATGTATATAGTTTATTTATATGGTACTATAGCTTTTAATGTAGATAGATACAATTGTATATATCTATAATATTATTTAGTGTATTATGTATAGCATTAAAATGTATATAAATCTTAGCATTTCTGTATATATACGTTTTCTCTTATATAAAACATAAATATAAAAATCTATATCTTATATATAAAATACTTAGATGTATAAAATAGATTTTCTGTTTTAGTCCCTCATTCATTCATATTCATTCTTTTATTTCTTTAGTTATATCGTTATATCTATATTTATTTGTATAAAAGTATTGAATAAAATAAATGAATATCTATATATAGTATACATATGAATACAGGGACATAACATATTATAATCATATAGGTGAATCAAAAAATAATATCGATATCGTGTGATCTGTAATTAATGTACTAAATTATATATCAGATTATTTTTTCTTCATAATTTCCTTTGAAACGTGAAACGTATATTGACCTTATCATCCGTATACAAAATATTCTTAAATTCCGTTTTAATGAATTTGAATTTTAACTGATAATTGCAAACAAAATCAATATGCCAACATAAATTACAATAATTCATTTTATTTTTAATATCTTTAAATACGAATTAAACACATGCAGAGTTTTTCAATGAATAATTAAAAGAAATTCATTTAAAATTCATTAAATCTGTTGTATAGATTATTTTATATTTTAGTATGTATAAATTTTCTTATTTTTAATATATTTTTATCATTTGCACAGAGGCAAATATAATGTTAATTTTGTAAAGAAAATTTTGCATACAAATTTCATGCCATTTTTTTTAGTTTCCTTTTGTTTTTATGTATTTTATTTAATATACATTTTTCTTAATTATTTATCGAATTAAAACGGGTATGTATTATATATATCTATAAGACAAAATAAAATCAATGAAATATAAATATAGAAACATTTAATAACATTACTATACATGTCATTCAAGATTCAAATATAAATTATGTTAACAATATTCAAATATAAATTATACGGATTTATATTTATTGAATGGATTTTAGCAATATTAATTTCATTTATGTTTTTCAACTTGACTTATTAAATATAGAAAATAAAAAATACACAAGGAAATATTTTAGCCCTGTAAGATATGATTATATGGATCATGAATGTGTTGTTTATGAATTAACATAATTTACCTTATTTGATAATTATGGTCAAAAACATAGAAATGTATTAAAAGGCGGAAACGTACAATTTTCTTTATTATTAACAAAATATGAAAAAAAAACACTTTAGAACTTTCATTTTTCACCTTGTACATGACAAAATAGTTCAAACATTGACCGACATGCAATCGATATAGTTATTTCAGAAAATTTAATCAGGAAATCTTAAGATTTGTAAAATATATATAATTTATAATAATCCTCTATAAGTATTGCAATACGATTTAATATAACACGTCGCATGTATTATAAATTAAACGTCCTTATATGATATATCCTTTGCAATACAACTTCAACGTGTACTCAACTGTACAAATGTCATGAATCATTGTTTTAATATTATTACTGAGATTATTACAAATTGCACTTTTATATATTATATAAGTATATTTCTCAAGAAAAAAAGGAAATACAATTATCATCTTCATATATATGAAATCTCATATTACCTACATAGGAAAATACAAAAATTATATATAATAAAATCTAGTTATGTATATGCGAATGAGTATAGCATTGTAGATTCCATTGAAAATGTTAATATATGATACGAGTTCTTCGTATAATGTACGTGTATTTAAATAGATTTTGATCATATAGGTATATATAAAAATTATTATAAATATTTTGATATATTTGCAATATAAGCTCATATGGATACTTGAGTAATTATATCCATATTTATAGAGGATTTACCACTACAGTGTATATCCTTTTTCATCTAATTTTGTTAAACGATATATGAAATTCGATATATTAAAATACTATAATTTCTTATAAATAATTGTGAATTAAGTAATCAATATCATTTATATTATTATCAGTATACTTGAATTCATTTATACATTTTTCAACTCAAACATTATTTATATATTACAATAATATAAATGACGTAAAATGACTTACAAAAACACATTAATAAAAAAAACTGATGGTATATTATTATACAAATAAGGATAAAAACCAAAATGGTTATGCGGAATTGTCCATTGACCTTTTTTCTTTATTCGATATATAAATATATATAGGGGTAATTAAAATCAAATAAACCTTTTCTTCAATAAATAAATGTATTATATATACATACATAAGAACCTCTTCAATTCACTAAAAATATATAATAAAAATGTATTTATAATATAATATATACGAATATATATAGTAAAGGTTATATATATATATATAATCTAAAGCTTATGACATATAATCATATCTATACATAGTATACTACATATAATAAACTTTAATTAGTTCAGGTAAAATGTTTTATATTTTACAAAAATCAATATAATTTATATAAAGATATATAAAAATTTTTTTATTATTTGTATACTCATAAACATTTTCTTTGTCAACATATATATTTTCTGTATTTTAATTTTCTTTGTTTCTTTATGTTTTCAATTTTTTAGTTCTTTGACAAATGTTTTCCTTCAATATATTTACTTATTTATACATATATAGTCGCAGTCCATCAATTTGCAAAACTATATACTATATACATATATGTGAACAATACGGTATTTGAGAATTTAATTAAAAATTTAATTAACACATATTTAGATTGAGTTTCATATTGGTTTTTTATTTGTGTATGATATATAAATAGAAATGTAAATATTAATATATACATGATGTACAGGGTAATTCTTATAAAAAATAAACTTTTTATCATAGCAATTTTCTGTAAATTTTGAAGAAATCGGATAGTTTTCATAAACAACCTCAATGGACAAATCCATTTCTGTATATTATCCAATCCGAATTTTCATTTGTTTTTACCTAAATGATGAACCGTGTACGTATACTAATATATAACATTATATAATTTCTTCTGTATATATTTTTCAGATATCAACAAATAATTATTTTCTTTATTTAATAGTTACATGATTGTTTTTACAATATATTATATATAGAATACAAAAAATAAAGTTGAATTACAATTCCATCAATTTTATATATACAAAATGTAACATTTTCCAATTTAAATACCATATATTTATATATTCTATTATACATTTATGACAATTTCAATCTCTACATCTATATATATATAAATATAATCTGTGTATTTTATACCATATGATTTCTATATTGAAAACTTTATAAATATACATAAAGTATATATAGTTCTATTATTAGTTATATCAATTAAAATATAACTTTTCATATATTACTTGACGTATTCTGAATACTATATATAATATATAAAATAATTGGGGTGATTTTAACTTTAATTATATATTTACAGTCATTCAGCATATATGTATACGTTAAAATGGAAAATGCTTAATTATTTTAAGTTGTGGATGAGATATATTTTATAGTATATACGCAAACAATTATATTTAAATATATATACTGTATCGTTTGCTACATGCACGAAAGAACGAATACAAACTATAATATATATACATAGGTCTTATATATCACATATAGGAAATTATTTAATGGATTTGTTTGAAAGTTGTATCTAAAATTAAAAATTAATTGCATATGCTATATATTTAAAATATTTTATATTAGTCAATATATGTTTTCTTAACCAAGAATTATTATATATAGTAGCAAATATAATTGGATTTTTTTACATTTTTACATTAGGTATAAAATTTCATTCTTTTATGAATGAAACTAGTGAACTTCCGATATGGAGATGGAAGATATGGAGATGGAAGATACGTTGCTGTGTTTCGATCGTATGTCAAATCAGTCGTAAATCGAATCCATATATACACACTCACAATTAATCCAGTTTTATTCATATTAAGATTTAAATTTTTAATGCAATAATTATGATAACAAACGAAAAAATCTGATTGACTGAAAGATCTAGGTCGTGTTTCCTTTATTATATAATATAAAATATTAAATATTTTTGAAATTAAATATTATTTATATAATTTTTCTGTATTTTAACACATGTTATATAAATTTCATCGCAGAGCATTATCTATCTATAAATATATATGGAAACGTTTAAACAATTAATAATATAAATATGAATATGTATATTTTTTACACAATACACTTTTAACCCTTTCTGAGCACCATTTAATATGTATATAATTACTATTAAATGCCATTTCATAAATATATTACATAAACAATCTATCTATAACCTTATATATAAAGGTATAAATGTATATATATATGTATTTAAATATAGATGGTGTATAATAAATGAATTTGTATAACAATAAGTAAATAAGCATCTTTTGTTTAAATTGTTTATGTATAAACAAAATGCAATATATAGATAAAGAATTCATATATAAGACATGGAATGTTTCCTTTCCATACACACATTTGTATATATATATACAATTTCTTATTGTATAATATTCAAAATGTTGTTTATGCTTTTCAAGATAAAGTTTATATTTTACATCAGTATACTTCCATAATATTTTCATCATGTCATCTCATTTATACCATTTAAAGTTTCTTTTTATATGCAGTTTGTATATATATACATTTTAACATTCATCTATTGGGATTCTATGGTTTTTTGTGGTATATATAATACAAAAAACACATTTAAACAAAGAATTTTCCCTAAGAATATTATGCATAGAATTGTCTTTAAGAAATGTAACATATTGTAGATGGATATATATATGACCAAATAACCTCATTCTTGTTATATATACCATATCATATATACAATGGATATTTGTATATACAAAATATGCAATTTTCTTTTGTCTAATTTACTTTGTAACAAATGTTTAAAATAGATGTACTATCTCTATATAGATTTGAATAAAGAGAATAATTTAATTTTGATGTGGTTTTTATTAAATCGAAATGTTACGATTGTATTATTTAATAAATTAAAACAAAATCTTCACCCTAACAGATTAGTAATTTGTTCAGTCCATCAGTGAACAACCCGATTTTTATTTTTTTTGATACCGCACGAAACAGAATCGATTTGCCGAATTGTTGACAATACCTCATAAAATCGACCGGAATCAAATAATGTAATATATAATAATATCACGTAAAAAATGAAATTCTACTTATTTTTGGATTCAACTTTTGAAGAAATAAGTGAAATTGTTGAGTTGAGTTGAGTTGTCTGGTTTTCGATTAACAAATGTTAACAATTTAACATATTACGAAATCGTAATATAAGTGCGAAAACTAGCGAGCATTTTAAAATATATAATAAAAATAATAATAATAAATATAAAATAAATTATTCAAATAAAAAATTCAATTATTTAAATTTATTCTATTGTTTGGTTCATATATTTTATGGTGAAAAAAAAAAAATAAAGAAAAACACGAAAATGTTCATCACAGCAAATACAGATAATATTTACATAAAATGTTGATAGATGCGTGTATATTTTTCATCAAAAATATATAATCATAAAAAATATATATATAATCGCGAATAAAAAATTATATATATATATTTATATGTCTAGAAAGGTACATAGATATGCGGATATAAAATATATATAAAATCCACCCTCAATTTTAAAAATGTGTGTAAGAAAAAAAAACGAATACATATATAAATTAAAACTAGGTGGCTCATCATCATATTTTGATAATCACCTGTGTATTGATAGGTTATATTCCACCATATAAAAAATACTGATTATTGATTGGAAATTGACCCACTAATGATTATTGATTATTTAATTTTCATTATTTAAAACGAATTTAATGATTAGCATGATTACACATAAATAAATTTGCAATTGTTTTATCAAATATTTTTCTGCATATAATAGTCCTTGAACAATTGATTAAAAATTAATTCTATAATCGAATCGACAAAAACAATTAAGGATTCCATAAAAATGACCAAGTAAATATTGTAACAATTTAAAGCGAACTTTATATGAAAAACATATGCAATAGACATTCTGTAAACTCATAAATAAAGTGTTATATAAATACATCATAAACACAAACATAATATCTATATACCTATATGCATAACCGTATATATCATTAGTTATTTGATTATTTCATACGCTAAAAATTTTTTTACCTATTTATATTTATACACATTTATTAAAAATAATCTACCATCTGGAAATTCTTGTTTTTTTCTTCATTTTATTTTTTTTTTTTTAATATGTGAAGAGCTTTTCTTCTCTTATATTCCTTTTATTATTAGATGGATGGGTTATATACAATATATATATAATATATATACATATTTAAATAATTTTACAAGTTATACGGAAGAAAGAATGTGTATATCCGTACATATGATATATATATATTTAATTACCATATGAATAAATAAATTTTCTATTTATTCCTCAACCGCAGACAAATTCATTCAATTTTTGTATATATACATATATAAAATATATGAACCATAATATATTTGGTATACAATATACAGTAATATATATGATGATGATGATGATGATGTTTAACTTAACATCAGAAAATATCCTGATGTGTATATTATTTCTATAAATATTATTGACGTGTTAGTACATATATATATGATATACATTTGTTACAAAAAGGTTTAAGAATAATAATAATGCGTTCATTTCATCATAAATAAGAAAATATATGTACATAATTATTACATATTATGATTGAGAATGTTATACACATTAATATATAGTCGTATATGTATAAAAATGGAAAGCTTATTAATATTGATATGGTAATTAATACATTTAATAAATAATATATTCCTTTATTATATACTTGTATATACGAAAGAAAGGCATATACTTAATATTAAATACCTTAAGCTATATATACCTTTAGTAAATCTTATATTAAGTTTATTAAAATCACACATGCATATACCTATTTATTGATTAACATCATATCTTTATAAAGATAAAAAAAAATTTGGAATTATATTCTTAATTTTTTTCCAAATATGCATATAATACTTTTTGCTTTGTTTTAAATACTTAAAAAGTATATAATGGAATATAGAAAAGGAAATATATTTAATTAAATTTTAATTAATTTAGATATCATAAATAATATTTTACATATAATATTTAGTTGATTATTTATTTATTTTAATTAATATATATAAATTTATATTCTCAAAAATCTTTTTGAAGTTTAATTCTGTATTCAACATTGAAGAAAATAATAAAGTGAAACAAATATGGCGAAAATTGATAATGATAGTCATTGTTATCAACTGAATATTGCCACATGTTATAGTGTTAAAAACGTTATTATGGCAGATAAGGACATAACATATAGTTATATATACCTTCCTGAATATTCTCAGTCCTATATAGAAAAAACAAATATAACTCCAATATATAACAACATACTATATAAAAGTTTTTTGAATTTAATGTATATTTACGAGAAAAAAAAATTAGTTTCATTACGAGAATATATATAAAATATTTATATCGCAATTTTGTGGAATTCGACAATGGTAAAATCATGTATATATCAGATCTCCGCATGTATATACTATATCCATTCATATACATTAAATATACATATACAAATATTACGTATATAAAATATATGTATATATATATCGTTTTATCAATTTAATACACAATAAATTTTATTGTGTCAACACCTGCGGGAAAAAAAGTTAATCAATGGAAAAAGATAAAAATATAAATGCAAAATAAAAAAAAAGAAAATTATGTATATATTCTATTATTGTAGATTGACTTCCTCTGTCTCTATATATATGGTATATTCTATATGTATGCATATACAAATACGTATTAAAATGAATTTATATATTTTATCATTTATAGATATACATTGTTACATGTTATAAATATATTCATAAACATTGAACAGGTATGGCTATATATGTATATATTCATATATTTGAATATTTATATATATATAGGTATGTTTATTTTATACATATTATCAATATTATATAATAATATTTATGTCAATGAATATGGTAATGTTTCAAAAAGTTATAGTCATATAAATATTAATATAATATTTTCCGTAAAATATATATACCAAAAAATAAAAAATAACATATCCTTTTATCTGTTTTTCAATTTGATATTTTTCACTACATATAGATATATTTTAATAAAGAGTATGAGCAAAAAAATGCAAAGGTATCATAACTTATTTGGGCTTATTGTTAACGAAAAAAGAACCACACTTATGTGTGTGATTTTAGAGCTGATTTAGAGAAAAAAAAGAAAGGAATACATATATATTTTAAAATTACATTGCATATACATATGTAAGGAGGAGGACGAAAACGATAATTTGTATTTTATGAACATATATTCAAACAAAAATTTTATTAAAATGTATTAAACATAATTTTTTATATTATTATAAAACTAATTTCTATTCATTTCAATTCCTATCGTTGAAACTTGAAATAATATATTGATATTACATTTTTGTTTGTATAAATATTTTATTTTTGACCAAATTTATATAGGCAATTATAGTTTTAAAAACAATATTAATGAATATACTTTTACCCATAAAGAAAAGAATAGAGTTTTTTTTTTATCAGAAAAATAACTAAATAATTAATATCATAAAACTGTATAAAATTATAAAAATCTATAATAAAAAAATAAATAATAATACAAAAAACCCTTGAACAACTTCAAAGGACATTATTGAATATAGTTTTGTAGAATTAATAACTTTATTCCTTTATTATACGAGTCCCACTTAAATAGTATATTTCTCTGTATTGATAAGGTATTGAACTTTATTATTATATATAGCAAGACTCAAATTAAATTGATTCATTTTTACATACACAATATATGACCTATGTTTTGTACATATATACTCTAATATAAACATTTTTTATATGTACATTTGAAATTATATACGAATCTATATATGCATACATATGCTATAGTTATGATTTGAGAGAATGTAATAAATATATAAAAAAATAAAACAAAAATTAGTTACATACATAATGAAATTAATTTCGAAAAAATATTTGATATATTACTGATTATTTTCATTATTTATTACAATCTATTTGTTGTTTTTTTGTTTTTCATTCCACTTTTCCTTATATATTTATCAATATTAAAGTATATTTATTTACGAGTCGAGTACATATGTTAAAGTATGTGTATATATACATAAATATTATATATTATATATCATCATATAAGTATTTATTTTACATTTGTTACACGTCCAATGGGGGATTCAAAAAATTTCACTAATATATATTACGAAACCATATAGAGATTTTCATTTCATATATAGTATAACATTTGTTAATGGAAAAAAACTATTTCAATTACCGATATATTAAACATATCATAACCGGTTGGTCAGGGTTCAAAAAAAATTAAACGATAAATGCATTATGACGGGATAAAAGTTAAAAATTTTTAATAAATCTAAATAATTTAACTGTATTTATCAGAGAAACTTTTAAGATAACCCTCTCTAAATACTTATCCTTGTCCTGTATACTGTATACTGTATAAACCTACATAAATAATAAAGTTTTTTATGTCCAACCAATAGGAAAAAATAAATATGTGCTCCGTTTGGTCAACAGAAAAATATCTATTATAATAATATATAAATATATAAAAAAAAGAAAATTTAATGTAATATATATGTTAAGTACCTAAATTATTTGATGAATTATATTTTTCCCGCATTGTTCGTTTACTCTTTGACTTTATTTATATCTGCGTATATATGCATATATTTTATATATGGTTTCATAAAGGATATCATATATAAATGATATTATATATATTTCATAATTTTTCTGTTTTTTCTTGTCATTAAATATATTATCGAAATAATTTTAATGTATTTTAATTATTTATTTATAAGCGCATTCATTTACAGAATACCATTTTCCAAAAGAAAAAAAAACCACTACAGCAATTAACAACTTTGAACTTGTATATAATAAATGAGTATGGCTGAATTCTTAAAGAAAATATTTTTAATTGTATATGGATTCACGAAAATTCTAAATAATAAAAAATACCTTCAATTTGAATAGAAAATTTGTTCTGAAAGATGATGATACTTTTGAAAAATTTTATTATCAAATAGTATAAAATAGGAATTTGATATAAAACATGATAGATATTTTTTTATTATAAAACAATATACGTTCTAAATAAATAGGATTGTCATATAAAAATTAATTCAAATACGGAGTGAGTTTACGTGATTGAATTTGTATTTATTGATTGAATTTGAAATAAAATTTCGATTTGGATATATAAATCATAAATTTATATCGTGTTAATGTATATAGGTAAAAAAATATATCAATAAATTTGGGATGAAAATTATTGAGATAAAACATAAAAATATATTTGTATTTATTTTACGAAATCAATAAAAAAAAATCATTCATAAATATTTGTAGATTATATTTATATAAATGATATATAGATACAAATTGAATATATTAAATGGAGGAGTTTATTTATCTTCCTATATATATATATTATATAATCCTCTTATTTGAATGATATCAATTCTTTATTTAATCTATATATATATATGTATAATATAAGATTGAGGTATAAACTATTGCGGAATTTTTCATTCATATATGTATTTAACGATAACAATAAGTTAACAAATATTGAATGAATAATAAAAATGATATTATAAATCAATAATAATAACGTGGGTAGGTTTATTAAAATATAAATAAAAAGAGATAATAATGAAAAATTAAAAAAAAACTATCATTTTATAAACTAAAATTAAATTGATCTTTTATAATACATTATTGCAGAGTATCGACTGTATGTTTATTTAATATTCTTAGAATTGCAATTACGTTTTTTTTGTTTCATTATTTCTCTTTATTCTAAATCTACAAAAAAACTGGAATACGGTTTTTTTAATTTATATTATATATTGTTAATTAATGACAACAGTTAATGTGTCATAAAGTTAATGTGTGTAATAACTTTATAATTAAAAAATTAATAATTTATAGTCAATCGGTACTTGACAAACCCAAAGTGTAGTAGAATAAAAAAATAATTAGCAAAGTCTTATATAGTATAGTGATTAGTGTTATTATAAAAAATAAAAAAAAAATAAGATTTAATTTATAGAAACATTTTATTCATACTTTTCATATCGAAAGATTATTCAAAAAATAAAAACAGATAAATGAATTTATAGATGAATAAAATATAATACGGCGAGACTATATGCAAAAAGAAGAATGAATATATATAGAGTTCAGATTTTATTATATATATATAAATCTGAATAATGTGAATGCATATAAAGTATTTTCAGTTTTTATTTGATTTACATTTTGGATATAACCGCACATATAAATAATATAACATACAAGGTCCGTAATAAATTCACATCCATTTGTATATTTAGCCAGAAAAAAAACCGAAAGAAAATCTGTTATCCCAAATGTCTATCATTTGATGTTGGATGGCATCTATCCCTATATACTATATATATGAATAATAATAGAATATTTGTTTTACATATATTTTATTTTGATTGGTTTAATGGTTTTTTTTTGTTGTTCTGTATTTTTTACATCTACTCTTTTATTAAAGATTCAGATTTATTTCTTTTATATATCTTTTGTTTTTTATTTTCACCATTTTCCCTGTCTATGTGTAATCTCAAATTTTTTTACTCATCTTACTTTAATATAGCATTGACTTCTTCAATATGTACACATCTACTACGAGCATATAGAGATATAAAAAATATTTAATTATAATATTATGATTTATCGAATCGAATAATATTAAAGTAATATTTCGTATTACGACATATAATAGGATAAAATCGATGGGATATATCCATAAAGTTGTATGCAATTTAAATATAGATATTTTTTTTGTATTTAAATTTTTCTTTTATATTCAATTGTTACTTTCTATCGGTATCATATTATAACTGCATTATGGAAATATTTGTTAAAATTTAAAGGTTTTATGAAAATTTGGCATTTTAAACAAAAAAGACATTCATACAAAAACACAAAAATATTATAAAAAAAAGACATTTTATTTATCAAATTATCAAAATATGCAGATTATAGATGAAAAACATTAAATATACAATAAAAAAATATCAAATCACAAATACTATTTTCATTTATCCATATGCATTTAAACGAAAATCAATTTCATATTAAAAACTAATTATATTTAATGCATACAATATGCGATACGATACGCGACGATACACTCAAATGATAATATCAATGCTTTTATATTATATAAACAATATGGTACCTTATTGCAAATTTATTTTATTTTTTTTTTTGCGATCATATTATATTCCTATTCAACCGATATAATATATATACATACATATAGTTCAGCTGCATAATAACATAACAAATAATACGACGTCATATTAACCAACGATGTGGTTTATTTTTTTTATATACAAATTCATATATCTGTAAGTGCACAATATACATATACGTTCATGTAAAAAATATTTTATAAAAATGATATCAATATGAACCAAAATAAAAAACCAAATCAACATATTTGAATAATTTTTATATGCCACATGGGATAAATATATGTATATAAAAAATCTGGAAAGATATATATACATGATGATTATATATTAAACATATATTGTACATTGTATATGCAGATGTGTCAAATATCATTATTAATTTAATAAAAACCAAATCAAAACTTCTATAAGCATTTTGTAATAACTTTGTAATCATATACTAATATTTATATTTAATTAATAAGTAATCAACAACAAATCAAAACAAAAACACACAAAAAAAAATGAAATAAAATAATACACATACACAATGTTTTCCCAAATGTATTATAGAATAATATTATAGCGATGTTATATATACAAAGCTTTTAAATGATTTGAAGGAATCATATGTGATTCATATATACATTTAAGCTTAAATAAATATATGGTACCTATATCATCATTTATACATATTGTATACTTATTTAAACGCGTATATAGGGGTATAATAAATAAATGAAATCTGTAAATCAAATGTGAATTGGACCAACAACGAAAAATAAAAAAAATTATAAAATATATAATCGAAATATTGTTGTATATACAATATTATATACGTATATATAGAGGATTGTTGTGTGTTGCTCTTTTCACATAATAATGGACAATCCTTATGAATGTTTTTTTTCCATATACACAAAATTTATAATATATATTTTTAGGAATATATATAAAACCATTTTTTTTTTTATAAAAACATACATTGATATATGTTATGGATGCGTATCTTTTGTGTACGAAATGAAACAAATATAATAAATAATATAGTATAACTGGGAAATAACATAAAAATAGAAGAAGCAAAAAAATTAATACTGTAATTTATGTTCCATCAGGAAGAATTACAAATAATGATAAGAATAAAATATACGTATAAAATGGGAAAATTCTGAAACTATAAATTCTCAACTATATATCGCTAAAGTTAATATATATCGTATTTGCAAAAACGGATCGAGCTATGTATATATTTATACGGAAAAGAAGAAACACAAAGTCAAACAGAAGCATATCTAAATGGCAATTTTGTTGTAAACATCGAATATAATAAAAAAACAATATTGTTCTAATTTAAAAAAAATAATAAATAGGTCGATTAGTCGCATTATTAATGTGGAATATTTTAATCGAATTTCAATATTTTTCTATATATAACGGTTATTTTTAGCTCTTTATGTTTTATACTGTAATAAGTGCGATTCCTATTTAATGCTTGGATTATTATTTTAAATTCATTTTACAATTTAAAATTGTTTATCGAAACTTTATAAATATTTATATATACATAATATAAATTAAAAATTTTTTTATTATTATATAAACTTACGTTTGAATGCATTTCTTATACCCGCCCATAAATCAATATAAAAGATTACTCACCTGAAAAGAAATAAAAAAAACGATATATAATTAATAAAAGTGCATTATTATTAGGGGAAAAATTAATATAAAAAATAATATGTTATAGGATTAAAAATAAAAAATATAAATCGAAAATTTTCTGACAAATGATTAAAATCTAAAATACAAAAAAAAACCCCTTCAAATTTTATGCATGAAATCAAATGAGATTGATAACAAAAAAAAAAGAAGAAATTTTAGACAAATTATGTATATTAGTATTTTATTTATAAATATTCATTTTTCAATATAAATTTTCAAAAACAAATTATAAAATAATATACCTAGTAAATAAATACAGGTACATTTGATTATATCATTAAATAGATATCATATCATCATAATCGTGATAAATATTTTGTGAACATTGTAAAGGTATATATAGATATGTATGATAAAATGATAATTAAGGATATGCCTTAGCATTTATATACGCATTAATATGAATATACAAAATGTATTATATTTATACAAAGTTTTTGATAAGCTTATATACAAAAAATAATATTGATTAATTTCTATGAAAAAAAAAACAATTTCGAAAAACAACTTTTTGTTCAAAATTGTTTTTCTAATGGTAAAATAAAAATACCATATAAAATAAAAGAAAATTTAATTTAATTAAAATATTCTTCATTATTATATTTATATATAGGCAGGTATATATTTTATATTATTAGGTATATAGAAAAAAAATACATAAATTTATATTGATTATTTATCACATACTCGATTGTCATCATAATTTATATAATATATACGGAATTTATGTATACATAAATACATAAATATAAGAAAATATATTTTCAACTTTTTGTCTTCATAAAATTTATTCCAAAATAAAATAATGATGTACTATTATTTAAATATGTATGAGAATATGTCACATGTGCGTTTATATAAATATTATTTTATAAAATTACTGTATATATGTGGTACATATTTTTATAACATTTATTATACATTTGTATATACAATACACTTAAAATGACACCATATAGATGTGTATACAATTTGTAAACAAATATATATTAATTATATGTATATACCATTTACACATCCACATAATGTAATATAAATTAATGATTCATCGTCATCACCTAATCCATTTATTTTGAAATGAAACCCATTACGTTTATACTATATTCATATATGTATAGCATAACAGCAAGGTATTATTATTATTATTACATAATGTATTATTATTATATATATATATTTTAATATCATAATTATTATATGAGAAAGATATATACCATAATAAAGACATGTTTATTTCAAGAAAATTATACTCTGTTTTTGCCGCATGTAAAATGTATTGCATATAATATATAGATGGAATATTTTCACTTATAATCAGAAATTTCATGTTTAAGAGCATATCTTTTATATATGGTATGTATAATATATTTTTATAAAAACATAAAATAGCAGATATATGCTTTGTTTTGTTGTATCATTCACATGTTATATTTGATACTTATATATACAATCCCACTTTATATATATACAAGTATACAAGGAGTATAGATTATATTTTGCATGTATAGAAATATTAAGATATTATTTCTTAGTGAAAGCGTAAAAACAGTATGAAATATTGATATATCAGATATTTTAAGAGAACTATTGGAATTTTCTCAGTTTCTGATGATGGAAATCATGAAAATCAGAAAAGACTTTCAATGAAATAGTTTACCAATACAAGGAAATTACTATGACAAAATATTAATTTTTATAATACATTTCCATTACAAATATATCTCTATTTGAAAATATGATAAAATAAACTTAAGAAATATTAAAATTAAAGTTTATCTTAATCGATAATTGGATAGAATTTTGCATGGAATGAATGGAATACATATGATTTTTACCAAAGCAAAAGTCCGTATCAAAAGAATCCTTGAATCGTCCTGTGTTTTTATTCAACTAAACATATTCAGAACAAATTATTACATAATAAAATATATATAAATAAATATATTTTGTCAAAAGAAAATAATGAAAGCAGAAAAATGCAAAAAATAACGCACATCGCTAAATGTGGTATTTATTAAATATAGTATCGTTCTTTAATTATATACATATACAAAGTATGGAATAAAAACTCGGGCTTCTTATATTAGAACATATAACAAGAATATATTTGTTTTATTTACATTTCTATGGAAGAAATGAATAAGAGGATGTATATATATTATATAAGTATTAATTACATATTATATATATATATATATATAAATATGTACATTAAAATGTATTTATAATACTAATTGAATTTTAAAATAATTAATCTACTTAATGTCTTTCAATATACAAATTGTTATATTTATAACAAAATTATTTATAAATTCTTTTTATATATATAAAAATACATAAATTCATATTTTAATTAAAGAGTTTTTCTTTATATACACTTTTTTAACGGATGCAATGAGCAATATATGATTCATTCCTATATATATGTAACTTATAGGGGTTATAAGGATCCATTAAATGATATTTTGTTATAAAACTTAATTTGTATAAAAATACAATGTCTTTTTGTAATATAATTTATGTGATATAAAGTATGTCTTATCTATACTGTACTGTGTCTTATCTCATTTACATAATTAATAATTCCAGTAAAGTCATCTGAGTTTTGATATCAAAAAGTACTAAAGGTAATACAAAATAAAAATGATATACTACAAAATTTAACCAAAATTTCAAGTGAAATAAATCCA
Organism: Dilophus febrilis; assembly: GCA_958336335.1. Lineage (NCBI taxonomy): Eukaryota > Metazoa > Arthropoda > Insecta > Diptera > Bibionidae > Dilophus > Dilophus febrilis. The sequence continues at coordinate 38,787,348 of OY284468.1, forward strand.
TATAAACTAAATAAAAACCATATACCATATAGAAATCAAATTTATTTTTTTATTAAAATGTATAAATAATCATTTCCAGTACATTTATTTTATTCCCATAAAAAAAGCGGTTTTTTTTTCTTATCAACGATTACAAAAAAAAAATTCTTATCATTTACATATAAGAAGAAAAAAAACATCTTTTTAAAATAATATTTACATGAAAAATTTGTTGGTCTTTAAATTTTATATATTACACAAATATATTATTTTTTTAGTTTTATATCCCATATCAAACGAAACGTATATAAATAACAAAATATCATCAACACCAAACAAAAAAAAAACCGTTGTGCATAAATCAAGGTGCGTGATATATGTCAAATATATCATTATTCATCTGTTTCAATATATATATATATATATATAGAGAAAAAATGTTTTATGCAGCATATATAATAAATACATAGAGTTTATACAAATTTATATTTTATTAAAAAAAAAGAAAATTTCATCTCATCCTCATTTTAAATCAGTTTCTTTTTCTATTTTTTTTTGTGTTGTTTGTTATCTATATACTGAATAGAATATATGCATACAATAAAGGGATTACCCATCATTTAGATAGATAGAGTATAAATCAACAGTAAATATATATATATATGTAAATAAACAAAAAAAAGGAGAAAAAATAAGAAAATGTATATAGCAAAAATATAAACAAATTTATGTGAAAAATTTTGTGTAAATATTTTTTATGTATATTATGTATATGGAAAATTTATGGAAAATCATCAAAAGATAAATTTATTATAAACAAATATGTAATATATAACGTACTGAATGAATGGTAAATTTACTTAATTCGATTATGGTTCGGGTGGATACATATACATTTTATGGGAATATTTTTCACTTACCTTCTTATATAATGGTATATGCAAAATATAAGGTGTATAGAATTTTAATAGCGGATAATAGTATACATTTATTTGAGGAAAATTCAAATATGATAAATTTTATTTTTCTACAAATTCTACTTTGTAACGTTTTTATTATTTACTATATAAAAGTTCACGCGTATATAGTAATCATATATGTATATATAACAAAATAAATATATATACATTTATATATATATTGGTTTTAAAATACATTGTTTATATGAAGTTTATGTCATTGCCTATATATAGATAACATAACATAAATGTTGTGAATCTTTAAGCATTTTTTTTAAATAAAAGAAAAAACTATAACCGCATATATACCATCATTTTGTATAACATTGTAAATTTGTTATGTTTTATCGGTCTGCATACCTTGTTTTTTATCTTGTATATTGTATACATACGAGGTTTTCCAGAAAAAAAAACGTAAATAAATATCAAATAAACCAATAAACCAAAAACAACCGAGGAATATACCAAATTCACATAAACCGCCGAAATATCTTTTTCATTTTCCTATTTGCCATTATATACTATATATAAGCATTTATAATATATTGAAAATTTTCGAGGATACTTTGTATAATAATATCCCATTTCATCATATTATTAAAATATAAAATATATAGGCAGAAGCAAAATAAATGCTATATATACCTCAATATTATATACATACAAATATTTATGATGGAAATGAATTGTTTTTTTTTTAACAATCCGGAAAAGTTGACTTTATATATTTTGTATTAATTAAAAAAAGGTTCATAACCATTACAAATCATACCAAATATACAAGGATGAATGGTAATAATAATAGGTAAAAAAATCCTGAATGATACCAGCAACTTCGAGGAATTAATGATTTTCAATTATAAAATAAAAATAAGATTTACATATGATTAATGTTTCGCGAAATATTAATGGAATTTTATTTTTTAATTTACTGTCTGTTTTTGTTACTTTTATTATATTATTATTTGGTTTTTTTTTCGTTGGCTGTTAGTTTTACAGAAAAAAAAACCATAAACAAAAATGTATGCATGATATTTACATAAAATGAAACTAAAATTGAGTTATAAATACAATTTATGTATATCATATCATATTATGCCGAAAAAAAATAAAATAAATATACACATGTATAATATTTGACAATTTTCACTTTACGCCCATGTCATACCATGCGGTGGTATATGAAATTCAATTTCATTTTGTGGGGCGCGATGGTGATCTACATCATCCATCAATGCTGCAGTAATATGATACGTTTGTTTGTTTTTTGTATATTTTTATTTTTTGTTTATATATTCATCAGTTATATATTTTCCATTTTGTAACAGTTTTTATTGAAAATTTTTAGATCTTATTTTGCTATATGTACATTGTACATACACGTTTTGTTTATCAAAATATTTATGATCAATACCTGTATTTTCCCTTTTATTGATTCGATATATATGTATATACGAAGAAAAAATATTATATTCAAATATTTTTAATATTTCTATATACAATATTATTGTATAGATAGATGAATATGGCAATATCGTAACATTTTATTTGCATTATAAATTTTCTTTATACTCGTGAATATATATATATATAGTGTGATGTAGTTTTTGTTATGTCATCCATTGTGCGTATTCTAAAGAGCTAAACGTATATATCAAATTTTATTATATCTGCGTATATGTGGTAAAAAATATAATTTCAAAAATATTCGGATTTCTTATGCTATATGGCATATCGATTATCAATATAGATATATTATATATATATATATATATAGTTTCATATCTTTATATACCGCATATCGACATTTATATATATATAAATAACAAATACACATTTTTTGAAACGTGACATGAAGATTGTATAAATATAATGTGTTTTATATACATATATGCAATTTAATATTTTATTGTTTTTTTTTGTCATTTGTCATTTATATACGCGATATCCTTTGAAAGTAATATTCAAGTTACCTGAATTAAAAAGGGAAAACGAACATATGTTTTACGACATTATTTTCGCGAAGAATATGTAAATTGTAAAATTTATATAATTCATACGAGGTTTCGTGTAATAAAAATTTTAAAAAATTCTACATTTTGTTGAATAAGATTTTAAACAAGCAAAAACATCTTATGTGCTATAAACATATTCTAAAATAATATTTGAATAAAATGTATATGTTTTAATATAATTTTAAACTAAAATTACAATTAAAAACTATTTGCTTATATACATATCTAAATCTATAAAATCTTATGAAAGAAAAATTCTGTTTTAAATCATCTCATAATCACACAAAACGGGGAACAACATAATTTTACAATCTGTCATATGATTTGTTTTTTTTTGTTTTCCTCTATAAATGACACCAATAAGAGAAAATATATATAAATTTTATATACTAACAATTATAAAAATGTTCGTATCTTTATAGAGTAATAAAAACTAAAGTTTAAGTTCTATAATGTCAGTTTCATGTGAAATATTTTTTTTTCCTTATTGTGTACGAATTTTCATATATATGATATGATCTTTATATATAGAAAACGACAAATTACAATTTATATAATAACTTTATGAAAATATATATATTTTAATTAAAAAACAAATTTATTTTATTGATATCTTATTTTTAAACATATACTATATAGAGAAATTTGAAAATGTTTTTGCAAATATATAATAAAATAAATGTTTACAAATTTAAAAAGTTTATATGAAATATTATATCATATATTTTATAAATTATTTAATAAATATCACTTTTTTTTTTTTAAATCTTAATTTTTTTGTACACAAATTACATATACATGTTGTGAAAAAAAATTGTATATAGGTAATATAAAATCGAAACAAAATAAACATATACAATTAGATTTATTAAATTGTATATTATAAAGAATATATTTTTCATTTTACAAGTTTGTTGAACAGTTCAATTTTAAAGTGATTTTCTTGGTTTTCTCAACTATACTATTGCAATTTTTCGTGGAATATGTTTTTTGAAGATTTTTTCCGTTTATTAGTTTCTCGGTTTTTCAATGTGAAAATGTTCTAATTTGGCTTGTATAAACTTTAAATATAAAATTGTTGAATTTGAATTGGAACAGGTTGAATATGATTTGTATACACTAAATTTAATTTGATAAGTATTAAAAGTTGGAAAAATGTGAATACAATAAATTAAATAAAAAACAAATTAATATTGAAATACATTATACAAATTATATATAATCTAATTGTAAGAGAACCATTCATATTTTTTAAAGTAATACAAATGAGGAGGATAAAGTCACATGGACAATTTTAATATTTTCAATATGGATATGAAAAATGTATTTATGAAATACGATATTTTATACAAAATGTTATCGTTATTGATATCAAAGAAAATATATTCTTGCTTTGCTATATATAGTGAAAGGCAAATCGTATAATTGCATTACCATAACAAAATACTATTGTTGTACACAGTACAGTATGTGTATATATGTGTATATAAATATAAAATTTTACTTAAAACATTCTTTAAAACATTATACACTTCATCATCTTTTGCATTATAAATAGGAAAAAAAACTGTATGTAAAGTATATAAAGTTACAATTTAATTTTTCCTTTTTAATTTTTTTTACTTCATATCAGAATATATATATCTCTATCTATAATATCACTGATGTATATATATATCTAAATAACACGGTTTATGTAAATGTTACAAATTAATATAATAAATAATAAATATGACATAACAACAAGGAGGCCCATTATACATATGTAACTATATCTATTTCTATATATATATATACATAATGAATATAAATATATATGTATGTAGTAATGTAAATATTTTCCATTTGTAAAACATACTTGTAAAGTTTTGTAAGTATTGTTGGAATATTTTTTGTTTCATCATATCTTTAATATCTGCATTATATATGTTTAAACATAGTAATACATTAATATGAACCAACGACAACCTATACCTACAATTATTGTACACAGATAGTTTTTATAAAATAAACTTATTGAAAATAATGGTCCTTTTGGAATCCACAGAGAAATATATATTTTATAGAATAGTTCTATAAATTTAAAGCTGTAAATAAAACATTGTTAGTTGCTCTTGTAATTTGAAGTATTTAAAAGTGTTTTTGTTTTTATAGTATAGTTTTGAAGATAAAACCATAAACTTTGTTGTAGTAAAAAAAACACTTTTTTATTTAAAAAAATAAACACATAACATATAACATCACATATTATATTCAGACTATATATAATGTATAGAGAAAAACTTTTTCCAAAAAACAATGTTTTTTTTATTACATAGAGTTAAACGGAATAATATATAGTATAAGCGTGGTGAAGGATCACATAAAATATATATCCTTTACTACTTTTATATATATAAAATTTATACTCTTGTAATTTTATATCTTTCAACAAAAAAAAAACAAAAAGGAATATAATTTTTTTTTTTTGCTTTTCTATAAATAAACATTTTAATTAATTACATGCGGTCGTATGACATATATTTTATTTACCATTTCCTTATTTAAGATAAAAATTATTACCGCGGTATGATAAAATATTTATATATATGAAAAGTGATATTTATTATTATAAATGTATATAAATTCATTTTTTTTTGTTTGTTTGTTTGTTAAAAAACAAATATAATGTTTTTAATATTTTACCTGCAATTTATAATTATGGAGATTGTTATTATAAGTTATATAGTTTTATATTTTATGATATATTATTTTATTGTTTGACACTTTTTTATAAAAAGCAAAGTATGTTTATTTTGTTTGCATATACAAATAAATTAATGTACATATACACATTAATTGTTTAATGCATTCGGTGATAATATTTTAAGTGGTTTTTTTTTAACAATTGTAAAAAATACTGTTTCTATACATTTATCTATTTGTAATAAATTAATATTACATTTATATATACATATAATAAAAAATAATTAATAAACTCATGATATACAAAATAAAAAACGTTCGACATTTTAGAAGTTGATCGAAGTATATCAATTCGAAATTCATTAAATTTGTATTGAAAACACGATTTTATTTTATAGGAATATTTATATGCCATTGCATTTCTATTCTATAGTATAACTACGATCATTTCATATTATATATCCGATATTATCCGCATTTTATATTATCCGCGGCATTAACGACATCAAGTTAATTATTAAACCTTGAAGATTTTATATAACAGTTTTTTTTTGAATTATGAATATCATTCTTTCGTAATCAGTCTTTTTATTCATAATATAGGTTTATTTTTGTAAAAAAAAAATCTCTTTAAATTTCTATCAAAATAGTAATTATATATACATAAAATATTTTATATGCATATTAATATACAAAAAAAAATAGCAATATAATTCTTGAAAATAAAAATTAAACTTTAATTGAAATATACATACATGTGGAATAAATTGTAAACAGAATGTTTTTCGGATTAATACATTTACGATTTTTTTATTAAAATCCTCATTAGAAAAGAATTATGAAAATTAATATATAGTGTAATATATATATTACTACAATATACGATTATGAAATGGATTAATGGTATGATTGAATTTACAATTAATTGAAATTACCAAATATTAATAGCATATTAATAGCCAAAATAAGTTTTTAAATTATTTTGAAGAATGGATTAATAGGAAATCATGTAATTCTCTGAATGAAATTTGTGAATATCTTAAAAATCATATTGATATTTCTCAAAATATCGAAAAAATATAAATACTGAATTCGATTTCAAAAATTTTCAGTTGTATATGTACAGTTACAATTCTATAATATTAAAACACCCTGTCTAAATCTGTAATATATTTTTCATAAAACTATATACATATACATATAAATAAGCACATATTTATAATTATATATACGTATTGAAATGCAAATTTTTTTAAAACGAGTGAAAATTATTAATTATTTTCTATTTTATGTATACTATGTATGGATATAGAATATTTATGTACTATATAAAATAAAAATATATATATATATATAAATATATGTATAATAAAATTGTATATATATATATAGAATGAAATATCGTTGTTTTATATTATATATATATATACTATTATGAATATTATGAATTCGCGTGCCATTTAAAATTAATGCATAATTTATACACATGTGTATATGAACGTGAATAAAACATATATAGATAAACCATAAAAACCTAAAACTATACATATATATAGTCTGTCGTCATACATATTTGTTAATAAAAATACACTTTATAAATGTATATTTAGAAAATAAAATGATGTATCGTATATAAAAAAAATTTACATATAATAAATACGTTATTTGTAAAGGTATGTTATGTGAAATTGTTTTGTTTATAGTTTTATTTAACAACAACTCAGTATAAAAACGCCAGAACAAAAAGGATATTATACGATCAAATATATGGTTTTTAACCCATTGAGACATATTTCTAACTTTAAAAATTATGATAATTTAATGTATATATGGTATTTAGTTTAAATACACGCATTAAATATTACCATAAAGTACACCACCACAATTATTATGCATATATTATTATGTTTATAAAAAATAAAATGAAAAAAAATTGTTCTTTTAAGGTGGATTTTGTACAATTGGTATTTTAAAAACACTGTATTACATATTTTTAATTTAATAAAATTTTACTATAATATATTATTAAAACAGTATACAAAAATGATTCAATTCAGTATTTTGAATGTTTTTACAACACAAAGTTTTCGAGTTATATTATATTTATTATTTTACCTTTAGCAGCACAGATATGACCAATTCCAATCCTGTATATATATACCCACATTTTTATTGATACAATGAGTTTATTCCAAATATATTTATAACTTGATAATTCATTAAAATATTTTGCTTATACTAATTATAAGTTATATGGTTATACACAATATGGAACTTATATTTATACAACTATAAATAATAGTTTTGATAAACGCCACAAAAAATAAAAAAATAATATTAATACATTTTGAATTATTCTGAATCGTATAATATACATTATTATATTGTATATACGAGTATATTTTTAATATACAATATATTCTATATAATTACATTTTCAAAAATATTATATTACATTTATTTATAGATTTTAATTTGCGTTAAATCATAATGCTTTTTATTTAAATATAGGAGGTACATGTTTATATAGATTTTAATTACTTTTAATTTAATTAATTTTAAAAAAAGTTAATTTTATATATTTACAAAATATTTATACTATATAATTTGCCATTTATATATACCAAATTTATTTTTATTTTTACCAAAAATTTATTGTTATTTGAATTTTGCATATGCATGAAAAATTTTAGTAACATATATTTTTAAATTTGGAAATTGTTTAATAATTTTAGGATGCAATAGCAAAATTAAAATTTTATTTAGCAAAATAAATGAACTATATATTTATATTCTCTGATATAATTTATTGGATTATTAAATTATCCAATCAGAATAAATGATTATAAGGTATTGAATTCAAATAACTCTACTCCAGAATAAATGAAATACATTATTTTTTGGTTTTTTACCCATCACGTACCAAAGTAAAAAAATATATGATTTGATATATGAAATTACTGAATGAATGTTATTCAAATACATAAATTACAATATATGTATATTTGTAGTACATATATATATAAATATAATATTTGTTTATATATATACCATACGCGTATCTTGGTTTTGTTCACTCTGTTCAGTGAACCACCTGCTAAAAATATTGATAAATAATTAAGAAAATACAGATTTTAATATTTTTCTTAATTTTTGATGAATAAAATAATATTAAGTGTCCCAAAAAATTTGCAGCGCTGATTATTTATATCATTATATCAGTAAAAAATATAAGAGATAATATTCTTTATATCATATATATAAAGAAATCATATATATAAAGAAACGTCGCATAAAAGAAAAACGAAAACGAAAAAATACATACACCTTTAATCTATATATACTCTTTCTTTTGTGCATTTTTTTAATCGCACTCCCATAGTGTGCACAATTTTAAATGAACCAAAAAATATTGTTGTTATACATAGTTGTTTAATTGTATATGGCAAATACATTTATATTTTCCGAAAATGCGAGGTATACGAATATACAAATAATACAAATACTATTTTAATTTTCGTTCACTATAAATTGTGCACAATATAATACAAATGCTTGTTTCTTTTTTCTTATATATGCTGTATGGTTGTTTGTATGCTTTATTTTTTATCATTCAAATCTCGCATACTCATATACTGCCTGCTGCGGTGTATATAATCATAGAAAATATATAAATATTTTTTTTTGTGTTTTTTTTTTATTTTTCTCATTTCTATATATGGCATATTGGCATATACCCAGCAAACATCTGGAAGATAAATCGGCGATACGATATCGCGGCGATATCGCGGGGAAGATAAAAAAAAAGTTATTTATATCGCCAATTTATCGTTGTTTTAACAGTTGAGCGATATTGTACGGAAGATAAAAATGCGATACGATGGCGATACGCTTTGACGATAAAAAGAAAATACAGAGCCACATTTATCTTCTATTTCTCTTCCAGCCCATAAAATGACGATAATATATTATTATTTATTGCTTGCCTATCTTCTTGATGATAAATCCGCGATAAATATATCGCCTTTTTGTCTTCCTCGCGATAAGTATGTAAATAATTAAGTATAAAATTAAATTATAACAGTTTAAATGGAACAGCGAATGAATAAAGAAGAAATATTAACAATTTTTAATTTTTATAATTTTCAGGATTGAGCTGTCACAGGATTTCACAGCATTGAACTTCCATTGATATTCCCTTAGAATATTCTAATCTATATATCGCATTAGTATCCCCAATTTATCTTCCTGGCGATATCGCATTTGTATCGCCAATTTATCTTCCTCGCGATATCGTCAATTTATCTTTCAGATGTATCGCGGAAGAATCCCATTCTCTATACGTAGGGAGTAACGTACGCGATAAAAATGCGATATCTTTGGCGATAAATTTATCGCCTAGGCGAATCGTCTGCAGTACTACCAGCGATAAGAAATGTTTGTGGGGATACGAATATACAAATAATACAAATACTATTTTAATTTTCGTTCACTATAAATTGTGCACAATATAATACAAATGCTTGTTTCTTTTTTCTTATATATGCTGTATGGTTGTTTGTATGCTTTATTTTTTATCATTCAAATCTCGCATACTCATATACTGCCTGCTGCGGTGTATATAATCATAGAAAATATATAAATATTTTTTTTGTGTTTTTTTTTTATTTTTCTCATTTCTATATATGGCATGAATAAAAAATAGATATTATTTACTATATAAAATTATATGCGATATTTTTTCATTCTTTCGCAAATGCTTGTTATGCGTACTTCATTATTTTTCCAAACATTGTTCAATTAAATAATTTCAATTTCAATTTCAATACACATTTAAATAAATTCCGCAACTTTATAATTTGATAATTGTTTGATTCCATATTCTTTAATATAGTTTCCTGTTTTTTTTTCACATTTAATTGTAATATGAATTTTTATGAATGTAATTCAAATGATGGATGCATTATTGAACAGTTTTTAAAAACGCCTTTTTCAAGGCGAACTGTTGAAATAAAAAATATATTGGTTAAACTCGAAAGGCCACAACCGGATTTGCAAAATTTAACGAAACAATGCAAAACTCAAGGCAGAGAAGTCACTCGTCGATTTCCTGTGTCGATTTATCAAAAACATGAATGGATAACTGGTTGCAATAAGTTGAATAAAATTTTTTGTTGGCCATGTTTATTTTTTTTGCCAAATCGTGACACCATTTGGTTGAATCCTGGTTATTCAGATTTAAATCATTTAAGTGCAGCAGTTTTTAATCATGAAAAAACCATGAGTCATTTAACTGCTGTACTAGATATGAAAACTTTTGGTGATGTTCGGATTGATTTAATGTTGGATTCACAACTCAAACATTCCGTAACTACTCATAATGAAAATGTTACAAAAAATCGCTTGGTATTGAGAAGATTAATTGATATGACATGCTTCCTTGGTATGCAAGAATTGTCTTTTAGGGGGCATGATGAGACTGCTGATTCGGTGAATAGAGGAAATTTCATAGAAATGATGAATGTTTTAGCCAAATATGATTCAATTCTGTCGCAACATTTAAATAATGCTGGTCAGTTTCGTGGAACCTCACCAATCATTCAAAATGATTTAATTGAATCCATTGCAAAATTAATAAATCCAAAATATGTGATTTATTGCTAACTCTGTATTACAGAGTTACATATTATTCCAGGTGGTTGCCCCCCCCCCCCAAGGTGTTTAGTAGTTTTTTTTGTTCTTTACCAGTTTTTAAAGTGAACAAGTACCCTTGGAGGTCCAGATCCGCCACTGATATATACATATAATAGTATTTATTTAAGCATTCAACCATTAACGTTTAATTATTAATTCGATAATATTTATTTTAAAATATTTATAATCATGATTATTAATATCAATGTAAATGATATTTATATATTATATAAAATAAAATATACCTATATATGATATCATATATAAAAAAATTTATATTTTTTAACTGAAATTTATTCATTTCATTTAATTTTTATATACAGAAATAAATATCGTATACATGTTTATTTTATCTATACACATTTTCATAATTAAAAACAAAATTTTTGTAAACGCAAAATGCCATTAATGTGTGTAACATTTATTTATGAACATTTATTTCACGTCGCAATTTGTTTGATAAAATTAATATATCTGTGAAAAAGGAATTATCACATTTACTATTATTATTAAGAGTTAATCGAACTCAAATTTCATTGTGCGGTAATTGAATTTTTATATATCTTGACTTGGAAAGATACGCAAAAAATTTGGTATTCAATTAAAAAAAAATAAAAAACCGTGCTCTTCCTGTTCTAAAATATATAGAATTCCTCATTCAATGCAATTATTTTTATATTTAAAATATTGAATGTCAGACAATAATTTGTAATTTTAACTATTTATGTATATATAACTTATATATATATTATATAACTCTGTGGTGTAAATGTTAAAAATGCCAACCTAAAATTCTAACGATATTTTGGGGTCGTGAGTTCGAATCCTACAGAATGCATAAAATATGTTTTGTGTTTTCGGTTATTTTTCGAATCTGAATTTTAACACAGAGTTGTATTTTCCGCTTGGGGTTGGTCGTACGGCTAATTACCGACACCGTAATAGACACAAATTAAGAAACTAACAACAGAAGGCTGTTGTTGGACGCTAAAACCAGATTGTTGGTTGTATAGCGAAAAATTTATTATTTTTTATTAACTATTTATGCGTATTTAATCGTTTATAGCCCATCAGAATTTAATGTTGTAATTGTTAATTCAAATATATTTTGCCAAAATTGTGAACAATATGTTTAAATTAATACAATGGTTTTCACTGTCAGATATACACATGTAAAAAATAAATTATTACACATCAAAAAATCAAACTAATGATATGGTGAATAATTGTATTTAAATATTTAAATTCAATTTATTTAATATAATTTTTTAGTATACAAATTATAGTATATATAGAATTATATTATAGAATATAGAAAGGCATATGTACAATTGTACATACTACAACATATAGTTTTTAAACATTTTCCACAAAATATATAGTTTATGGTAATTGAAGCAAAACATGAATTAAAGTTAGATTAATTTTAAAGAAGGTTTAGTATATTATAATAAAAAAGTATATTTTTTCATATATACATAAAACAAAATCGATTATTTATTACTAACGTATATAATACCATACAGTTTTATATTCAACATCCATTATATAAATGTACTTTTAAAAAAAAAAATATCGATATTATAATTTGTTTTCAATTCCAATTATCAATGTTTTGTCAAGCCTGTAATTCGATGAACGACGGATATATAAATAATGATTTAATTTTATTTAAATAAGTCTTATCATTTGGGAATTATAAGGACAAATAAAGGAAAATTTTTTTTTTCTTTTTTAATACACTTTGCCGATGGACAGCCTATTTGCATATATCAAATTAGTTGTTATATCTATTTTGTATATACATATAAATAACTTAATATATTTAGTTTGTGTTACATATGATCCATGCATGTATGTAAATGCAAAAATATGAGTATAATCACGTACACACATTACAAAATTATCCAGTGCATAAATTAATTTAGCCTATATTAAAGTAGATTATTTATATATGCAAACATATTTATGCATTTCCTGTACTATATGTGTATAAAACATGAGGAAATTTGTATATATGTATAAATATATACGTTAACATACATTACTGTTTTTATATTATTTATATTTGTATATAGATCCTTATTTATTCGATAGTTACGCATATATATAGTGAATGAAAATAAATATTGCATATTTTTTTAGATATATATTTTACATACATATAAGATCAATTTTTCAGATAACATTCATCACATAGCATTTCATAATTTTTTTTTGTACTTTTTTTTTTGCATTTTCACTTGAAATTATTTAAAATATATATTCGGTTCAAATTCCATTTTGTGTAATGTAAATATAATGGATTAAAATGGATATTTTGATGAATTTAGAATATATTATATAGAATCCATTTCGTTCAATGCATATATACGACGAGGTGTGATATATTAAATGAAATATGGAACTCTAAATAGATTATATCTATTGCTGAAATGGGAACACATATTCACAAAATAAACAAACGCAAAAAAAAGCACTAAAGTAAATATTGTGTATATCTATACCAAACAACAATCCATTATCATTTTATTTTATGTATAATAATAGGACAGGAAAATGAGTATGTTCATATATATACATTTATATAGAGAAAAAAGTATATATAGCCTTATCAATTCTATATAAGTGCAGCATATATCAAATATACAAAATATTTGTAAATGTACATATACAATATATTTATCTTTTATGCAAAAGACGAATACGATGATGAAAATGGAATGTATGAACATATCGTACATATATCCACAACGCATCATTAAAACCCATTTCAAGATAAAATTTCAAAATATATACGTTTGTTTATATGTATATATATATACATATGTATATATATATATAATATACATATGAGTTTAATAGAGAAATGTAATTTTCCTCTTTCATCAAAATTTATATATATTGTATATACCTATAGCATAATATACAGAAGGAAAATTAAGTATATATAAATGTATATATAGGATACAGGTATAGTAAATTATACGTTATATTTGTATTGCATATAGATATATGTATTTACATGCTGTTGTTATTCAATCACTAGAAATAACTTTTTGTATGTTTAAATGTACATTGGAATCGTCCATATATATTTATTCACAGAACATTTTATGTATATATAGGACATCATATATGATGTCTCATTTGGTCTATTCCTTACCTTGAATTACTTCTAATTCAAATGTAATTTTAGATATACATTTAGGTATAAAAACTATATTATATATATATCAAATCAACTCGAATATATACATTCAATTATCTTGTTGTTTTTATTTTATCAAAAGGCATTATTATATATATATATGAATATAAAATAAATTATATTATAGACATATTGCGAATACCAAAGGGATTAATTACACCATGAAATAAAAGACAATAGAAAATTATAGGTTTGAATATTAAAAGTAAATGTTATACAGATGTTGCTGGTATATCTAAAAATAAACGTAACTAATCTTTTAAACAATAAAATATATTTTGGACAAGAAAATTACAATAAAAATTCAACTGCAATTGAACTTCTAACAATACATTCTCTTAATACAACCATATGGAATGATTTTACTAATGATAACTGATTAGTGTAATTAACCTATTATAGGATGAAATAAGTTAGAGCGTATAGAAATAATGAATAAAATGTATTCTGTTCCGCTTAGTTATAAACTATTTTTTCTTTTAATTTCATAAATATAAATATTGTACATTTCATCACGAACGTAATGTTCTTATCTACAACAAATTGGAATAATTTTCCATAAAATGAAAGTTTTTGAATTCTTCATTGAACGTTTATAAAATCAATAATTGAAAATTGGGATCAATCATATAGTTTTAATACGTATAAACGCAAATCCATTTATCCAAATATATAGGG
Organism: Dilophus febrilis; assembly: GCA_958336335.1. Classification (NCBI taxonomy): domain Eukaryota; kingdom Metazoa; phylum Arthropoda; class Insecta; order Diptera; family Bibionidae; genus Dilophus; species Dilophus febrilis. Next base: position 38,802,569 of record OY284468.1, read on the forward strand.
AAACAAACATATGGTTATTATTATCATTCTTATTATTATTAAATATTATACAAAAAAAACAGAAAATGAAAACTTTTATTGAATTAATTTTTTCATATTAATATCGTTATATACATATATATATGATGATATGCCTATATACATACGAAATATTATTACATTTTCTTTTTAAATGTTAAATTCACTGCACTGCATAAGGGAACAAATGTGTATTGTAAATGGTTATAATAAAATACGTGATCATATTATAAATTTAGTAATATAAACGAAAATATGTACATTTTTTCCATATACCTACATATAAACCGTTGAATACATTTAACTATTTATATACAATTTAGATTTATTCATATACTACATACGGATATATGTATTTAGATATATGGATTGATTTTAGGCATGATTTATAGTTATTTATATTAAATATATATAGGCACTGTATATGTGTATATAAAATCATTGTGTTTATGGATTTCCCAAGGTACTTTTCCGTAAATATAAATAACATTTTTCATATATGATATCTTATGATTAATTAAAATCAAATAATAAATCTATATATTTTTGTTTTATTTATATCTATCTATATACAAATATATGTATTATACATAGAAAGTCAATCCTGAATCACCAAAATTTCAAAAAAAAAAAAAAAATTGTAATATTCTACCAAACAAACATTTTTGATTATTTTATTCTTATTTCTATATGTAATAATCGCCATTTAAATTCTACTTTAATCCATATAGTGTTCATATTTTTCTTTTTTAAATAAACACATAATTTACTTTAACATATACAATTTATATGCTATTAAAAAAATCCTTTTGTATATTCGTGTATATAGGAACTTGGAAAATATTTACAAAACCTATATATATATACCCATCACATAATATATAAATTTGTGCAATAACATAAAACCATTGAATAAATTAACCATATAATTATATTCAATTGTGGATATACCAAGTTTATATAAAAAAAAAAAGTTGGCAAATTTCCATATTTAAATTTCCATCAATGTAAATTGTATTATATATAATTATATAATGTGGAATTTTTATTTTATTTATATACTTTAAGTTTTTTTTTTTAATTTTATTACATATTAAAGCGTTTATTATATAGTAGTTTATATTGATATCATGGAAAATATTATTAGGTAGATGTAATAATGAATATGGAATTTAATGAGATAAAATATGAAGTCTACAAAACTAATTATGTAAAGGATTGTGAAATCCATATGGATTAAAATATAAATTGGGTTCATTTTAGTAAGAAAACAAATGCTACCATACGAAAAACGTGGAATGTCTTATTCATTATTATAAAGTATTTGTACGAATGATATATATTTTGAATGTTTACAATCGTAAAATTCTTATAGTTAGATAATTTTTACTGTCCAATTATATTATAAAAACAATACAATAAAATAATAAATTAAAACAATTATAATATTATACAAGTATTATATAGACATTAAACATTGAAACTATTAGGTGTGAATTCTTTGACAAATATTATATGTTATGTTGAAGCTTTTCTTTTACCTAAATATATATAATATACGGATGGTACACATAATGTAAACACAATTCTAATTAAAATTTATAAACAAACATGAATATTATGAAAATTTATACATGAATATGAACATACCTAAAAGGAAAATAAATATAAAGAGAAAAATAATATATTTCTAACCCCTGTTGTATGTTCGGTAATATCAATTATTTTCTATATATATATATATAATATTATATCAATAAAAATAAAAATATGGTGGCATTAAAATATCGTAAAATAAACGAACATCTGGAAATGTTTTATAGAGTGAATATTCTCTGTGAATTACAGTGGCATTCATATATTTTCTTGAAACATGAAATAAATTATTTATTTAATTTGGATTCAAAAACTTATATAGGACTTAAAATGAATTTTGAACAATTATATCCAGAAATGTATCTTTTCATTTTAAAAATATCATTTTAAAGCAGACTGGAGATGTGGATTACTGAATATTTATACAAAATTATAATAAAATACTTCTATATATAATATTTTATTATTTTAAAAAAGAAATATAAAACATCACGAGAGGCGATGACAGAATAAACAGACAGAAGCAGAGGTGCGATTCTATTGAAAAGTGACTATTTTTAGTGAGTGAGTTCGAAGGAGTGAAAATTATTGTGAGTTCATTCGAATAAGTCACTGGTATTCTGTATGAAAAACTGACCTTTTTTTTTTAATTATATTAATTATTATTATTATCAATAAACAAAAAATAATGACTGTTTTTGGAAAATTATAGAAAAAAAATCAATATTATAATTTATTAGTATTTAAAATTTATGCGTATATGATGATTTTATTAAAAAAAAATATATATGGAGTCACTGACGACTCACACATTTTGATTTCAGTGACTATTTTTTTACTCAATTTGTTCCCCTTTCTTGAATTCGAAATTAAAAATTCTCAAAATATGACGAAATAGTCATGTCACTATCGAGTCACTTTTCAATAGAATCGCACCTCAGTTAAAAAGACATATTGTACAATATATGGGAAACTTCGATAACTTTCGGTAGTAAATTATATATGGAAATGAGAATAATATTCAACTAGTTGTTCCATTATATTTTCTTTTTTGTTTTAATGTTATTTATTACCCTTTATCATTTCCTTATATATATGTATGTATAAAACAAATAATCAATATATATATATATACAGAATAAAATAATGGTTATTTTTTTACATTAACACCATACATAACGTAAAATAATTATATATATGTATATATACAGAAATGGTCAAATGATTTGGGTATAGATATACGAAGATAAATTACACTTTATATATATTAAAAGTTTAATGGAAACTTTGGAAATTTTGATATAGGTATAATTATTAGTTTATAATAATTGATTCTGTATATGGATATACTTTTAGAGCATAGATTCTTAAACAACATTTATACTATAGATAAAATAATATATTGTAGAATATTTCAAAAGAGATCAATTAAATTAATTTTATATGAATCAGATCTCTTTTCAGTTCTGAAATCTTATAAAATTGCCAAATAAATGTTCTTTTTCTATAAATTATGATTATAAAATGTTTACATAATATGACCAGTACTGTAAAAAATTAAATTATATACGATATAATACGATTTCATACAAAACAGAAAAAAAAGAAGCAACGACAGCATGAAAATATAAAAGGGTTATTGAAAAACTTTTAATTAGAATTTTCTTTGTATAGGGTTCTTTTTAAATATATATTTTATATTATATATTATACATAATAAAAAAAATATATTAGTGAAATAAATACATGTAGTATGGTATATTCAGTATATTTACGCTTGATCAATTGGTTGGTTGTTTTTCTCACATCATTATATATACACACATTTATATTATAAAATATAAACAAAAAATAAATACCATGGTAATTAAACAGACAATTGAATTTTATTCAATGAATTAATTAGTATATAACTCATTTTGAAAATGTTAAAAGGACTTAGAAGTTTGCTTTTTTTCTTGATTGAAATATAATTCATATAACTTTATATATGCATGTAATAAATATAAAAATTATATTGACGATGATTTGATGGAGATTCTAAATTTAAATATTGTTTGTCTGAATGCCATTCATCTTTCAATAAATATTTATATTCATATAAAAATCATATATTGAAAGTTGATATCTTTTGATATAAAGATTTAAAAGAAATTTATATCGTGAGCTCGAATAAATATGTATAGTAAAGTAAAATATAGAACTCTTTTATTTATGTTATTTTTTTTGTATACATTTGTAGTACTTCAAAAGGATTGCATTATATTTATTATTTGTGTAAAAAGAAATTGAATACATGCATTTAAGTATTAAAGAATTGTCAAAAGATTTCTAATTTTTATTACACCCTTCTGTACATTTCTTTACAGAAAAATATGCAATCAAATACAATACGTACTATACATCTATACATATATATGGATGTTTTTATATCATATAGATATATCGAATATAATTCTATAACAACAAGTATATATAATCCTTGTGTAAAATAAAACATTTTTAGTTTATTGTAATATTTGAAAATGTCATTGTCATTCCATATATATTTGTACATATATCGATAGATCTTTTCTCTATATACCATAGATTTGTACAGCTTTATAAAACATGATGAAATATAAAACAATCTATTTTTGTTTTCAAAAGAATGCAAATTGTTTTCATATACAATTTCTTTAGCACTTTAAATTTTTTACAAATTCTCATTATTACAAGCAATTTATTTATCTTTTTATTTTCCTTTAGTAAAGTCTAAATTCTGTATTGCTCTCTATAGGGACAACATTGCAAATTGATTGCATATTTAGTTTTATTGCGTTATAATATCATAACATTTTGACCATCCTGTATATAAATTAAATAAAATATTGAACAAAAAAAAGCGTTTACAATATCTGTAAATGATTATCATCATCGCTGTTCGGCATATTAGTAAAAGGTTAATGTATTTTAATTTTTTTTTTTGATTATTATACATCTGAAAGCGGTTTTTCCTTTCATTTTTAAATACTTCATTGATCTATAAATTATATTTGATATATGAGTATGTCTATAATTTAATTATTAATATTCATATAAATATACAACACATACACTTCCAAGCACATGCAAAACACAAATCGATTAAACCAAAATCAATATTTATTTTTAAACAACAAATAAATGGCAAATTTTAACTGCTCATATTGTGTATTATTAATAGATAATTTAATGTTATATAAAAATAGATTCAGACAATTTTATATGTGCATTTTATATATATTTAACAACAACACAGCTTTCGCCTTGTTAAATTATTCGCGATTATAAAGGGTGTGTCCATCCTAAATGAAGTGCTTTTTTGTATATATACAATATAAAATAGAGTATAGAATTCAATAATTATTAACATATTGTTTGAAAATTATCGCCGTTTTTTAAATTATAAATGTCGATTTATAAATATAATATTGATTTAAATTCATTAAATTCAATAATATCAGAACATAGATAAATATATAGTGAATGTATGTGTGATAAAAAAGTAATTTACAAATATTCTATAATTAAATATTGCTGCAAAATTGTGCGCCCTTGTTATCATTATATCTGTAGAGAGAATGTGTACATAGAGACTTTATTACAGATGAATATCAACAAAACAATTTAAATAATATACATATATGGATGGAGCTTTTAAGGAAATTATTATGCATTTGATTGTAGATTTATTTAAATAATATATTATCCAATATTCATATCTCTTCCTCTATATACATAAGTTGTATATACATTTACATACTTATAATAATTGGGTTACAATTCTAATATAAATAATATAACAATTCAAGAACGTTGTATATACAAGAACTGTTACACAACATCTGTGAATATGTTATTGTAAATATATAACATAAATATTTGTATAATTACATATTGCAGTTGCACAGCATTGTTTGTAGAGGTTATATATGTAAATAAATATATATATAGCAAGGATAATATTTTGAAGTATTTGGCATATAAACAACAGTATAACAACTGTAAATTTCTATTATTACGTTTAATACAAAAATCGATGTCCTATAGGCTAACTTAACTTAATTAAAGATGAGAATTGGAGATTTCCTTGTAATGTATCTCAGTTTTTCAATAATGTTAATATTATTTATATATACAATAATTTTAATTTAATTGTATTGAAGGTGCTGTGATAAATGTATTTTTAATATGATCAAATAAATTAATTCATGAATGATAAAAGTCTGGTCCATTTATTTCTAAACCCTCTTGTATAAACTTATTTCTTTTACTTCTTGTATAATATTGCAGTTATTTATTTACATATATAATATACAATAAACATTTCGCCAAATAAATATATGTATTCCATATATATATATATATATATATATATATATATATATATAGAAAATATATAATATCAAACCACAATAAATAGATGCATGTTCATGTAAATATAAATATTTGTATTAAATCATCTTGTTGTTATATATATAAAATTGATATCCTTATATGAATATTCATTTTAAGAGATATACCTTAACATAAATTATCAGTGTCCTGGTTACAAAATAGTATTTTTAATTTTATCAGCAAAAATAAAAAAATAATAGTCAAGAATATATGTAAAATTGAGATAAGTTAAAGCTTAATTCTATTAATGACATCACACCACACGTTGTATCGTATCTATATATATATATATATAAATACATTTATTTTATTTTATTTATTTAAATTATTGTAATTAAATAAAACTTTTGGATATACACATACATTTATATATATAGATAGTATAAGAAGTTTTCATATGCATACATATACGTACGTATAAAAAATTAATGTCAACATAAACATTTACAAAACATAATAAATTAAAATAATTTAATAATAATTTGTATAATAAAATTTTATAAACCGGAAAAAAGTAACAGTTTCTCTTTATACAAAAAAAAACCATATAAAATATAAGTATATAAAATATGAAAGATATTTAATTCTATAAATGTTGCTAAGCATATTTTTTCAAGTATAATATTGCACTCATTTATAAGGATCGCATATTTACATTTCAATGAAATAATGAATTTCAAATTTAATACAAAAAACGTAATTTTTGAAGTGCAGTAAAATCCAATAAAACGAAGTAATATGATCATTGGTTACGCATCAAATATTCGTTATACTTTACAACAGAATCGTTATATATAATATGTGAAAAGAGTCATCATTCTTATTAATATATGGCATCAGTAAAATTTTCGTAAAAGAAAATTCATATTATGATTGTTTGATTAATAAATAGTCAAATATATATTAAAATTAACAATAGAAATATTATAAGAAACATTTTTAGTATTATAATTATTTAAATGGAACTTTTAAATCTGAAATAATACCATATTATATCATATTACATTTAGATATAATATAATTTATTTAAATCTAAAATGTAATTGAAGTATAATAAATTTTATTTAATATTCGGATTATTTAACATCACTAAAATTTTAATAATTATATATGATGTATGAATGTATAATTGAAAAGAAATAAGTGGAAAACTTTATTATATAAATATTTATATTATTTTAAAGAAAAAAAAATAGAGAAACTAACCAAAATCATAATAATTTTTTACATACTGTCGTACAAAATTTTTCATGAACCATAATTTTGATATAATTAATATTCGTTTTCTTCTTTTACAATTATTAAAATTATTCATCTTTTATGCAAATGCAAATGCAAAAAAATATAATTAAATATGCAAAATGTGTTTTATAAATGTTAAAATTAATATGACAAACAATGCCATATATAGTTATTGTCATATAACGCATATAACAAATGAGTAATACATGTGAAAATGCATCAGCTGCTGTATATCATATATGTATATTGTAAATAAATTACATTTATATTAATTGAAATATTGAGTAATATTACGATGTAGAAACTCATAAGTGCATAAATTTAACAATTTAATTAATTTCATTTAAATTTCATTTGTAAAATAAATACGAAATCGTTCTGCGGCACCGTTTATTAACAATATATTTATCAATTTATATATAAAAATTGTTTAAACAAATAACATATATGTGAAAATGTATTATGTCATGAAGTATAGTTATTATATACAAATAGTATTTTATTGAGATTACTAAAATTCATATTCAATCATTCATTGTATAAGATGCGATTGGTATTTTCTCAATAACAAAAATTTTTTGTTCCTTGTATATAAGCATTTTTTGTCCTGAAAATATTTATATATATAATTTCGGTTCGGAAAAAGAGTATACCATAGGATATGAAAAATATAAATTTATGATGTAATTCATTATTCAAAATTTCATTTTTTTTAAAGAATGTAAAATATTTTACATAAGTATACAATAAATAATAAAAAAACAATTACTATAACGTTTTTAAAAGATTTTTTTTTAATCTTAACACATATAATATAAGATTATTACAATAATTTGAAAGATTAATAGTAATTTTTTAATGGAAATCTGTCTTAATGTTTAAAATAAATCATTTGTTTTTATTTTATCTTTAATTTTCCAGTAAGTTATATATCGCAGATGTATTTTATCCACAAAGAGATTTTGCAGAGAATGTATATTTTATATATATAGAATATAAACGAAATGATTATCAAACCTTTAAGCACAAAAGAAAAAAAACTTAAAATATAAAAGTACAAATTATTTATATTTTTTATTTATATAAAATCCGCAGATTGACGTATAATATAATATTTACATGTACATTTTTAATAACTTATTATATTTTCCGGTTTACATTATATACAAAAAATATTAGAATTTACTTTTATTTTAATTTAATACATATATATATAATATATATATAAAAAGATGAAATGATAGTATGAATTTTTATAACATGATTATCTTAAGTATATAAAACTTATACGAAGATGCATTATTTTCTTACTCAAAATATTCTATATTATATTTATATTATCCTATATTATATATGTTTAATAAAGTTTTTAATTCAAAAGTCAAATACAATTTTCCGGTTTACGCACATAATACATATGGTTTTGTATACCTCCACCCGTATATACAATATAAACAAAAATTTAATTTTACCATTTCATCTTTATTCATACGTACGTATACACATTTTATAATATTACTTTATGTAGACTTGCAAACTTAATTAATCGCTGTCTAATTTATATAAAACAACGTATATTTGAATTTTTTTAAATATCATAAATAAATAAAATAAGTGTTGAGTTGATGAAAGTAAAACAAAACTACCATAACATTAGAAAAACTTTTTAAATGAAATAATTAAATATTTATATTGAATTATATATACATATTCTATGCGTGTGGAATTTTAAATGTTCGTCTTCTTATATACATGTGTATATATGTAAAATATATAAGAATATAAAAAAACGAATTGTCTAAATTCATATAGTGCGATTATAAAACAAATGTTTAAAAACCACAACATAATTTGGGTATACTCACATGTTGTAATTTATTTATTTTTTTTAACATGAAAATAATAAAATATATAATATTCAAAAAATAATTTATTCTTTTATATCATCAGCACATATTGCAATATTTCAAATTTTATTCATTTTCAAATTTAACGAATGCATTTATATATATAATATTTTTATAGATCAGTGAAAAAAATATGGAAGGATATACTCTAATAGATAAAAACAAATATATCATATCATTAAAATACATATTATTTTAGCTGACATGCAGAAAAAAAGAAACAGAATTATTTACCATGATTGTAATATTTTATATATATGTTAAATTGTTATTGGATAGTGATATATTGCATATAAAATGGTATATATGTATATTATAACCTTTTCAATCTATATCATTATATATGGTATATACATACGGTTTCCTTATATATCTATATCTAAAAATATATTCATAAGAAATGGATAGAGAATTATAAGAATATCAAATGGAAAAATAAAAAAAAAAAAACATTATTTCTTTTTTATGCTGATTTTCAAATATTATCATTATATTTTATATATACAATATTCGTTCGTTATTTATTTAAAATACTATATAAATATATAATATATGGTAGAAGAGTTGCAAAGAAAACATTTGAAACATTTTACAATTTTTTATATAATATGTAAAAAAATATATTCATACATTTTATAAAATAAAATTTCATTTCGTATTTTCATATTGAAATTAAAATAGAGTTATTGGATGGTTAAAAAAAAGTCAAGCATTAACTAAACTATATTTTAATATTATGTAACCATACACTATATTTTGATATTGTAAGGAATTGTTCTTGTTTCATGGATAAGATATGATTAAAATAAGATACAAATCAATCAGTTATTTATGATTAATGTCATTTATAATTCAGTTAATTCATTTATTTAATTTGGATATTCTCCAATGGAAAATTGTATTTCACAAAACTATATAGAAAACAAAACGAATGCGATGATGATGGAAATGGATATTTATACAATTAATCTATTTTTTTTATTCATTCTTGATAATTAAATGATAGAATTCTAATTGTAAAGGTTAGTAATATACATTAAATGTTTAACTATATATACGGATATATTCATCTATGTATCCTTATATATAATCAAATAAACAATTTAAATCAAATTAACCTTTGTACAAACATAATTGAATATTTTAATTTTATATAACTATAATCACATTCATATATAGATTTTCTTATCTGTATACATAATTCCATATTTAAACCACTTAAATAGTCCTGTATAACATATGAATTGTAAAATTTGTATTCATCAGACATTGATGAATAAAATTAATTATCATGTTGAATTATTTACCTCCTTCTTTCTGGTATCTATATTTATGTATATACTGATATTAGTTTTATAGCTATATATGGTTATATATCAATGGAATGAAAATATATTTTTATGCATACGAGACTTGCATATTATATATTCATCGATGATAATTTATAGCAATATAGATAGACCTCTTTTTGTATGCATTTGTGCATATATATATATATATATATATTTATTTACAGACGAGTACATATAAATAAAAGATATGTATATACGTGCGTATATAAAACAATATAATATGTAAAATGAATTATATCACAACATAAATTCATTAAATATATGCATCATATAATAGAATAGGTATACCCAATAATGTTGTGCTAACGTACACTTCATTTATACACATGATGACCCCATTTAAAAAAAAAGATTATAATAGGTAATAAATTAATAACGTATGAATAAATTAATGGGTATATTTCACAAATATAACATTCACGCAAATAAGTTTTACGTAAAAATTTCAACAAATCGATGATCATTTGTAATAAAAAAATGCATCCACACAAATAAATAGTTTGTAATTTGATTTTAAATCGTCGTTTGATGTTATCGATATAGGATATACGCGGTGTAAACGAATTTGTTTTAAGTTTTCAATTTATGATGGATTTTAATTTATCTTTTCGATCGATTGATCATATTTGGTTGAATTTTTTATTGGAATATATTTTCTGTATGTGCCATATCATCGCGTTCGTATGTAATATAGACAATAAAAGCTATTTTTCACTATTATTATTTCAAACAGTTCTTTTATATATCTTTCTAATGTGTTTAAAGTTTAAACTGTCACAACTAAAATATATTTGCAATTTATTTCATGCAGTTTCCTTAATCCAGAATATATATGAGTTAGTAAATCATTCATACACTATAGTAATAATAAAATAATTCATATATAATAAAAACGCATCAAAGCAAAAAAGATACGTATTTTTATGGAATATTTAAATTATGTACGAGCAAAATATATAGTACATATATAGGAAATGTAAATGTATACCGAACGGGACGCATTGTTCGTTATAATATTTCATAATATTTGTGAATTTACAAATTATATTTTGTCAAATAAAAAATAGAATACATATATATATTTATGTGGTTTAAAAATTTTAATAAAATACTCAAACATGAAACAAAAAAAAAAAATAAACAGCATAATATAAATACATTGAAATTGTTTAATCAAAAAAGCAACAAATATTATTTTAACATCAAACAATTTTTTTATTGAAATTATATAAATATTTATAACGATATACATAAATATAAATATGCTTTCATATATACTTTGTACATATATATATGTACATACATTTTGTACCATGAATGTTGATGATATATATATATATATATATACATATAAAGCGACTTATTTAAAATATTTCTACATACATATTTGTTTGTAAATAGATGTATATATGTATATATAAATATTCAGATGCAAAAGAAAAAGAATGTTATTATACTTCTGTGTACTTACTTACTATATATAAGCGCATATTTATACGAAAATAATAATATAAATGAATATAAAATAAAACAATAATCCGCATATAGATATATATCATATAAATATAGAAGAAGAAGTATATCTAAAAGTAATATATAGCATCTCAATGACAAAGTCTATACGAAAAACTATATATAAATACAGTCAAAAGGAAAAATATAAAGTATATCTCTATACCCTAAAAGAACAAAAGTAATTTTTTACCCTTAGGGTTAATCACATACCATGGAAAACCATAATCGAATAATGTATATAATGTTCGCGCAATGTAATCGTTATTGTGCGATATACATGTATATATATTACTTGTTTTAAAAGAAAATACCATAAATTTTATTTTTCTCTCACTGACGCATAAATTATAATTTTTTCATATATACTATAGGCATTTTCTTTTACTATATATAAAAATATACAACGTATATATTCTATAAATATATACATCTATCTGAATGAGCTTTTTTTTTGTTTTTCTCTATATATATGAATATATTCACCGCCGCGCCTTTAACGTTGTATTATAAATTGTATATATATATCATTTTATTATATATAGTTATATGTTCATTTTGTAACTAAATGGATATAAATCTATATATATATATATTTTCCATGAAATTTCTTTATTTATAATTTCTTTATGTAGAAAAAAAAGTATAATAAAAAATAAGAATACAAAAGGAAAACTGAGAAAAATGTGGAACATTAAACATTATTTTAAAATTCACATATTTTCATTTATTATTACTATAATAATATATAAATGGAATATAATATATATATATATATAAGGGTATATAGATAAATGTTTATAGCAGCATTGTAATATACATACGCAATAATACATAAAATTTATATTATATGTGAAACAAAAGAAAATCAAAACAATGTACATATAAATATTTTGAAATTTTTAATGTTATATACATTTAATAAGGTATACAATATATATATACAGATGCTATCAAATCAATAGATTCAAATGAAAAAAATATTTTTGGAAAATCACACAACAATTGAAATAAATAACAAAAATAAAATTTTAAGCGCACGATATATAATTAAAAAGAATTAAGAATGTACGTTCCTAATATATTGTATTATATTTTTTGTATATATATAATATATAATTAAGGATTATTTTTCTGAACAATTATTTTCGAATACATGTGTGACGTGTATTAAATGCAGTGAATTTATATTTATATAAATTGATAATAATATTATTTTGTTTTAAGACGAGTCTAATAAAGTATATATACGAGATTAAAAATTTATAAATAAAACAATTTATATATTTGGAGTAGAAATATCTGCGACCTATATATATAAAATATACTTTCAACTAATGTATATATACTTAAGTAATGTATATATACTATATATATAAAGTATTTCTGTTTATATGGTAGAATATTATTAATATAACATTTAAGTATTTTTATATACATAAATAATACAATAATGTATTGCTTTTCAAATTGTTTATCATCAATAACATATATATAGTAAAGCATTTTGGAATATAGAAACTACATTCTTTTCTATAGAAGTTCTTCAAAATAAAATGAATTTTAACCACATAAAAGTTTAAATAATTAAGTTATCATCAATCTTATTTGATTGTTTAATTACAAAATCGAAATTGTTTATTAATTATAATGTTTTTAATTATAACATAATTATTGATTTCATTTATATTTATTTCAAATTGAGAAATTATTTTTGTATCTCTACTATTATTCATAAATATATTATTATATTATATGTATTAAAATTTTCCCGAATAATAAATATAAATCCATGGATTTAAATTAACGCATGTACAAATCGGATATAAAATTTATTATATTTTTCATTCATAAATGCATTGTTTAGATTTACTTTGTTATATTTATAAATATAAAATGTTTATATAATGCATTAAGTATACAAGTTTATGTTTTGTAATTTACAAGCATTGATCTGCGGATATGTTGTAAAAACGTTATATATATATGTAGCTTTATAGCTTTAAATCTACGGATTTGTTATACTTTTTGCAATATAAGCATATTTTAGGGTTAATTTGTTTGATATTTACCCTTATTTAATATATAGTTAGCTCTGTGTATATTCACGTATATTTTAACATCAGTTACTAATCTTTTGCGGTAAATGCAATATAGAACACAATTTATATAATATTATTATATGGAAAACTGTAATTACTTAAATATTGTTATTATTATTATATATATATATATATGTATATATAAACTAAGAAAATTTATCAGCTATTCAAAAGTATCAAGTTGTGAACTTGGAAATGGAAATAAAATCAAAGAATTAACAACAAATCGTCAATAAATTGATGTTAAATTGCAAAATATTCGATCTGAACTCACAATAAGATTTGATTTCAATTTGAAAATTAAATAAAAATATATAAATTATAAATATAGCTACTTCAAATATCGTATATATTATATATAATTGTGTACTTCATATATGAAATCAAATGATTACATATTGATGGATGTAAAGTTTTAATAATATAGAATTGTCGACATACTTTTTTTTTCATATTATAACTTTATACAATTCTTTTTTTTTTATTAAAATATTATACATAATATAAAAAAAAACCTTGTATTACACAAAAAGGTTAATTGGCAACCTTTTAGACTTTTAAATCGTTATTTTTTTTATGTAATGAAGTAAGAAAAAATATATAATAGATATTTTATGAATATTTAATCATTGTTAAGTTTAAAAGGAATTGGTTTAAATATATTTAACTTTATATAATTATGATGATGATTTACATATTTAAATACTACACAAAATATTAAGAAACATTTATAAAAAAAACCAAATCTCTATGACAATTGAAGTTTTTAATTTAAAAATAAATATAAATCGAGAAACTTTTTTTGTTATATTATAAATTAACTTATGATAAGATGAATGCGATAAATTAAAAAGTATTTTGCATTTATATATATCTGTATAAATGCTTTTGATAAACGTAATAAATGATTATAATAAAGTGTATTATAATATTTTAAGGAAATCATATTTCTTAAAAGTAAAAAAAAAACATACTTGATATAAAGAAAAATTCAATTTAAATAAAAAAATTATAATAAAAATAATAAAATTTTTCATAAATAAACGTAAAATATGGTAAAATATAATAAAAAATGAAAGCTTAAATGTAATGTTTATTTTGTTTTGTTCATTTTTTTTTTGCTTTACTTTGTTGAAATGGTTTGTAATATATAAGAATGCATAAATTTGCAACAGAGTTACAGTGATGAAAATATCAACATATCGTATTATTTTATATTGCAAAAATGGTGTATAGACAGAATATCAAAATGGTGTGTGTTCCTTTATTTTGAATGCAACGATATATAAGTTACAAATCTAATAAAATATAAGATAATTAATAATTTGATAACAGATATCTAAATTCATTACATTAATTTTAGTTTAATTATCAAAATCAACTAAAACAAAATAAGTAAAATCATAAGAAAACATCCTAATCGAATTCGAAAGTGAATACTTTTGAAATATTCTATATAAAAATGCACAGGCGAAAAATAAGTGATTTTATATTTTATAAAAAAATATTTCCATATGTAAATGGTTGCTATTTGTATATAAATGAATATAAATAAAAATGCATATAGCATTTAGAAAAAGTTTACATTACCTTTGTCTATAGGGAAATATTCATATCTCTATCTATAAAACTTTAAAAAAAATTTCGTGGTAAATAGTAAAATATTTATACATTACTATATATATTTATATTGTATTTTATATTGTTTATTTATATATAATTGAATTTAGTTTTATTTTTTTTATTATATCATTCAACTGAAATGCACCATATTTTATATTCAATTTATACATTTAAATACATAAAATAAATATATGATATTATATGATTGAAGAAGATTTTATTAAAAACAATATAATGCAAATATATTTTTCTTCAATATAAAACTGATTTTATCTCAAAACTGTGCATATTGATATATAAAAAAATATTAAAAGTTTATGCTAAAATATTTAAATATATAAAATTCATTTAATATTTTTGTTTCTTGTTTTTTATTATTCAACCGATAAAATATTAAATTATCTATTTCTTTATAACATATATATATAGCTTTCTGTTGCGGTGAAATATTATTTATAATAAAATATCGCAGGTATTCCTATATTTTATAAATATATCTTACACAAACAACCAAAATGTCATGAATTTTCATGGAATTTTTATTAAATATGAACATTTATATAACCGTGCACAAATCTATACCGATTTATATATCCATTTAATATATATGTAACATATTAAATGAATATTATATTATGTTAAAATATTCTAAATAATTTGACCAAAAAGTTGTATATACACATTTTTTTATATTAAAACATATATACATTATAAAATTAAATGTAAAGTTAATTTACACAAAATGTAATTAAATACAAATTTTCTGCAAATCAAATATTATTATAAAAAGGAATTTTCATTTCATTTGAGAAAAATGTTTTTAATTATATATATCAAACACATATATGAATGTTTTAAAACAAATATTTTATAAATTATCATCTCATTTTAAAAGGGTACTCATCAGCTCCTTCATTTATTTAACAATATGTAGGTATATGTATATAAATGGTGGTAAAAAAAAATAGCAAAATCATCATGAAAATCATTTAAAAAAGTAAATATAAAGCAAGTATTTTCTATATATAGTATGCAATATATTTTACATGACATTACCATTTGCATATTTATATATACATACAATTATTATATTATATCCATGAACATACATAATCTAATTTTGTTGATATTGTGTAAATTTACATAAAATGAAATATGCGAGAATGACTAATGTAACTATATGCATTTTAACTTTACCATACCTATACATAATTACGTATATACCTATATTAAATGTGGTTTATTTATAGCAATAATATGTTACATGCTATAGGAATGATGGAAAAATATTTTTACGCTTTTACACAAAACCATTTTTTTTGTTTTGCACTATAAAAAGACTATATTGTATAATTATAATATATCTAAATATTACATATTTCATACATGTATTTAAAAAAACTTTACGATGAGGATGAGGTAACCATAAACAGTCAATATACAAATCATTTTTAATAATTCCTTTCCACTACATTTGTACAAGTATAAGTAAATACTCTTATACTAGAGTAAATATATAGTCTATAATTTTTAAGTTATAATTAATACATCGTACATAAATTAATCTAATGCAGATATTTGCATTATGTCTAGCAATGATAAAACTAAAAGAAAATTTCATAAATTGAGTAAAAAGAATTGCGTTTTCACATTAAAAATGTTTTATTATTTAAATATTTTCACAAAAATACACAATGAATTTTTGTTTTACTTCCCTTTCAGTTTCAGAATCAAGATATTGTATTATCTTTTCATGAAATTTATGCTTATTTGATTAATGTAACATGGAATTAATAATTGAAATACTTTTATCAAGCATGATATTATGTACAAAATTAGATCAAATTTTAACTTACGAATCATCATAAAAATACAAAAATATAATATCTATATATAAAAATAAGTCTAAATTGAATTGTTCATATTTTACTAATAAGTCATTTTGTGATATCACAATCAGAATTCTTAATCTATCTATTGATTAAAGTTATAAATATACTTAAAACATACCTATACGTATATATATTTTATGCGTATATATTGTACTAAATGAATATATTTTTTGATAAAAGAATTATTTATATATCTATAATATATAATAAATATATATGAACAAAATAAATCACGTTCGCTGATCAAAAACTATAAGTATATATAATATAAATATAATATATCACGTACAATTTTGAAAGTCCTTTAAGTCCAATAATACAAATATATTTATATATATATATATTGGTAAATTGGTATATATAAAATGATTTTTATGTTATAAATATATAGGTTATTTTTTATATAAAATGCTGTACCTAAATATATTATATAGCATTATTTAATTGATGTGTTTATATAGAAAACCATAATAAAATATTTTAACAATAAAATATATTAATGATTTCATTGTACTTATATATATAAAAAAAAATATTGTATAAGAAAATCCCCTTTAAATACACGATATATATATATATATATATAGAAATGAAATTGCTTACGTACATGTACTATATGAAAATATATAAAGAAAACAATAAAATATCAAACAACAATATATACGTATATATGCAATATAATGAGAATAATAATGTATAAATTTTTATTTATATACTTATTTATATATTATCAATACACGGGGTGAGACGGATGAGTGAAAGGTAACTAAACTTTAAGAGATGCGATGCTTTAAAAATAAACTACTTTCGTTATATTTTTACAATATTAAATAATTTTTTTTCTGTAACTCCTTCGTTCAATAATGTGTGTGACTAATTAATTAAAACACATTTTTTTGCCAAAATTCGTTTTTATTCATCAAGATAGTCCCCTTTTAGGGAGATACAATCATTCCAACGCTTTTCCAATCTTTCGATACCGCCTTTGTAAAACGATTTTTCTTTGCCTTCAAAATAGGCGTTAGTTTCGGCGATTACTTCATCATTTGAGCCAAATCTCTTACCACGGAGCATCCTTTTGAGGTCTGCGAAGAGCCAGTAGTCGCTGGGGGCTAAATCTGGAGAATACGGTGGATGGGGAAGCAATTCAAAGCCCAATTCGTTCAATTTTGCCATCATTTTCATTGATTTGTGACACGGTGCATTGTCTTGGTGGAACAACACTTTTTTCTTCGCCATATGAGGCCGTTTCTTTGCGATTTCGACTTTCAAACGCTCCAATAACGCTATATAATAGTCGCTGTTGATGGTCTGCCCCTTCTGGAGATAGTCGATGAATATTATTCCATGCGCATCCCAAAATACAGACGCCATAACCTTGCCAGCCAACTGCTGCGTCTTTGGTCGCTTTGGGCGGCTTTCGCCGGCTGCATGCCACTCAGCAGACTGCCGATTTGACTCTGGAGTGAAATGGTGGATCCATGTTTCATCCATTGTGATGTACCGTCGCAAAAACTCCGACTTATTGCGCGTAAACATGTCCAAACAGCTCTTTGAATCATCGGTTCGTTGTTGTTTTTGCTCCGGTGTGAGCAAACGCGGCACCCATTTGGAACACACCTTTTTCATACCCAAATGTTCGTGTATTATGGTTTGTACACTGCCTGCTGATATCTTCAGAATGTCAGCAATCTCCCTCACTTTCACTTTACGGTTGGACATAATGATTTTCAGTGTTTTTTCAACGTTTTCCGGAATAACAGCGTCATTTGGCCTTCCAGTAGATGGAATGTCATCGGTGTCTGTACGACCACGTTTGAATTCGGCATACCAATAACAAATGCTTCTTTTTGATGGAGCAGAGTCCGAGTAATGTTTTTCAAGCCATTCCTGGCATTGAACAGTATTTTTTTTCATTAAAAAACAATGATAAATCAGCACACGGAATTGCTTTGAATTCATTTTTTTTTAAAACACAAAAATAGCGTCACTTATAGCACTGTAACTTGTAAACAAATGATCTGATTAACATATGATGTTGACAGTAAGCCTAAAAAGGTTGCCAAATGCGAAAAAAAATATTGATTTAGTTCTAGGGACGCCATCTATGTGTCAGTCACACACATTATTGAACGAAGTGTTATATGTATTATTTCGATTTATAAATTTATCGTAAAGAAATATATTGAATGACGTAAAATCATGATTGATTTTTGCTCAGAAATGCATATAGGAATTTGCTAATTTTCCGGAAAATTTGTCATTACGGTGCGGTAAAACAGTTTTTTCTATTTTTATTTCGGGATATTGAATGTGAAATTATTCAATATATAATCAAACAAAAAAATTTTATATTGATATGCCATGTCTAAAACATATAATATTACACCATGTTGAATATTATGTATAATATACATTGTAAATAATTATGGTTCAAATTAAAATTTTATATATATAGTATTTATATATATATATATATGGTCATATAAATTACATTTTCCGATATTAAATGACATATTGTTCAATCATGAAAAGAAGGAAAACAAAATTCACAATGAAACACATATTTTATATATTAAATATATATACGCGATATATTATATAATATAAAATCGTATATTGTACGTTTATTATTATTATTATTATTATTATTATTATATAGGTATATATACAAAACAATATAAATTGTGCAATATATTATGACAATCATATACATTTATATATATATATATATTTTTAATAATGATCAATAAAAATGACTATATATGAAATATAATTTCGAAATAAAAAAAAGTTTTTTTTATTAAAAAATATAAATAAAATAAATACATACATAAACTTAAATGTAAAGGATAATAAAAATAACTCCGCATATAGAAGAATAAAATACACGAACACAAAAAATAAGAAAATTATATATAAATATTATTCATATATTCGTATCAAATATAAAAAATATTTGGTATTTTTTTTTATAGTATTGTTGATATTCACGATTAAAGTATTATAAAAATAACTTATGTTTTGTCATTGCAAAATTTTGGCCAAATTTTGAAGACAAAATGTATGAATTTACTTCGGTTTTCCATATATCCTATCCTATATACAGGTTCTAATATCTTATTTTATATCGATATTTAACGATATATTAGCGAATAGATTCAGTGTATGATTGATTATTATACTGACCAATTAAACCCACATGAAAACTGAATCATTTAACTTATCATATATGTATAAATGAAAACGATTAGGGTTTAAATTAAAGCTGATATTCTTTAATAATATTTTACGCTTTATTGAAGAGGTGTTGGAAAATCTTTTAATTTTCTCGTCTTATGTAATTGTACCGTATTTAGCAACAAAAATATATAAAAAAAAAAGATGTAATAATCTTATATAAAAGTTAAACCAAACAAAAATATATATATGTCTTCATGTGTAGGTGTTTGTTTATACACGATTATTATACATTCACTACTGCGGCTATAAAGTGTATATACAAACATATATATAGTATAGGTGTGAAAAAAGAAACATTTTTGTTATATATTATTCCTAGGTGTATAAAAACATTCGCGTTCATACAAAATATTATATTAAAATTTATTATAATCGAAAAATAGGATTTATGTTTTTTAAAAAAGGAAATTGGCATACAAGATAAAATCGTTACTATTTAAATTTTATGTGATTATATATATATATGTATGTTGATATATATATTGAATATATGTAATTTTTTATACAAGTATAGATTCATATACGAAATAAGTATAGATATATGCATATTATGTACACATGTAAGTAAATAAATTATTATTATTATTATTTTATTATTATACTATGCTAAAAATTTAATGTAATTTCATATAAAGTTATGTGAAGCGTATATAGGTTTTGAACATTAATCGTGTCACTTTATTGAGAAGTTAAATGCGACTGAAAAAAATGGTAAATTTGGAATACACCAAAATATTATCGAATATGAAATTGAATACGATTAGAATTTCGTGTGAAATTTTTATAAGACAATGATTATAGATAGATAACACAAGATGGTAAAATGTAACATTTTATATAAGGCAATTCAATCAAATCAAATCAATTTTTTGAGATACCTAAGTTGTAAAACTTATTTAAAACAATTCCGCTTTGGTTTTTATAAAAAAAATTAGTTTAAACAATAAATTGCTTATTGATAAATTGTACATAAACGATCTAGTTGTTCCGTCCTGTTGTTAGAAATTATTGATTTTTTCTTCAATGTTTATATGTTCGTTATTTATATTTATATAGAGAAATCCGGTAAGATATATTTATTTAAATTCGAAAACGTGAACGATTAAAGTAATACATATATATATATATATATATATATATTTGGTATATAATACAAGAAAGATGTTGTTTATATGCAAAACAAAAGGAATATAAATATGTATAATGAAAAACAATAGAGAAATATCTACATAATATATTTTGTATATCCATATAGAATTTATATAAAATTTATATATGCGATAGCTTAAGCTTTAAGATGATGTTATAATAACATAAAATACCTTAAATATATATATATATATATATATATATATCAGTGGCGGATCTGGACCTCCAAGGGTACTTGTTCACTTTAAAAACTGGTAAAGAACAAAAAAAACTACTAAACACCTTGGGGGGGGGGGGGGACAACCACCTGGAATAATATGTAACTCTGTAATACAGAGTTAGCAATAAATCACATATTTTGGATTTATTAATTTTGCAATGGATTCAATTAAATCATTTTGAATGATTGGTGAGGTTCCACGAAACTGACCAGCATTATTTAAATGTTGCGACAGAATTGAATCATATTTGGCTAAAACATTCATCATTTCTATGAAATTTCCTCTATTCACCGAATCAGCAGTCTCATCATGCCCCCTAAAAGACAATTCTTGCATACCAAGGAAGCATGTCATATCAATTAATCTTCTCAATACCAAGCGATTTTTTGTAACATTTTCATTATGAGTAGTTACGGAATGTTTGAGTTGTGAATCCAACATTAAATCAATCCGAACATCACCAAAAGTTTTCATATCTAGTACAGCAGTTAAATGACTCATGGTTTTTTCATGATTAAAAACTGCTGCACTTAAATGATTTAAATCTGAATAACCAGGATTCAACCAAATGGTGTCACGATTTGGCAAAAAAAATAAACATGGCCAACAAAAAATTTTATTCAACTTATTGCAACCAGTTATCCATTCATGTTTTTGATAAATCGACACAGGAAATCGACGAGTGACTTCTCTGCCTTGAGTTTTGCATTGTTTCGTTAAATTTTGCAAATCCGGTTGTGGCCTTTCGAGTTTAACCAATATATTTTTTATTTCAACAGTTCGCCTTGAAAAAGGCGTTTTTAAAAACTGTTCAATAATGCATCCATCATTTGAATTACATTCATAAAAATTCATATTACAATTAAATGTGAAAAAAAAACAGGAAACTATATTAAAGAATATGGAATCAAACAATTATCAAATTATAAAGTTGCGGAATTTATTTAAATGTGTATTGAAATTGAAATTGAAATTATTTAATTGAACAATGTTTGGAAAAATAATGAAGTACGCATAACAAGCATTTGCGAAAGAATGAAAAAATATCGCATATAATTTTATATAGTAAATAATATCTATTTTTTATTCATGCCATATATAGAAATGAGAAAAATAAAAAAAAAACACAAAAAAAATATTTATATATTTTCTATGATTATATACACCGCAGCAGGCAGTATATGAGTATGCGAGATTTGAATGATAAAAAATAAAGCATACAAACAACCATACAGCATATATAAGAAAAAAGAAACAAGCATTTGTATTATATTGTGCACAATTTATAGTGAACGAAAATTAAAATAGTATTTGTATTATTTGTATATTCGTATACCTCGCATTTTCGGAAAATATAAATGTATTTGCCATATACAATTAAACAACTATGTATAACAACAATATTTTTTGGTTCATTTAAAATTGTGCACACTATGGGAGTGCGATTAAAAAAATGCACAAAAGAAAGAGTATATATAGATTAAAGGTGTATGTATTTTTTCGTTTTCGTTTTTCTTTTATGCGACGTTTCTTTATATATATGATTTCTTTATATATATGATATAAAGAATATTATCTCTTATATTTTTTACTGATATAATGATATAAATAATCAGCGCTGCAAATTTTTTGGGACACTTAATATTATTTTATTCATCAAAAAAATTAAGAAAAATATTAAAATCTGTATTTTCTTAATTATTTATCAATATTTTTAGCAGGTGGTTCACTGAACAGAGTGAACAAAACCCAGCTACGCTTGTGATATATATATATATATATGTAATACAAACTAATGTAATACAAAACACCCCTTATCTAACAATGCTCTATATATATAATATATGTACTAAAATAATCATAATAATATGATAATAATAAAATATAATAATAAAAATCAAAATATATATACCTGTTTATATATATTTATTATATACGTGAATACAACATTTTGTTAAAAGATCTGTGAATATATACCATTTTGTTTGTAATATAAGAGTGGAAAGAAAATAAATATATATCCGTATAATAAAGGTGTATTATATAGGCAAGGCAAAAGGTATAATGGTTATTTTCAATTTATATTTAGAAACAAAACATTTAGAAATCTATATATAGGTATCAAAAGCATTTTCTAAAATAAAAATATAAGTATATATGTTCTATATATATATATATAGGTATACACCAGTTACCAGACCAGATAATATAAATATATACTTATTTATATAATTTATTATATATATATATATATATTTGGTATCAGTAAAATGGTAAAATAGATTTAAATTTAATCAGCTTGATTTTCCTTATATTTTCTTATGTATATATATTAAATAAAATATAATAATAATATTAATATATAAATGTCTATATATATATAATATTTTATACTATATATGCATAAATTGTATAAACATTCGTAATACCGTGAATTCGTGAATTTGTAAATAAGTAAGTAAGTATATATATATATATATATATTCACCGCACACCATTACCAATAATAATAAATATATATATATATATATATATAATATTGTTGTTGATATGATTATAATACCTTAAATATCCTTATAAATAAATAAATGTATATACCTACATAATATTCTTAAATTTTTGTTGTAATTTTGGAAAATTATTCGTATATATAAACAGGAATTTAAAAATTGTTATTCGCTTACCTGAAAACATAAAAGAATAAAAACAATTAATATATACATATATAGTATATTTATTTAAAAGTTCAAAATGTAAATAGCAAATATACAAAGGTAAAAATTCTATATATATTATTTATTTTCTGAAATATTAAAATAAGTTGATGAGTTTTATGTTTTATATATATATATATATATTTTGAAAATAAATATTTTTCAATTCATTTTTTAACCCCTTAAAAATAAACCACAATAATGGTTTGGGTGTTTTTTTTTTCTTCTGTGTTTTTATAAGTATATATACATTGAAAGGTAAGTATAAAGAAATGATATTTATTGTATAGATTTATAAAAAAATATATTAGACAACAGTTTTACTTTGTCAACTATATATAATATTAAAACTTCTGAATGAATAAAACTTAAATTACAATTGACTTATAGTAATGTATGTACTAAAAATGCTAAATTCTTTGTTTTGTGATTGGATATATAGTTTAATTAAATTAATGAAAAAAGATAACATTATTTTTTCATCATTTTCGCAAGAAATTCTTAACACATAGATTTTTCCTACACAATAAATAAATGTACAATCTAAACTTTATCGTATATCAATCGATTTCTTTGTTTACCTATATATAGCACATTTCATATTTCAATATACATTCAATATTTGTATATTTATAAATGTTATGAAGTATAAAACAATAAAAACATATTTTCATAAGAGTGTGCTGTTTGTTTGTTTATTTGTATGTATATTGATTATATAAAAAATTGATGTTAATAATTTCATTTGTTTTTCTTTCAATTTTCTATTGCATGCAATATTTATATAATTTATATGTATACAAACATATACGTATATATCATATATGAAATATTCTTTTGTGGTTTGTTATTATTATTATTGTATTATTATTATTAACATATATATCAATAATAAATAATGATATGTTAATATATACTATCAAGAAATGATTTAAGTGAACATACATAATAATAATACGCATAAAGGGTTATGTTAAATAAGAGATGGTATATATAATTTTAAAACGTAATAGTGGAGGTCACATTATTTTCCTGATTTCACTGAGAATTGACATCTGTGTTTTCTATTGATTGGTAATTAATATAAAAAGATAAAAAATGTAAAAAAGTTTTTATAATAAATGTACACAAACAAGGTATAATTGAAAAAATGGATGCCAATGCTAACGTTAATTGAATTTTTTTAAATTCGTGACAAGAGATTTTTTGTGATATTATAAGAATTCGATTAATCAATAACTGCTGTCAAATTTTTATCGAATTTCTAATGCTAATATAAAACTTCCATATCTATAACTATTTGACATTAATGCATTTTATATTCACTATATATATATAGATGATGTTTCGCGGTAAAGCTGTGATTAATAATTATATAAAACTATCTTTATACCGATAGATTAAAATATTTTTTTTTTTAAATCGCCAATATGAAATATACTATATAGTTATACACAAATTTTTTATCCAATATAAAAAACAATGAATATTTCATGTTTGTAACAACCGGCTTTAAAAGGTATTTATTTTTAAATACATTATCTGTATATGTATATACAAAATAGATATTATATAAACCATATTAAATATATTTTTACTATACCTATATATATTCATGTATACAAATGGTGGTTTTAATATATAGTTGTATAAAGAGGTATCGTTTTTTAATACACTCTAAAGTTGAACCATATATAGAATATTATATAAATGTATATTAGGGCGGATTACCGATTAAATTATTCGATGATTATTATAAATTTCAAAAATACATAGTATATATTTTGATATAGTCTAGTTTTGTTTTTAAACGCGTTATTAATTGAAAGTAAAATGGAGTTTCTAAATAATTTTTATGAAATAACGTTGTGAAATATTATGATTATCAATGAATATAGAAGAATAAAGAACCACAAAAGAAAAATATCAAATATCATTTTTCCGCAAATTGTATAATTTTAGAATTACTACCAGAAATGTTTTCATATACAAAATATTTGGCATTAGTGCGGTAAAGACTCCTTATTATATCTATATATATGGTACAAAATATATGCAATATCATATATGCATATATGAATATACACTTCTATTATTTACTATATAAAGCTTTACCTGAAAAATAGCCGAAAATCACGCAATGTTTACATTTTTTGTGCTTGTATTATTTTGCATATATGTAAAACATTATTATAACCCCCTTTAGGCAAACCTTTTTTTTATTTTCATATGAAAAATCTATATTTCTATATATATTTTATATATAAAATATCTGTTTTTATATATATATTTAAATGCATGATAGTACATATGTGATATAAATATATAGGTGAATGTACTACACATATTAAAAGGATATATAAAGTCCTGTAAAAAGTTTATATATACGAATATCTATTTGCAATCACATGAATTGATATACATTTAGAGAAATTTTTAAATTTATTGAAACGAATTACGATATAGATATGATAACATTTTTGTTTTTTGCATTCAGTGTTTTTAAATTAGGTATACATTTACAAATATATTTCAAAGATAATATCAGGGTCATTATATCAATAGAAACTGGGGTGTTTTGAAAATGTTTTTAAGATTTGCACAAAAAAGAATATAATAAATTATAATATCGGCATATATTTAAAATAAACTATATACACTTTTAGGGTGATTAATAAAGAAAGTACAAATGTAATTAATGTAATTAGAAATCTATTTAAAAAATGTGCATTATTACGATTTTATATTAACATTTATTAAATGTTTCATTTATATATAAATCATCATGAAACCAATTAGTTTATGATTCGTATTTCCGGCTATATTTTTCGGATAGGTGCTGCTTTATTGTATAATACAAATTTTCGATATAAAAATTTAATTTGAGTTACATTTTAAAATTCATTTATACATATGGAAACATGAATATTTACATAATAAATATATCTGAAAAATAAATTACTTTTAAATACATTATATATTCATATAGACATTAAATGGCTATAAATAAGTTATTGTACTACATTCATTTTTTTTATTTATTAGTTTATATATATACAATTGGAGATCTATCAATCTATATATATAAAAAAAATATTTGTATTTGTATGTATTTAAAATATATTTGTATTTATCGATTTTTTTTTAATATCTATAAAGATTAAAAAAATAAACGGAATGTCCGTTTTTTTTTTGTTTTATAAAAACCAGATAAAATTAATATTTATTTTTCAATAATACATACATAATAATATAATAAATATTATCAATAATAAAGCATTTTAGTTATTTCTTGGGAATTGTCCAAATCTATATATAATATTTATTTTATTTTTTACAAAAAGTATATAAATATATATAGAATATTTTATAATGTTTATAAAATATAATAATATATAAATAAAACATACACCAAAGACCATTATTACTCAAATCACGAAAACTTCTAAACGTGGTGCGATGCGGTGCGGTCTACTTTAAAACCATATTGGCAATTGGATTTATATAAAAGGACGTTAAAGTTCAAAAGATGCATACAAAATAAATATACAATTTAAATCAAATTTATAACAAACAAAATGTACCTATACAATATACATTCTATATTTATATATGCGAAGTTAAACTTTTCTTTACATTTTCATGTATACATATATACGTATTTTCATTTCTATATATTCTTGTATTATATTTTATAAATAAAATTTTTTTGCAGGGTGCTACATATCTTCATTAAAATGATCATCACATATTATTTATCATCTTTGTATATATTGGAAAACTTTTCCTCTATATACCATTTTAAATGTTATTTCAAACAATGAACAAAGGTAAAAAAGTAAAGTAAAAAAAGTGATACATTTAAGAGTGTTATCCTGTATAATATATATATATATATATATATGGTTGATAGTTTACAAAACCTTAACAAATTTAACAAGTACTTTGTATATATTTATATATAAAATTTTAGAGAAAACTTCTACATGATTTTCCCTTTACAGTATACGTATAGACGAAAAAAAGGCAAACCACAATAGTACATATAAAATAGTGTAATAAAACATTGTATGAAAAGGATAATCAAAATTCGTACCTTAAATGTATACGAGAATTGTATACAATATACACATATAAGAAAAGAAAATCAAAAATAGGTATATGTCATAAACACATTTATATCAAACGGATACAAATACATATAATTATATTTATGAATATATATACTCGTATAAAACTAAAATGTATGTACATATAGGCAGACAACATGCGGCATATTTATATATAAGTATATACTCTATTTTGCCGGACAAAACCATTGAAAATACCATGGCTGAATACTGATTTAAATTTTTTTCCTTATATTTTTGAATAAAATATACACTTATAGAAGATTCTATATTTACTTTCCTTATTATCAACGTTTATATTTTATAGAACACGTGTATGAAATGACATAATAGAAGCTTTAAATGACATTTAAACAACCTAAAATTATTTCAAATACAATCAAATGAAATTCTGTAATATATTATAAAAATAATCCTTGTTTGCATATATATATGGCAAAGGATTATAAGATTCAATTTAAGCTTTATTATTTCAGATGCAAATACAAATATTCGGTATTAATGCATATATATAGAATATTTTATATACATATACCATCTTATATATAAAGATTATTCTTTTAAGATATATTTCTGTGAAACGCAAAATATATAAATAAAATAGCCATTTTAATTGTCAATTTAACATAGTCCATATTTTAATATTATTTTATACTTAAGTACATCATTGTTTTATTTACATAAAATCTTATAATATATATAAGACCAATTGTATATATGCATATATAAGGGAAATTGTGAAGTTGAACTTCAATATAATACAAATATTTATTGTATATATTTGATATTATTCGCATGTATATTAAATATGCATAGAGAATTTATTTAGGTTAGTATGAAATTTGATGAAAATATGGTGTATGTATATTTACACAAAATTGGGATAAGTAAATATTTATCGAATACAGATCCGTACAGATCACGTTAAAATCTCGTTTAGATGTTTTTCACTTTTTATATGATTTTGGTATAGTTATATGGTACATTATTTAGAGCGTTGTTGCGGTTTTATATAATTTAAAAATTTGAATTTTCTAGGAAACATTAGGATAGGAACTTTATTAACTTTTCATGAGTTTACTATATAGAAATATATGTATTAATTGAAATAAAATTATCTTCCTTTTTTAAATATACCAATATGTTCTTTGTATGTTCTCAGTGTAGTTTTGTATAAATAAAAAATACGTAAATATTTTATTGATATTTATATAATTCCATTGCAAATATCATTAACATTTGTTATGTATATGGGTATATATATCCAACACACATATACTAAATTATTTTCATCTTCTATACTATAGTATTTACATTTCAAATATGTATATTATATTATATTACCTGTGACGGTATTATATTATTCCTATATTTACAAAATATAATATATAGATAAAATTTACAATATGTAACGTCACGTCACGTCTTATTTAAATATGAATATGCATGCATTTTACCTTTCCATCTAAACTAATCTTTCCGTTAAGCTGTTCCTATATATAGATATATTTATATTTTGTAAATATTATAAATTTACAATACCTATACTGTATATATATATATATTGTGTATATTGTATATATATATATATAATATTAGAAATTAGTTTGTTGAAATAGTTAATATATTCTATATCTATATAGTATGTGCTTTCTATGTACCATTTCAACAAATTGCCAATGTGAACACTGATTCTGCAAAATCTATTTACATTTTCTTTCATATGTGCTACTTTATGCTATATACTATATATACATACTCCTTTTACATTCATATATTATATAGAATATTTTATGATATCTATACATACTGATCGTATATAAAATTTTGTATAAAGTTATATCGTTATATATATGCATATATATTTACTTAATATTTATAATATACGACGATATAGTTAAAGCATAAATATATATATATAAATATACTTCAATCTTAATACAATTTTACAATTTGTGAGATCATGTGATACAACATGTTTCATTTATTATTATAGTAAGGTATGTTTATGTGTGCATGTATACACATAAAATGACATAACTAATGTAGATAAACATATAAATATACACATATACAGGGTGAAATACTGAAAAAGGTTCATCAATCAAACAAAATGCCTCTTATTCCTTGCACCTAAATATACTAAATCAAAAATATCGAAAAATCTTTTTTGAATCAGCTGTTTAAAAATAAAAAATTTTCACTATACATATATATATAAAGTAATTGCACGACGAATCATCATGTTATATATATATTTGTGTGTAAATAAGCATAAAATGTATCTGTATTTTAATGTAACAAATAAAATGTTATTTATTTGTTATCCTTAAAAGTATAAACGCATTTAGTACATATATACATAGTATACATTTTATACAGATATTTAATGCTATATATTTATATCGAGATGTGCATATAAAAAAAACATATGGAACAAAAAGGATTTATACAATTATTCTATTGTAATATATATATTTTCAAAGTTATTCGTCGTTGAAAAGGCAAACCCCATCCATATATGGTATGTATAAAATACACAAGAAACAAATATATTGTATAAAAGTGAAAATACATGTACTATTATTGATAGATGTTATTATTATTGGATGGATATATATAGAATTTCTTTAAAAAAAAAATTTTTTTACGATATAATGTACGTTACATATATGTATACAGGGTGTCCCAGTACAGGGTGCCAACCCGAAACAGGCAGATTCTACACCTCATTTCCAATCAAAAAATGTATGGCGACCCCATGTCTATCTGCCTTGGTTTTCGAGCTAGCCCAAAAAAACGATTTCGTTGAAGTTCAAGGTAGTACGTAGATGTTATTTACCATATCTCAGCAACCACTTATCGGAATCCAATAATTATAACCTTGTTGGAAAGGTATTTTAAATATCTATAACTCTTTCAAATATCACAAACATCGGCGACAACCCGTTTTCATGCTATAGCTGGTCAAACACAAGAAATTTCAACGGCCTCAAATATTTTTATTATTTTGCAAGCCGAGAACTATAGAACTTTTATGTTTATCAGCTGTCGGTTTTTAGAAAAACTTCTTTGATGTTTTAGCTTTAATTTGATGTACAAACTTTTAAAATATGTCAACTCGTCTTAGAGATATGACGAAAATAATATTGAAATATGACAAAAATAATGCAAATTTTTCAAAAATTTAAAACATATTTATTAAATTAAATTTAAATTTTTACTACAAAAATTGTTCAAAATGGGGTCCATTATGTGATCGACATATTCGACACCGTTTTAATACTACCCTAGTAGCCGATCGAATTTGGTTCGGATTATTTTTAAAACTTCAAACGCATTATTAATGCCTTTCCAACAAGGTTATTATTTTTGGATTCCTATAAGTGGTTGCTGAGATATGGTAAATAACATCTACGTACTACCTTGAACTTCAACGAAATCGTTTTTTCGGGCTAGCTTGAAAACCAAGGCAGATAGACATGGGGTCGCCATACATTTTTTGATTGGAAATGAGGTGTAGAACCTGCCTGTTTCGGGTTGGCACCCTGTACTGGGACACCCTGTATAGTATAATAATTTTCAATATATGTAATATGGTTTTATATTCAGATTCATATATAAATAACACATGTGTGTAATATTTATAATAT
The DNA here is from genome assembly GCA_958336335.1 of Dilophus febrilis. NCBI lineage: Eukaryota > Metazoa > Arthropoda > Insecta > Diptera > Bibionidae > Dilophus > Dilophus febrilis. The sequence continues at coordinate 38,835,342 of OY284468.1, forward strand.
TTATACATATACGAATATATTTTATTACCGATAAATGTGTGCTTTCAATTCGTTGTATTTTGGAATATATATTTTCAATATAATATGTTTATGTGTATACTTATGACATTTTGTAAACTAAAACATTTTTTAAGTTCATGTCATACACGGAAATTAAAGAAAATTGATAATGGACTTGAAATCAAATTATATGTACTTTTTTTTTTATGTATACTATACCATATGCTATAAATAAATAAAAAATATAGATTATAAATATATATTATGTGCAGGTATATACAATACGTTGTATGTGTATAGAAATAAATAGAAAATTTGCTCAATTTATTTATTTATATATATTTATGTTTGTTTATTTTTTTTTCATTTTCATTTTATATCTTATATTTGAAAATTTTAAAGAACTCGAATTAAATTCAACAAAATTTATACAAAAAATTTGTTATAAAGCTAACATAGGTGACAAAACATTTTGACTGTATACGTTTATGATGTAAATGTGGACCAACTCATGAAATTCGTTCATCCATTAAAATTTGATTAATTTATGATAACAACAAGTAATCAAATAAACTACCCATCCATCATACTAAACTTCATACTAAAGCACTAAACTTCAATTAACTCGATTTATTTCAAGAATAATACAGAAATACGTTGAATTATTTTACTAACAATCAATATATCATATAAAATAAATACGGTCACCTCTCAATTTGAACTTAAATTATATGGCTATCAATTTAAAATGTTATTGCATCTTTATAAAAATTCCTTATGCAATTGAAAAACTGTATTCTTCCATTTGATTTACTTATACTTATTATAGTAATGTTTGGTTGTTAATACCAGTATATATAGTTATATATAATTAATTGTATTTGATTATTACTTATAATACTATTCATTATGAGTATATTTAATATAATGTAAAGTCAGTTTTCCAAAACGTTCAATAATTTACAAATGTATAATATACCAATAATGTACTTTCATATATACATAAATAAATACCTATACGTAGTACACGTACGTATATATATTTATAAATATATCCTTACAAATAAATCACTATACACTATAAATTTTATTTAACAAATAAATTGTACAAAGGATAATAATATAATACTCTATATACACTATATACATACTGTAATGTCACTTGCATATAAATTGTATTATATATATATCTAACATACATCTATATATAATATGTATATATATATATATATATATATATAAATAAATAACTATATAATTTTAATTAAAATATAATTTGATTTGGTTTTTTTTTGTTTAAAAAAAAATCGAATATGTGATAAGAGATAATTTATATACAATATTCGGTAAATGTAGTAGATATATAATTTTGGAATTTAATACAATTAATACTATATACATGGATATTCAATTCGTATATATTATATACTTACTTACTATAATATATATACAAATTTGCATGTACAAATTGAACATCAAATAGTAATATATATACAGATATGTGTATGTAAAACTTATCACATGCATTTAAAACGCTTTTAAAATAAATTATATTTATTTATACATATATTATATAAATATATATTGTGTATAGATACTATTCAAATTGTACATATTGATGCAGTTTAAACAAGTGCATACAGATAAATTCATTTATATATGTATGAATTTATATATGGTATATATCAAATGTAATATCTCTGTATATAATATGTATACATACATGAGGAATATATAAATTCTAGACATATAAAATATAATAAATTCAATGAGAATATATAGTCAAATAATTTAATTCAAATTTATTTTGTGTATTTATATATGGTATGGTATAATAATGAAATAGTTTATAAATATAAGTCTATATTTATTATGTTACAAACACACTAAAGTTATAAATCGTTTAACCACATGGATATTTTCTTCTATTTCATTTATGGTATATATTTTGATTAACTTTAGGTCTATAATTAACTATGTTTATACGTGAATCGATCTTATATGTACTGCTTTTAAACAAATAAATGCATAAGATACTTGTTATAAAACAAAATAATAAAATTGGACCAACGAAATGTGAAAGAAATTTGAGGAAAATTGAAGAAAAACTTTAACAGCATAGTAAAACTTGAAATTTTTTTTATCAACGCATTTAAAAATAATCAAAAACGACGCAATGTACGAATTAATAATTTTGTAAAAGTTGTCGTTTTTTTGTATATTTATAAAATTGCAATTACTAAATATACATATAATCACTCACTCAATCAAACGAAAAATAAATATAAAAAAATATTATCAAATAATATATAGATAGATATAAGGAAATATACAATAAATAAAAAATCCTATATAATTAGATTTTCTTTCATTTATGAAAATAAATAAGATAAACAGGAAAATTATTATAAAATGAAAATGTATATTATTTCTTTTATCCAATTGCTACTATATAACCAAATATACACAAACGTAGATCTAAATATACATATACAGGAAATATAATTTCCATAATGAGTCCCAGAAAAGTCATTATTATATTATGTGAGACTTGTTGTATTTTTATATTAGTTATATATATTTACACAAAACATGTAATAAGATTTCTATTGTAATTTGTTTATTTCTCTTATTTTCTTTTGTTATTTGAATGTATATTCTTTCTAATGTATATAAAACATATTTAATCGCAATATATATTTGAATAGACATTTCTTACTTTAAAAATTCTTAACTTAATTTACATAATGATTACCTTTCGTTTTTCGATCATATATATAACTATATATATTATATATATTATATATAACTATATATAATATATATAACTATATATAACTATATATATATGTGGATATGGAATGTGTATACCTTTCCAATAAAATAAAATTGTTACAAAATTTTGCATCTCAGATGTATAATAACAATCATAATATAAACAAATCGAATATTTAAATGGCGTTTATTTTATTATATATATTTTCATATATATATCGAAGTTCAATTTTAAAAAGATGATTATTTTTACTTTAGTTTTCATAATAAGTTATGGTTTTTTTGTATTAAAAAGTGTTTGTGGTTCAACCTTTAAAAAAATGAAAATGAACTAAAGTATGAATTACTTTAATAAAAAGGGTATATATAATATCACACTATGTGTTGGGCATATGATATCACAGAACCAATCTAATTAGATATAATGGTTTAATATTATACCTTCTATGTAGGTTGCCAGATTTGTACATTAAAGGCACTACATGTAATTTATAATAAATATATACAATATACATTAACATTGAATTGAAAATATCATTTTGAAAGTGTTATCATCATCATGACTATATGTTTGTTATTGTAAATGGGTACCCCCTAATGTGATAATCATATTTGTATATACAGGTGATAATATATATGAAGATGCGTATTTTAAGACTATAGGATTTTCCAGTGAATGTGAACATTTGTTGGCTGTTATAAAATAAAAAATTAATGGCCATTATGATTCCTAAAATAAACACACTCTTTGGAAAATTCTATTAAACAAACGACTGTAGAGTTTCTAAAATTATCTTTCTTTTGAATAATGAGATAAAATATATGAAATAGTATAGTACAATAATATTACATTAAATATAAGATGTAAAATACGTTCGGCATAAAGTTAACTATTTAACCAGAATATAAACTGTAGCGGGTCTCTATCAAATGGATGTTTATCGTTTTTTATATGGTACCAAGGAACTACCACCTTTCGATATATTATATTATATAAAAGTTAAAACAAAAATGTATAATACCATAATAACATATATGTGAAATACTGAATATCCTATATAATATACTTAAAGATGAATATGTATAAATAAATACATTTATATATTATTAAAACAGAAATATAATAAAAAAACAAACAAATGGATAATGGTGTATATATATATAGTATATGTGAAAATGAGATCCGTGTCATTTGGAAGAAATTGAACAATTTTCCTAAATGATGATATGGTAGCATCTGTATTACGTGCAAGAAACTCTTTCAAAATGGTTATGTTCATCATACAAAAACCATCTATATATATATATATAATATTATAACAAATGATATGTGTTTTTATATACAATATAATATAATGATGATTTTGATAATGTCGGTATACAATAATATCACCGACATACATGTATAAGAAGATACATATATAGATAACAAATTGATATACTTGTATATCTATCTATATCATATAGTGAAAAATCAACATTTTCTTATAAACATAGAAAGTTATGTATATATTATAGGTATATATATAGAGCATAGACATAATACGGCAAAGATATATTGAGTATATAAAATAATATCTTGAAGTAGTGTACAAATAAATTTCAAACAAAAAATATAAAAAACGGCATATCTGTTTGATAAAATAAACTTCATCAGCTCATGCGATTTATACTAGTTTAGTTGATCATGAATGAATAAATAAAAAAAAAATAATACAATAAACAAATCCATATATATACGCACATATTGCTTGAATAATTTATGCCTTTTATATTATCTCAACTATAACACTATAAAAGAAAAAAAAAACACTAATTATATATATTTTGTATAAATGTATGATATTCTGAAAACTCAAATCTCTGAAAACAATACAATCTGTTATGTATTATCGTAATTTATGAAAAAGTGCCAATTTTATGATTTGTCTTTGATTTGTATGTAAGACTCTGGCAATTTTTCAATCACAAACTTAAAAATGTAACTATATATTTAATTGTAACAACCCAAGTTAAGATTAACTATATTGAGCACCACAACTACCGAATGACGTTCGAAAAATTGCAAAACTATTACTACTTATTTTTATCAATTTAACTCAAAATTAAACCATTTTGAATTACAATCATATAATTTAAATTGCAAATTATATAAATGCTAGATTTTGTAATAAAATTGTAAAATATATATGAAAATTAATTTTAAATATTCTACATAATATGATAATCTGAAGAAGAAAAATTTCATCTTAAATAGCTTAAAGCGATATACCTATATTATATATTAGTTTATATACATATATTATTCGTACATACATATTTACCAACCAAGCTTATGTATTAAATGTCCATTTTACATATATATGTATATAATGTAACATTTATATGAAAGATAAGAGAATTTTTGAAATACAACTATTTCTATGCTATAAAGCAAACGTTTATATATGTATAAAAACTTAGAAAATCTATTATAATAATGAAGGTGAAATACACTATAATATACTTTATATGTATTTTTGTTTAATATATATTTATAATATGTAAATTATATATATATAAATAGTTATATATAGATTTGATTCTGATAAAATATTGCAAAATTTGCAATATAGTTTTTGTAAAGTTTACTTTTGTAAAATAATATTTCATATACAGAAAATTTTCATGTTTTATGCATATCATTTATATATACAAATAAATGTAAAAAAAAACTATATATACAAATAAATTTCTGACCGAGTCTGATGATGCATATTATATAGGTACTTATCATGCATATATATTTAATAATATCAAACCAATTAATTATGTACCTAACCTATATATATATATATATATATATATATAGTTATTTTAGGGATGTTTAATAGTATACCGAACCGATTTCGATATATATAGATAATAATTTCGTGTAATATATATATAAAACCATATATAGGTATGCACATTCATGTATAATAATATAATATAATATAATCATATTATTTTGCAAATGTTGCAATTTTACAATTAATGTTGAATATCATTCTATTTTATCTTTATATGTCATCCTCCATATCATATTTATAAATTTATTTTTCCATACATATATGTATACATACATATTTCTGCAGGGTGGTTTGTTCAAAATTACTTTGTTTTAACTTAACAAATATATATGTTTTTAGTAAAATGTGTATTTTATATTTTAGAGAAATATATAATTTTAAACACATATATAATAAAATGTGTATAAAACCATAAAACATATTATTATAAATGTATGTTTTAAATATTATTTTATAAAAGCACTCATAAACATAAAATAAATAAATATAGTGAAATGTAAATTTGTATTGCATATATGTATATTTGTGTAAAAGTATATATATGGATGGATGGATATATATACTTTCTGATGGTTTTATTGTTATTTGGATTAAAACAAATATTTTTTCTTTAAAAAATAATGTATTTTGTAATGGAATATACCAGATACCTATACAACAAATATATAATACAAAAATAATAAAACACGGAAGAAAACCGAAATATAATATATAAAATATATTACTACTATATATGTCTATCAAATATATTACATGATAAAATATTGTACAAACATCTATATTTTGTAATTTTATATATTTATATACTTAGATGAATATAGTATATTCACCTTATAATTCACATGAATATATATATATATATATATATATATATATATATATATTCATGTGAATTATAAGGTATGTAACGAAAAATGTACATATTATGATATTATATATGATAATATATATTATTATAATAAGAAATAAACCATTATGTGTACCGTCGTGTTGAATTAGAATTAGAAAATTACAAAGTTAAATCTTGACAATAGTATATTTAGTGCATTTTTTTATACCTTGACAATTACAGAAAATTCGATTAAAATGTTAGAAATCATACATGTAATAAATATATTTTATTTCGAAATTTAAATTATATTCCCAAGATTGTTCATCTAATTTTATATTTATGTCTGTAGAATCACTCTTATTACTGATACAAAAACTAAAACTCAAAATATATTCATTATTTTTGAAAAAAAAAACAGAAGTAAAATAAGTATATAATACTTATTTCAAGTTTAATACAGGGAATTCTTGAATCATGATTCGGATTCTAAAACTTATTTTCGAAGAACGAATAAATATAAAGTGTTTTTTTTTAAACCAACATTACATGTATATTTATACATATCAATCAATAAAAATAAACTTTAAAACAAAAAGGAATATAAAAATGTTGAAATAAAACATATAAAACAAAGTATAGATATATGTTAAATATATGAAAAAACCAAATAAAAGTTTGGAGTTCCATATTATAATATATATATATATATATATGTAATTTTCACAATCTGTATAACAATCATATTATCTACACAATGATTGGAAAAAAACTATTCACATATTCACGAATTAAATAATTGAGCGTATATAACTTTCATCAAATGTATATATAATGTAATAAAATACAATATAAGCTCATATATTCATACAAAACATATATGATATGTATATACTCGTATATGTATGCGAAAATAAAAACGATATTTGATTTGATAAACTAGATATTACAACTATATATATATATGAAAATTATTCCGGTATAATTCTTACATTATTATTATTATGAGACCATAATATCTTTATATATCTATAATATATATTCATATCGATATAAACACAATATGCTAATACTGCTTGCCATAAACGCATAAACGAAAATATAATAAGATTTATATGGAAATAAAAAAATATTGATAACCCCCATTATTTTTTTCCAAATCATATTTTATATGTATAATTCAACTATATATATAGATTGATTTTAATGTTATTTCTATATGATAAAAATGATATATTTTTTTATAGAATATTTTCGTTATGTAATATACGTATTCGAATTTTTATATAATAAAGTCAATAATGCTAATATTTTTAATTTAAACCCTAATATATACGATTTTATCTTATGAAGTCGCGTTATGATTTCATTATTTTATCTATATGACATATAAATTTTCATATAAAGAGCAAATAAAACAATTCGATTTATATATCAAAATTATTATCCCGAAACTGCAACTTTTCAATTAACTAGCAATTATCGCGTTTGTTTCTGCAATAAATAACAAAATAATAATAAATAGAAATCTATAGTATTAATAAAATATCCCGCACCAACATCGTGAAATCATAATATAATGAACATTGTAACATAAACAAAAACATTTATTATAATTTTATATATAGATATATTATACATACACATATACGATAAATGTCCTGATGTCCTGAACAATATAAATACTTTTGCTTACCTGAAAATAAATTTAAAAAAAAAAACTATTAATTTTTAAACGAAAAAAAATTGTTTATATAAAACATTTAAAAAAAAACTATAAATCAATATTCTTATAAGTAAAAAAATGTATAGCAGGGAAGAAATTTGTTCAATTTTTCTTTAATAATGTTTCTCTTTATTTTTCTTTAATAGATAAACACAGACCCTCAAATGTTTCATATATGAATTTATTATTGTTTCTTCATATGATATAACATATATGTTTACAGATTCGTTTTTAATTAATCCAAAATGCATTTATAAAGTTAAAAAATAGTTGAAAAAAGATTGAAATGGTATTTTATGTTATGTTTAATAACATAAAAACTTTACTCCCAAAAAAGAATAATTTTTGTTTGTTCTAAAATTATATATGTATATAGATATTGTTATACGTATATTCAACGATCATAAATCTTATTATTTATATTTACGCATACATATTTATTATCGTTTTTCCAAAGAACATTAGAATTTGTTCATATAATATATGAATATTTTTGTTGTTAAATAATATAACTTATATATGCGCGTATAACCCGCTGTATAAAAGAAATCCATTTTGTCTGTTTGCAATTTTTATCTTATACAATAGCGAGCGGGCATAAAATTTATTTAAGATATATTTAATATTTATCGCATATATTCGTAATTTTTTTTTCCTGTTAGTTTATTTCTTTTCTAACGCTTTATATAAAATAAGAAGAAAAAAAATCTACCAGAAAAATATAAATGTTTTATACCATATAATTTGTATGCCTATTCTTATATACTATAAATAAATGTATACGTATATGTAAAAGATGCATTAAATGTTTACATATTACTCTTTGGCTTTTTTCACAAATACGAAAATCTGTTATATTATTGTTTTCCCAAGAGAATTTTTTAAGGGTATATATAAAAAGAGCTATACGCAATAATGCATATATAAACATTATAAATATACAAATACAAAATTTTTTATATATATTGTATATATATATATGGATTTATAAAAGAAGTTTTTTCTATAATGTTAAATATATTATTAAAATATTTAGAGGGTATGTAAAAAAAATAAAATACAAATAAAGCACGATATCTATTTATTTATATATAAAAGAAAATCTATATATATACATAAATATATAAATTAATGTTATAACGTATATATTTGTGAGTAATTCGGCAAATAAAATCTTTCGTCTATATATATAAATCTATATAGAATTTAATCTTGATTATATTTGATTGTACATAATACCAAAAAAAAATGTATAAAATTGATATTTTATAATATACCTATACCCTTATGATATAAAAATAAATGATATAAAAATTATATATATAGTTTATTGATTAAAAACAAAACATTATATATATAGTATATAGAGGAATATAACTTAATTGATTTTTTCAGTGTCTGCTGTCGAAACCAAAAAAAAAAAAAAATTAATTACAGTATATTAACTAAAACTCATCTATCTTCTTATTTGTATACATATTTTAATTTTCTATTACAGTATTATCTATATAAATATTCTATATATACGAAAACACTACTCAATCGCATGTACAAAAAAAAAAGCGAAATATAATTATTTAATTGCGGTAATTGAACTAATCTGTTTTGTTATATGTCGTAAAAATTTTCTTTAATAGTGTTATTAATATATTTCTTTAATTTTCCTTTAAAGCGATGAATCCTGCACAATCTTTATAGAATTTATTGTGATTAATTTTGATCGATAAATACAACAGTTGAGGAGAAAATATCTGCACACGCAATTCTTTAAATCAAACTTATTTTGGTATATAGTGGTTTGAAATTTCTTTATCAATCTTAACCAAAATGATCCATAGTTATTTCTCTATAATTCACACTTTGCGAAAAATGATAAATTAAACTACACTTAACTGAAACATATTTTAAAGAAAATATCTCACAAGTATCATAACAAAAAAGTTGTTTATGTATTGAATGAAATTTTATTCAAGGCAGCCCAATTAATGTGTATCTGAGTAGAATACCATAAAATAATATATATATATATGAATAAGCCAATGTTATAAATATTGTTCATCAGATGTTTGAAATGTAAAAAGCATTGTCATTTAATTTCTTAACATTCATCATGCGCAAATTTTCTATTTATTATTGAATATATATATACAAGAAGAGTATTATATATAAGTAAATATATTCTAAAACATAATCACAAAATGCGATAAATTATAATATATTCCGATATACATTTATAAAACACTTTATATATTATAATATATTTTGTTTGATTATATATATAAATTTATATGATGATTTATAAGTAAATATTAAAATTTATATTTTGTATATAGACATACTGGAGACTTTTCTTTTGTTCATATATAGTATGAATTTATAAAAAAATATGTAATCAATAAATTATCAATTTTTAAAATAAATATACAATAAATTCAATATTTAATAAATTGATTTATAAAATATTATTATATATGAGTTTAAATTTATAAATAAATAGAAATATTATATTTAACAGAAGAATAATTGTGGAATTAACAAGTTTATTTTACTGATAATATATAACATATGTATTTGTATATGTATATATTTAATTTGTTTTATATTTCTTTTATTTTATAAATTTAATGTTTATAAGATTTACAATTTATATCTGTGAGTATATACATTTCTGGTTTTCTATATATATGGTTGAAGTATATTTATGACCTAAATAATTTTTATATATATTGTAGTTATTGAAAAATCAATGGAAAACTCATGAAAATTTATAGTACATTATAAATGTATATATTTCGTATTTATGCTCTTAGAAATAGCCTTATACAAATCGTTTTAAAGGACAATTACCATTAAACATTTTGCGATAAAATTAGATAATATTTTATTTAATAGGTTTCCTCAATATATAAGTTTTAAATGGAACTCTTTCCCAGATGAATTAAATAATTAGTAAATTACCAAATTGAATAATTTTTCTTTTCTATAGAATAAATGAATCCATTTACTGATCGAAATGAAACCATTTCCAGATCAAATGAAATCTAAAATGAAAACTCTATCAGAGATAAATATGAATATAAACAATTTGGCCGCAACTGATCAATACAAAAATAATTCATATATTTAAGAACGCTTATAATAAAAGAATAAATATAGCTTTACATAAAAAAAAATTAATAATAATAAAATCATAATTATGAAATTTTTATATTATAAGAACAAAAAACGTTTAAAATTAATTTCTATTTCCATGAATATATTTGAAAAAATGAATATATTAAAAATACACTATCAATAATTTTTATTAAAATTCTTGGTTTTTTTTTTCTTCTTATCAATAAAGGAAAATCTTTTCCGTATATATAGCAGTACACACACCATTACAGGGATTTTTATATTGTATTTTATACCTTTTATCATTTTCGAAAATATACATATTCATATATGTATATCATCATATATGAATATTAATAATATAGTATACCTGTGATGTATGCTGTTGTAAATACATATATAGTAAAGGTATAATTTTTAATATTTATAACAAATATATTTATATATTTTCTTTTTTTTTTTTTTATATAAAATCAAATTTCCTTTATGAAATATTTTCTATACATTAAATAAAATCCTGTATATGTAAAACAAGAAATATGTAAATAATACTTTTTTTATATACAGCAACACATTTACGAAATATATGCATACTATATATATATATATACACTATATAACGCTATGCCATATTTAGAATTTGTGTCTTCTTATATAAATGTATTTGTTATAAGAATAAATTCTATAAAAAATTTCCATATAGCAAAAAAAAAATTTCAAACATTCTAAAAATGGTGCATATAAAATTTCTATAAAATTTATATACCCTTATATACCCTTATATACGATATAAATATATATACCACCAAGTTATGTCATGAATGTGATAAATTTGTATATATTATAAATATATATATATGTATGTACAACAATATGTATGTACACATAAAATTCGGTATATAATAATTTTAAAATAAAAAGAAAATTGTATATACTGTGAGGTAAAACTTCGGTAAAAGAAACATTTCTATATTTGGTTGGCATGCTCCATCATATATTGTCAAACATCAAATATAACTTGATAGTCGCCAATTTTAATATTAAAATTATTCTCATTACCAAAGATTGTAGATTCTATATTCTTCAAAGTCTTTTAGTGGAAAACACAAAAAATCAAAGAAACATTTTTTTAATATTATAAGAACTGATCAAAAATTAAATCCAGTATTTTTGAAAACCATAAAAAAAAGAAAACAATACAAAAACCTATATAAATTATGTGTTTTGATATTAAATATAAATAATATAAGTTTGTTTATAGCAACGAATGAAACCATATCGTTTATGCGTACTTATATATACCATATAATATTGTATGAATAAAAAAAAAGGAAAAAATGTCACTTAGGAAATTAAAATGTTTATTACGGAATGTTTAAAGTTATTTTATATATTTGAATTAAATATGTATAAAAAATATATGAATCCCATTCAATACTGAATGTAATATGCTTTATTGTTAACCTATACCTTAAAAATAAAAATAAAAAACAATTAAAAATGAATTGATTTATTAATTTGTCGTACTTTATATTCTCAAAATCTTTTGCATTGACAAAATTTTGCTATTTACAAATTCTTTTTATACTTTCTATATAAATATAATATTCCATTTATTGTAATATACGTTCGATTAATAGATTATTCTTAAGGTGCCGTCTCCCTGTAGATGTTGGACATTGATTTCCCTGTCTCAATCGTCCCCGAATCGTATGGTATCAAATCCGAGGATTTTCTGATTCGGATTAATTTAGAAATATTAATTTCTTATAGAGTATTAATAATTGTGTATTTTTTTCATTTTCCTTTATACGCATAAAATTTATACACATAAAATACAATGTTCCATAATTTACACGAGCGTTTCATATCATAGCGCAATAATTATAATATTCAAATATAATAGATGGAATATTATTAATATCAATTCTATATTCATTAAAGATTAAATCAACCAAACCAAAAAGGAAGACAAAATAAATATATAGGACCGCATAGAACGTTTTATATACATAAATATATAGAATATATATAATATTATAAACAAAATATATATTTATAAAAAATCCTTAAAAGAATTAACTTGTCATTTGATTTATATAAAGGCAAAGGTTATACAAAGCAAATATCTATAAATATATGCAAGTGTAATATATAAGAAAAACAATGTATTAAATACATTTATATTAAACCATTCAGGTCGGTAAACCTTTTTTGTTGTTGATATATTATATTCATCCTATACAATATATATATATGGTATATATATTATTTTTATTTATATTATTCTTTTATTTTGATTGTTTTGTATTAAATCAGTTCGGCCATTATATAAATTCTATATTGGTTCTATAAATTATATATTTTAAAGATATATATCATTTATATGAAAAACTAACTGTAAAGTTTACAATGCCTGATACATCTTATATATAAGATAAATTATTGTATCATAATGGGATACATTTTGTTATTACCTAATATACAAAGATATTTATATTTATTTAGTTTTTTTTAATCATTTAAACCTCACAAAGGGAAAACAAAAATGTGTAGATATATAATACGATTTGCAGATACAGTTATAACACGTTAAAGCCACAAAAAGTTGTGTGTACTTTTGAAGGTGTTGATTCCATATACCTTCAATGACTGACCTCAACGATTAATATTTGTGATTTTTATTTTTAGTATAGTTTACGAATAGAAAAAAATTCATTACAAATTACTGTGTATTTACATCCCATTAAAAAGAAACAACTTTTCCATTAAAAACCATGAAAATGAAATTGTATCGATAAGTGAATATTCATATTTTTCATTATTAATTATAGTGCATATGCTATAGATATATTATATATACATTTATACCGCGTAGATATCATATATATATAGATGATGAAATACATTAAAAAAATATTTGGAACATTTTGATTGAGGGAATAGAAGAAAATTCGATAAATATATATTTAGGTTATATCGAACGAATATATTAGTCTATTATATACATAAAATTTTGTCTATAATATTTTGAAACGACAAATATAAAAAAAAATCGTTTTTACTCAATCAATCAGTATGATAATCTATGTATATATGTCTAAATAGAAAAAAAAACATGGACCAATATTTTCATATTATTTCAACCATTTTTACAGATACAAAAAAAAACAACCTTATATGAAAATGAATTTTTTATCATTTACTATATGAATATCATTAACATTTAAGCTTTGTATATATATATATATATATCAAAATATTATTATGACCTGTATAAATAAAGATTTAAGGTTTTCTATGTACATTGAAATTACAATAACTATATATACAATAACCTTATAGAAGGTATATCAAATAAAAGTTAATTAAAAATATTATTATTTTTAAGTGAAAATATTTTATGATTGATGAATTTTTATATACATTAGAAATTTCTAAATTTAAATTTATTATATGTATACTTATACAGTTTTTGTTATGTAAATCGATGAGGAAAATGTTGATAATAATATCTATATGTGAGTTGAGTTACGCATATATTAAATATTAAATCAGGCATAATATACCGTTTATATTGTATAGTTAAATCAATATTTGGTAAAAAATACACAAATTATAATATTCAAATTATCTATTTGTGGTTTAGCGATATGTTCTTTAAATAACCAAGCGGAATAAATCGTATGCGGTTGTTCTTCTTTATCCGTATTTTCATTTCAACACTGCAATAAAATCGAAAAGTAATATATTTCAATACTAAAATCTATATATTTGACAAATTGGTTTCAATTGAAAACAATTGTTTAGATTTTTTTAACAAGCCAATTAATAATATGTGAATTAAAAAATATTAGATTAAATTTTAATAAATGAATATATAGTTAAATAGTATATATGTTACTAACACATTGTGAATATATAGTATTATAAATCAGATCATTAAAATCGATTTATAAGTTCATTGACATTTATCATGCATTTATATGCACAAAAAAACCTATATATGTATATGGTGTATATATATAAATAAATATAAACAATGTGAAATTCTATTTTAAAACACAGCATCGACTATAAAATATATATATTATATACATATATCGATTATCAACATATATGTATATTTAAACCAATGCAAAATTTTACTGTGTCAATTTTTATTAAGGTGTTCGCGACATTTTATAATTATATATATTTATAATGATCTAAATCATTATAAAAAATATTCGTAATTTTGTTTGTTTTCTTAAAATCAATATAAAACGATAACAATCATTATATAAAAAAATCTCAATATTTGTCTCGTGACATAATGACATTATTTTTCTCATTATTATAAATAGACGAATGAATGTAATTATATACAGATCAAATTAGTATCAAAGTTCACTATTAACGAATCTGATATAATATAAAATATTTGTTAATTAAATGTAAAGATAAACGTAAAAATCTATATGTACTAATGTTGTTCTTTATATAATGTGCATTGATCAATCAAATATCAAATAATTCAAATAGACTCCATTCAATATTAGGGTACATATGTTTACAATAAAAATCATTCATTTCCTTTCTAACATTATTTATAACAATAATTGTTTAATTTATTTATAGTTAATTTAATTTACAAAAGAAATTTAATTTAAAAATGTAAATATGATTTCTAAACTTTAATTTATTAAAACAAACGTTGACAAATCAATTATCGTCGTACAAATTAAATATATGTATTGTATATATTGACGTCGTCTCTATAACTAAATAAATAATTAATTAAATCATCATTTCAATGAATCAATGAATTTAATTTTGTTTACAATGTCATTTTTGTTATATACATATATATAGCAAGTAACAAAACAAGTGAGAAATAGAGTATAAATACACAACACCGCAGATAAAATTTACATGTCGCTATATTAACAATATAAACAACATTTATTTATATATACTTCTATCTATATATATATATATATATTTATATATAGAATAAACTATCGCTGATTATCATATAGATATGTAAATATATTTATACGATTATACGTAGATATGTACGTATACGAACACAAACAATGTATATTTTGTATAAGATTATTTTATATATTCAGTTCAGAATTTTTTTTTATACAAAACAATAAAATGATGTAATTAAATGTCAAGGTTAAATTATAAATAATAATATAATTTTTTTTTATATAGATAATTTATTTTCATTGTATTAAATATATATATATATAGAGAGAAAAATAAAAAGCAATAAAATAATTATTAATTTAATAATATTAGAATGTGTACATGTAAATAAAAAAATAAAAAAATAGTGGAATTTTTTTATTACAAATTTGGCGACATATACACAGTCAGACAGAGTCAGACTGCTGGATGAATGGATGCGGTTGGCAATGTAGTGTAAGAAAAGAATTTATTTTTTGCATTTATAAATAAGTTGAATCATTTAAAAATATTTTGATTACTAATTTATTACTATTTAGAGATATACGAAACTGGTTATAGATTTTTTGTTATGGATTAATGGATTAGTGCAACACATCGCGTATATATACACGAAATGCTACCGCAACTTGATAGCGCATTTATTATTCAATAAAAAATCAAACAAATGATTGTAATTATATATTTAAAGCACAAAACAATAAACAATAATTACAAAATGTGATCTGAATTTAATATATACGAAAAAAAAACTATATATAAATAGAAAAAAAAAATATAATATTGATATAGGTCAATTGTTTGTGTTCCTCAAATCAATATATTAAATATTTCAAATATGCACGGGGGAAAAAATATACACATTTGTAACCTTATTTCATATTTAGATATGTATTATTATTATGTATAGTATAAGCAAATCTATATACATTAATGCAGATTTATTTTTACCAATCATAATCTATATATGCATATAAATTTATCACATTTTTTTTTTGCAAATTTGTTAAATGAATATCCTTGAATGGGTTATATAGTTTATTTTATTTTTTCTATTGATTTCGAAGCAATGCATATTCAAGTAATATTATTTATTATGATTTTCTGACCAGTACAAAAAGCAAAACGGTATTATAATTGTGGTTTTTGCGACGACAAATTGTAAAAAAAATTTAAATAATGATTAGAATTTATGACATTAAAAAAAACATTAATTAATACCTATATTTCATAATTTACTACGAAGTAATTAAAAAAAACAATTATCGTCTTATCTATATATATAGAATCATATACTATTATAATATTTGCATATTAATTTGAATTTATCTATATCGTATATATTTTAAAAGTGTAATTTTTACTTAAAGTATAAACATATTTTTTGTTATATAATATTTTTTTGTTTATACATCATATTAAACTATATATATAAATAAATATACAGCGAAAACAAATATTTAAATTATTTTATTGATATCGTTAACATCATTTATACGAAAAAAAAACTGTTATAACATATTAAATTATAACAAAAAAAAACATAAAAGAATCACAATTAATAAAAAATTCACAAAACATTTTTATTTAAAACAATATATAAATACCTTAAGTATGTAATACAAACAAAAAAATTATTATTTATACAATTATTAAACAAAAATTGTTAATAATTTAATAACAAAAAAAATGTTTTTTAAATAAATAAATAAATATTTTACGATATGATGCGAATGATTAATAATTTGGAATTTTATTACACCACTGATAATACAAATAACAGTTTTTTATATATGTATATAAATATAAAGAAATAAAATATTAAATATTAAAAAACATACACAAAATATATAAATAAATAAATAAATTCTTAAACACATTGTAATTTTGTTATTTAAAAATTATATACATTTATAATATTTTGTTATCATATTTTCTTAATAATAATAATAATATGTATAATAAAATTAAGCATATAATTTGAAAACAAAATAAGTATATATAAAAAATAATCCACAAAATTTTAAAATATATTATACCTTGTATTAATAAAAACAAAAATCTTATATACCATATGGGTATATATTTTTTTGTATATAATATATATATAAACTACATATATAAAATAATCATCATAAAAAATGAAAATCCAATATTTTTAAACTAATAAAAAAAAGTTTTATTTTGTAACTTTATATTTTATATTATATTTTTTTATCATAATATATATACGTGCTCGGGAAATGCAGTTCTTTTATATAATATAGTAAAAATGTGTTTAGTTTAAATGTTATTCATTTTCATTTCACGTATGTTATATTTATAGTGTAAATAATATATATGTATAAATACTAATAATAATAATACATTATTAAGATTATATAAATGTGATTTTATATCGATTTTTTGTTTGTTTGTTATGCAATCATTTTTAATTGAATATTTTGAAATATTTATTTATGAAATGTCTATTTATATTTATTATTATATAGCTTCAAAGCTCAGGTAATCTTGTATTGGTTGTTAATAAACTTTCAGTTGCATTTTTTTATATAAAAACCTTTCGCTCTCCTTCATTTTCATATTATATATATAGATAAAAGTTAAAGCTAATCCATTAGAATTAGACTACATATTCATTTGATAAAAAAAAAATTTTACGATGTTGAAAATACAAAAAAAACAAAAAAATAAATAATTCAATATAAGATTGTTCATGTTCATGGCTAATCACTTATATATGCGATATATAACTTGTTTAAAAATACTTCTTAAAGCATATAACATATATATATAATTATTAGAATAGGTGTTACAAATCTGTATAACATTTTTATTACAAAACTTCATTAATTTCATATATAAATTTATTTATACATATATAAATATATAGATAATGTTATTAATAAACAAGAATTGCCTTCAGACATTTGCAGTACTTTTAAAATATACACGTTCTATATATAAACATAACATATATACATTTTCAACAACATATATATACAATGTATTCAACTAATATTTATATATGCGATAATTTATATTTACCGGCAGACATATTGCACTTTTCCATATATTTTAATATTATATATATTAAAAAAAATAATAAAATAAGCAGATAGAATAACTTTGAGTTTATTATAAGTAACTTTGGCAGTAAAAACAAACATCTCGCATATAAATAGGATTATATAAGAACAACAACATACACGTAAAGTAATACATATATTCATTTATAATATATACAACACAGCACACATCTTTTGATAAGGGTTTTTTGTTATTTATAAAATTTATATATAGATTTTAAAGTGTTATTCTTAACACTCCCTGCCCCCACTCACATTATATAACGTTAACATGATTGTTAAAATTTTCGATAAAACAAAAAAAAAATCGATTACATAAAGATGTTTTTAATCTTGTTCTCCATTACAGTATACAGCATTACAGTTTTGACAAAATTTTGATACCAAATATTTTTTCTATTTTTAAAATACAGAATAAAGACACCGGGAACACCCTACAATCGATTACGGTTTTTACTATTACGAATTTAAATACGACACTATGATAATTGTAATTTTTTCTTTTAATTGTCACTATATATATGAGAATCAATTGGTTAAAAACGTTTCTGAATATTCTTTGGAATATTTTTATATACTCAACATAATATGATTGTTCTTTATATACCAACCAAATAATTATACATTTTAATGATCGTACACAGTTTCATAACAAATTTTAATAAATTTTGTATGCGTTTTCCATACAGTTTATGAAATCTAATATAAAATTGTCCCAAAAGTATAATATACAGCGAAATTTATTATTAATGATTACAGAAAATGATATCTATATCCATTATCCAATCAATTTGGAATGAGCCTTTAAATAATATTATATCAACATTATTATTATTATTATTGTTAGTAAAAACATTGTCGAATGAAAATTATCAAATATTTTGAACATATATGGATATTTTTATTTAAATATTTATCATCTATGAGCATATATAACAATATATATATTATTACAACATTCATATATCGCAATATAAATTCCATAAAAAAATATTCGTTCTATTATTTGACATTATATATATATTTAGATATTAAATTTAATTAAAATAACAAAATATACAGAACAAGAATTTATTATAAATTGCGTGCAATCGCATATTATCATAATAATATACTGGAAAATTGTAATTGATATAAAACATATGTGTGGTAATGTTGATTGTTATTGCATTTGGTATATTATATATTATATATAGATATAAATTGATATGGTGAGATCAATAAATGAATTTTAAGTTGAATGTTTAATTGATACATTATGAAATTTTAGTTCATATTGCAGATGAACGGATCAAATGTTGAATAATAAAAATGGCTAAAAAAAATTAATTGATGAATCTGTAAAATTATCATAGTAAACGACACTATTAGATTGTGTCACTGCTACTGGATTCGGGATTATGTAAAACCGTTTGTCGTTTTATCCAGGCAAAATTGTTATCGTAAAAGAATTTCAAGAAATGAAAGAAATACCCTATATATATATACAAATTAAGTTGAAAATTATCGGTTTATTTCATTAAACATTTTAGATCATCTATATGTGATAGACACAAAAAAGTGTATATATTTCCTCTTAATTTAAACAACAGTATATGCACAATTTTATGGTCACAAATTCTGAATTGAACCAAATTTATTCACGGTTCATTTGCAAACAAATTATTATATAGTTATATAGATATACCATATGCATACATATTATTTAAATTTAAATAAATGGTAATGACAATGGGCGTTGAAAACATTTCAATGACATTGCATATTATATATACGACAATATCGTTTAATGATGAATGTATAATGTAATAACACATAGCACATATAGTTTTTTTTACATTTTTTATGTCAAGTAATTTTTGTTTACATTAAAATGGTCCATAATATACGTATTATTGATAATTCTAGTGAATATAATATCATGCCATATACATACAATATTTAGAGATAAATATTTAGTTTATTGTATATAATATAATTTTATATTATAGTAATACGATAAATATTACTAATAATAGTTATTGCGTTAACCATAGAGATAATATACATAAAACAATGAAAGATAATAATTATATGAATAGTGACAAATAACAAAATAATAAATAAAATTATATTTTTTTTTAAATACTATATAGTTGTCTAATTAACCATGTTTTTGAAATAAATAGTTTGTATTAAAAAAATTATCGACATGAACTTTTATCAATGTTGTGATTAACAAAACAATGGAATTATTACAATCATAATTACATAATTGCAATTTTTATCCCACACAGTTATTAAATAATATAAATGTGTCTTTGCATGTACACTTTAATAAATGAATCATAAATCTTATTTCCTTAATGTGCATATCAACAAATGTAATCAAAATCATCCATTATTATTACATTTCAAGATGATTCATTATTAAATTAAACAATATTCATATTGATTTTATAATATATATATTTAATTATTTTAATATTGAAAATAATTTTATCGTGTAATATATATAAATAATAAAATTGGTCTTTTGTAACCTTCTTTATTACAATTTATAGCTATCGATTCGGCGTCTATATTTAAATAAATGAACATATATATAAAATAGAGACATTTTATATAGTAATTCAAATAAATAAATAATAATATATAGCTATTGTTATCTGACGAGTTCGCGTATATAATTGATAATAATTATATATACTATAATATGATGTGGGTGTATGATCTCTGGTATATCTACAGCCTATATTTGTGATATATAATTTTGACCCGAAAGCGATATTATAAAATAAATTTGAGCGCTTGTATAAATATATATATATAATAAAAATTCAAACAAAATTCAAATGAAAATGAAAAGCAAATATAATTTACACTGTATTGCATTAAATATAGGATTTTGATATAGCATTGACGACATGATTTAAACAAACCATCAATAAAATTCTAATTTATTTATCAATATTTTTATATTGAATTTTTTTTTTGGGATAATTATTATTCAACGTCGAATTTGAATATAAAAAAGTACTATTTGTTTTATTTATTAAATGCAATTTTTAAATCTACATCCTCTATTAATTAATATTACAGAAAATGGGAAATGAAATCAATCGTATTTTATTGTGTATGCACTATGAATTGGTTTATATATTAAACGAACATTTTTTTGTTTTAATTCTTTTTTTATCTGATGATTGTATGATGTAAACAACATAACATACCAAAAAGAATGGTTAATAAAACATGAAAATATGTTTGGGATTGAGTCAGAAAATGCAGACCGTATTCTACAATAATATTAATAATAATCTTTTAACAATAGGTAGAAAATTAAGACTTTCTGTCGATTGTTGAAGAACAAGGTTAACATTCTTTTTAAAAAGCTTTTATGTATAAATCATTTCTATATTCAAAATCCGCAATATGGGATGATTGAATGTACATTTATCATTGAATACTCAAAACATCCCGTATATATGTATATACTAAAATAATCGAACTATACATATCCTTTATCGAATCATTTTCAGTTATATTTCAGTATATTCAAATGTGAATTGATTAGATATATAATTGAATGATAGATTCATTTTTAATTTGATTTTAAATTGCTCGTATGTGTATATATAGATACGATGTACGATGAATATTATAATAATATTATTATTGGTGTAGAATATACTTGAATGATATATGAAGTTGAATTTTCTTCTTCATATATACATTTGATGGATTAAATAATACCATTCATAAATAAATTTTTTGTTTTGTGAAATATATAATAGACTTTATGATACTGAAAATATATTTTGGAGATCATATTTGAGTTCACTTCATCTTCATCTATGCATACAAGTATGGCGGAAAACAAATAGGAGTTTAATTCGTTAAATAAATATACTATGTTCATAAACTTAAAATTACAATTCTATAGCCATCTATAACAACATTTTTGGTTTTGGTTTCGAACCACGAACATGGAATCATCATAATTTTACTTTATCTCCAGAATCTTATAAAAATAAAATTCAAAAATGTATGACATCCCATCAATTTCTTTTAGTTCTTTACCAACCCCACTCGTCATACCATATTATCTATAAAAGTTAATTTGAAAATTATTACTGAAAGGGTTTTGTTCGATAAATTACAACGATACGTATATATATATATATATCTGCGGGGAAAAAAAACTCATTCAAAATAGAATTTTATGAGATGGAGATTGATTATGTGTTTATACTAATAAAACCTTTTTTGTTCAAAATCCTTGCGAAGACGAATGAATATCTAATATACAAATAAAAAAATTTATATGACATCATTGACATATCGACCGCTTTAATATGATAATGTGTAAATATTTCAATGGTTTTTTCGTCACTACTTATTATTATTGTTATAGTACATAAAAAAAAAATGCCAAAAATAAAAATTTATTACATAACAATATTTTATATCTATGATATAAAAATAAAATTCATTAATAAAGTAATAAAAAATATTTATATTTTTATTTGCGGATTTGTTGACCACGAATAAAATTATTTATATATAAATATATATTAAGCTATATAACATATAACTATAGTTTGATATACATTTTTGGAATAATTAAATAAAAATATAATATATATGTATGTATATATGACTATATAATTTAAACGTCAGTATATAGATGATTTGATGATATACAGAGGGGTATCATGCCGGAACATACGAGGGTGGTGGTCTTAATAACATTTGAGTTCATTAAAATATCTTTTATACAAAAAAACCAAATTCAAGTAAAATCAATAAATATATACAAAAAATTTAGTGAAATAATATTAAGATGCATATATAATTAGTATAAATAAAACTAAATAAAATCAACTGACATATTTCGATAGAAATAATATATACGCAATATTATTATGTGCAAAAATGATAACAAACAAAAAACAATATAGTGCTTACAATTTTATAATTGTATACAATCAGTTCCGTTTATTTATCGCATGATATATGTATTATTCATATATGCATACTGGTAAGAGTTGAAATTTAAAAATAACATGCAGGTATTACATTTCTTATGTTTTTATCTATAAATACATTCTATTCATTTCATATATGTAACACAAATAAAAACATTTAAACAATATTGGTAAAGAATATTGTGGAAACTAAAACAGGTGCAAATTGTAATATAATGTGTATGATTTTGAATTTGCTATATGAAAATGAAAATATATTATAAAATTTGCATATACGTCTATATTTTACGTTGTACATTCGCTCATATTTATACAATAATACATTACAAACGCAGGGTAAATCATAAAAAAGGATCATAGATTCAACGTGTAAGACAATTGAAATCAATGATTTCATATTTCCACAAATCTAATACTTCGTTTTTTATTTAAATCCATAAAACAATAAAGTAATCCTTTAATTTAATACCTATAAGGAAATTTATAATTTGAAAAACTGTTGATTTAAACAAATCAAAACGAATAAAAGGGTTTGAAACAAAAAAAATTAACCCCTCATTTATAAGGGTAATTTCATAATCAACAATGATTAATGTTCGGTATATAACTTCTTCAAATATTTATTGTATAATTGGAGTTTTTGCATTGCAAAAATATTTCGTGTTATATAGAAAACCCTGTACATAAAAATATACACATATGGTAATAATAAGTATAAATAATAGATAGCAATTAGATAAAAGGTATATTCATTTTCTATTACTTTTTTTCTAGTCTATATACATATATATAATATATGTATTAATTATAATTTGTATATACAAATTTAGTACCTACATATAATTATAAATTGCAAATTCAAATTTCAGTGAATAGGGAATAGAATTCCGTATATATGTGTATATAAAGTACCTACACACACTCATCTACATATAATATATAGCAATAATAAAAACGAAAAAAAAATAACAATTGGAATTAAAAGTTAAAAAAAAAACTGTATTATATAGAAAATATATATAAAGACTAATTCGTATATCTATAATTTGATAGTTTGAAATTGTGTATGAAAAATGCTTACTTAAAACGAACATTGGCAATTTTTTTTTTTTGCAAAACGAAAAAAAAAATGTACAAAATTATTTATATAGTCGAAAAGTTTCTTTATACTTCACTCCACTTATCATTTTATTCATTTTATATACATTTATTTTATTTTCTATTTTATTATAACATTTCTTCTTCTTTTATATTATATATAAATGTTAAAACATATCTTTGTTAAACCATTTTAAGGATGTATGTAAAAGGAGTTTTCTTAAATTTTATATTTTTGAGCTGTATATGTAAATGATATTTATCTGAACGAGTATTACAACAATTCATATGAATGAATGAATAAATGAAATGCATTTATTTTTTAAATTTTGTGTTGGAATTTGTTTTATATGAATGTATGGTATATTATATACAATTTAAATATCTTTTAAATTATTGTTCTTATGTATGTATATGGTGGTATATAAAATAAACTTTTAATAGTTTTTAAAAATGTGATAAAATCTATATATGGGTTGTTTTTTGTTTGGCACAATATTATTATTATTGATCTAATGGTTTTCTTCTTTTTTCAAAAAAATTCAACCATAATATAACTTTTATTATTTTTTAAATATATATGTACATACTCTTTATTGGCGTATTACTAAATATATTTATTTACATATATTACATATAAATAAGCAAATATATAATATACATTTATATAAATATACATATATTTTAGATTTGGATATAATCGAAAATAACATTTATTTGATTTTCTCTTGTTTATTTTCATTTTAACCTAATTCCATATTTGCATATATATATATATATATTGTTTTTAGTATATGTTTGTTGCTTTAAGATAATACTGCATGAACACAATAATATATATGTTAAATAATACATATATACAATATACATATCTTTTATTCATGTGTAAATAATAAATAGAATAGTATATTGCGGAAAATCTTAAAATATTTAAAACATTAAATTCATTTATTTCATCCATATTTAATTATTACAATATTGAAATTTTAAACAAAACAGTGATTGATAATTAGAATAATTGGTTTTAATACAACTTTGATATATATATAATGTATACTCATTGAAAAAAAATTAACAAAATATCATAAAATGAATATTTTAAAATAGTGTAAAACGAAAGAAATTATGAAAATTTATGGTTTCTATTTTATCAATACATAAATTAGACTAATTATTTTGATTGATCTAAATATATTGTAGTTAAAATGGACTTGAAAAATGTAATTATAAGTATATCATACAAATATATTAAAATAAAATAATATACGAATTACTTAAATTAATAAAAAGAATTTAAAGAAGAATCATAACTGAACGCAAATGTCTAATGTATTATTCCGCATATGTATTACAATCCCACATATAGATAGATGATGATTTGCATATGAAATATTTTTAAATATATAAAAAATGGATTGGGTGCGGTTCGTATATTATATATAAACTGTGCGATATTATATATATTTAAGTATTCATATTCAAATTATTCATAAAAATATATAAATATATTATTATATTAATTGTAAATGGTTTATATACATATTAATAGAAATATGAGTTTTTGATTTAATTCATTTGATAAATGTTCATTTTTCACTTTTAGTTGCGTGTAAACCTAAATTATAAAACATTTATATTTATATAATAAGAATAATATATATATTATATATATACAAAAATCTAAAAACGGTTGATTATAAAAGCATTTATGTCAGAAACAGATTTAAAATATATTGTATACCATTACTGAAAAAAATATTTAGTAATATTTTATTTTTGATTTATGAATATATATGAAGAATTTACTAATCTATCTAGCTTTTTTCCATCCGATTTATCAATTAATTTCTCAATAAGTAAATATCCGAATCCGTCCGAATTTTTAATATTTAATAAAATTATTGATAAATCAAATATATTTAATTAATCTCATTTACGTAAATAAGATTGTAGAATTTTTTTAACATTATTTACATTTTAGCTCATTAAATTTAATGATGAATAGAATCATTAATGGATATATAGTTTAATGTAATATTTTAGGTGTGTATTCATAACAATTTTTTTTTAATTTCACACCTAATTCAAATGTAAATGTAATTAATATATAATATCATTTTTTATATATTATAATTTTAATATTATCATCGCGTCTTAATAAAGGAAATATTGTTTTTTGTTTTGCTTATATATTCCCTATACCATTTCCTTTAATGATTTCCTTTATTCATAAAAGTATTCCTTTTAATATAGACAAATTGAGGTATAGTTTGCAATTTATGGAATTTGCCTGAATTATATAAACTGAAAATAATTCTATTATATCACTGAAAATTGATATTGGAATAATTTTACTATACATAGGTTTCATTTAGGGATGATTAAAGTCTAAATTATTTTATATCTATACTAATTCTACTATAAATCTTGCCTTTTGATGGGATCCGAAAACGTTGAAAGATTTTGATGAATATTATACAGAGTATTGCAATAAAATTCATAAAATTATGTATGTAACACACGTATGTTTGTAGCAACAACATCAAAACAGAAAAAAACAAACAAATATAAATGAAAACAAAAAAAATGTAAAAGTAAAGGGTGAGATAAGGCGGCCCCGCGTATTTTTTTTTAATTTCTGTGATATATTATTTTTGTTAAACTCGAACCTACAATTCTTTTTTGTATGTTATGCATATATTATACTTTGATAAGAAACATTGTATTTTTATTATTATTTTTATTTTTTTGCATTAAACCGTCCAATAAAAAAAAATGTATTTGTAAACGATTTTTGTTTTGTTTTGTTTTCGTATTGTATTTTTTTGTTAACATATTAAAAATTTAACCATATTATTTGCTTTTTTAAAATAAATATTTTAAAAATTTTAATTTACAAAATATTAAGTGTATACCAATGCTTTATAATAATATAGTATACAATATACAATTTCTTTTTTGTTTGTAAATTTAAAAACAAACAATTCATCTGTAAAATGTTTGTTATTATATATATGTATATAAAATACCGCATGTTATAGGATGCTACAAATTTCTATATTTTATATAAATAAATATACATTATTAAAAGTTTATAATTGATATATACACATTAATTGGAATGTATATATACAATAAATTTGTTAAAACAGTATTATTCTTTTGAGATAAACAGAATGCGGGAACGCGCGCGTGTATTATCATCTGAATTCTTATAGAATAGAAATAGAATATAGAAAATGTACCATTTTATATATATAAATACGTTCATATATGAATATTATAAAGATATAAATTAATTTATTCTATGGATACAACCACAGAGCCCAAAGCTACGAATTAATTGATTTTATACATATATAGTTTACATATTTACATGAAATTATTTATCTATATGTGTTTATGATAAAGTAAATATTAATGTGGAATTGATTCTATCTAAAGCATAATTTAATTAAATCAAAAAAATAGAAAATTAAATTAAACCTTAAAGGTTTAGAAAATTATATATATAATTATGCAACACGATTCCGATTACTAAATTTGAATACTTTAAATTTTGCAAAACTTTTAAGATGTAATATTAAAAAAAAAATTGTTTTTTATTCTCAGAATTTAAAATTACTTGATTTCTTTCAGTTATGTAACTATAGAAAAAATACATTTAAAAAACATCATTTAAATGTTTTCAACGCAAATTTGATAATACAATAATAAATGCTATTGGACATTTGCACTTTTTTTTTATGTTTTATATAAGAATATAATTTAAAAAATGTAAACAAAAAGACGTAGAATATAAGAGCGTGTAGATATGAAATGGAATATTTATAACACCGCATATTAAAACATATATATAGAATATATTTATATTTTATTGCGTGAAATATATAAAAGAATATATGCAAATTTTTGTTTTATAACAATATATTTTAATTTTTTTTTTTTATATTATACTATATATTGTAAAAATAAAAACCATTAAAGTTAAACCTCAATTAAAGAAATGAGAAAACTGGGGAGGTTTTTTTTTTAGATAAACAAATTGTTTTTAAGATTCTTAATTTGATTTGTATATGTATATTTATTTATATATAAATGCGAATGCCAAACCATTGTAATGCCATTTTAATGTTGTACGTATGAAAATTTAAATTAAATTATACGGGATAAAACAATCAAATAAATGTTCAGTATATAAGTATACAAAAAAACATAAACATTTTACGAGCGCATATAAAATCTGTATAAAATACCATTTTCGATTTTGAT
This sequence comes from Dilophus febrilis, assembly GCA_958336335.1. NCBI lineage: Eukaryota > Metazoa > Arthropoda > Insecta > Diptera > Bibionidae > Dilophus > Dilophus febrilis. Next base: position 38,865,005 of record OY284468.1, read on the forward strand.
ATTCGATTCTTTTTATATACCTGCGTTAAACTGAATTAAAATTTACAAATATATGATGCATGTTATGTATATATATTAGTGAATGGAAATTAAATTGCATAAAAATGTATATATTACCATAATAAATTAGGCATTTTCGTAATTCACCAAATACTTTTTTTATTAAATTTGTGAATCCATTTACGTGAGATTGGACTGTATATATAAATTGAATTACTTATATATATATATAATTAACGCATATATGTACAATTTAATGACTTTACCCTAAAAATATATCTCTATATTATATAGTATATAAATTCGATATACGTATTTGTATATATTTATATAGTACGGTAATTAAGTATATATGTTGAATATTTTACTATATATAAATGTACAATTATATTCAATTTGAATTTACATATATTTTATATATGTATATGGAAATAACTCGACACAACTCAAAAATACATTTACTCTGTGTGTGCGTGTATATAATTAAACTTTTTCTTTAACTATATATATAATAACATATTTTCTAAATCTTGCATGTGATATATACACCGAAATTTTGTAATATTATTCAAAATATAATACATAAGATGACAAAATTACATTTAGAATATGGTAAATATATTATACAAATTAGTAATTATTTATATGTATATATATGATTGCCATGATTTATTACAATTTAAACATCGTTCAGTAAAGGTATATACAAAATAATGTATACGCAGATATATTGTTTGAATAATTACGCGCATTTCTTAAACATATATTTACACATAGAAATACGCCAAAAATAAGAGATGACTTTCAAATGGTACTCGCTGCTCATATAATAATCAGTGGAACATATACCACAAAAAAATTGAAATCTCGAAAGGTGTCTATACAAAAAATGTATAAAGTGATAAAATTAAAGAAACATATATATAATAAAATGGTTTTATAATGAGGTATTACACATAAATTTTATAAAATACATACATATATATATGTTATGTATATGCAATGATTAAATTGACATACTATTAAATTTTATAATTATAATATATATATATAAAATAATAATAAGATCTCATCATCATGTTAATCTAAATTTCATCTAATTTTATATATGTATATTAAAATATGTACATCCTTTTTTTATGTTTAGTATATTTACGTATACACATTCGGGGATTTCGTATATGTATATAAGCAATAGAAGAGGATATATAAAACAATCTTATTATTATGCATAAATGAATTTTTGCTTCTATATATCTATCTATACTATATACATACCATAATACTATAAACATAAAATAGCTTTTCTATATTTGCATATATTATAAAATATCTATTTATATTATACACTTAATATTTTGTATTCATCTATATAATGTTACATAATATTTATACCCTATATATATAAATATATTAAAAGTGTATATATTTCATAACAAATTTAACAAAATACAAAGAGTAGCTGCACAAACAATATTTATAATATAATATGACTATGCCTCCATCCGTATATATATGCTTATAAAACACTAATTAATTTACATTTTCCATTGGTAAGCATAATTATGGAAAACTAAACATATATAGAAGACTGGTAAGACTGGTAAGAGATTATATTATGATCGTTTATAAAAGGTCAAATTGTTTATTATATATTTCAAAAACAAAAATAAAAATTAATAAATATATTATATGTATATATTGAAAAGTGATGAATATTTTCATTTGCTTATTTATACACTTCTCTATATATTATATAGACCCATACAGTAGATATATAAATACACAGAAAAGAAGTCATGTCATGGTATGTTCATTATGTCTTGGATGACGATGATAATCACTAATTTTGATCAAATAAGTACAGAAATTAATTTATACCTATATCTACAGATTCATTTTGTAAATCTGACAAATTCAAAGTCTTAACTATATATGTTGTAAAAAAAGGTTCAATTCAAGTCTTTTTTGTATCATATAATTCATAAACAGCTAACAATGTTGATTGAAATTATCGATCGACATATAGTGATAAACGAACAAATAAACCAAATTTGTACCAAATAATAGAAAATAATTCTCATAATTAAATACAATTGTGGTCAAGTTATACTTTAGATGGAGTATTCTTATAAGTAAAAGGATAATATTTGAATTAAATTTAACATCATAATCATAATTAAAGAGCATTTCAAAGTTTATAATATTTAGAATAAAACTAATGTTTATTTAGATGCCCATTTGCTTTGGGTATAAATGCAACATTTGATTTAAATTCGATGTAGAGTAAAATTATTGATTTTTTTGCCGTGTAGAATTTAATGGAAAAACTTTTAATAAAAAAAAAACTTTAGAAAACAATCTTATCTATATTGAATATAATATTTAATACATTTAAATATATATAAAATATATGTGGTTATAATTTAAGCTTTCGATAAAAAATATGAATATTATTTTCATTGACACGCCATATTATAGGTCATTCAATTCATTATTATTATTATTATTATAAGTATTAATATATATATATATATATATATATATATATGTATACATTCTACTAATTGATAGAAAGTTATGTATATTTTAAATTAAATGTATCTGAATCTCAAAATTATAATTACTTGAAAAAAAATAAATAAATATAACAAGTAAAAAAAATGTATTTCAAAAGAATTATAAGTTATATGCAGTATTTATAATCATGATCGTTTTATCATCGATATTTTATATTAACCAAAGGGTATAGTGCTTTTCAAATTAACATAATAATTACGAGTTTTTAATGCCTTTAGATATTAAATCAATTCTAATTTTATATCTGTATGTTTATTCATTTTATTATACGTATAATTTATTGTGGTAATTCAAATATGTAACAGATTTTTCTTCTTATGAATAAAAATGTATTTATGATATTTATTTGACATAGAATAAGTTTCTAACAAATTTTAAACATGCATAAAATTTTCCATATATCCACCATTTACATTCTTTTATAAATAAATTAACAAACGGAGTCAGGCACCCTTAAAAACATTTAAAGACATACCAAAAAAATTTTAACAAGCAATACATATATGGTAAAAAAAGGTGTATATACGAATAAAAAAATAAATATAAGACCTATGTCATATTTATTACAGGCATATGCTAATTTTCATATCACAACAATTAGTGGTGGTATTAAACGCACAAAAATATTTCTTAAATTATACAACTCCAAAACAAAAAAAAAGTAACAACATCAAAAAAAAAAAACGATATTAATTTAAATATTTGCTATATACAATTCATTTATTCTTTTTTTATATATAGATATATATATATTTTATTTATATTCCGTTTGTTGTTGTTTCTCTCTCATTTAATTTAAACAAATATTATAAAATATTTACCTGTATATACAAAAGTAAAATAAATTATATATATATTTATATATGTAAATACCTAAATTTATATGTAAATTGTTTTAATTTTATTTATATATGTATATTATATAGCATGAATTTATTTACCAATGGGGATTTTATTAAACGTCCATTCATTCATATATTTCATATCGTTATATAATAGCTTTTATTAACAAAAATATAAAAAATATAAATAAACATTATTTATAGTATATATACAGTCAGTACTATACACACAGAAATAAAGAAATTTTAAAGAAAATTTATGGTTGTACAAGTTAAATTAATTTATTTAGGATAAGAAATTGAAATGTTTATATATAATATAGAATAAATATATATGTATATATATATATAAAATAAAATACAGGTGAAATAAATTCATGTGTTTTTTATTTATTTATAAATATATATTTATAAAGAATTAGTTTTTTTTATATATTGTGCTTTTTGCTCGACAATTATACAAGATATACAATTATATTATTTCTCAATAAAAACTATCATCTTACATTATAAAAACCGCTTTTTATAAGTGTTTAGTGTTTTTTTTTAGTTTTGCTTCTAATTTTAAATTATAAAAGAATTATTGCAAGAATTTTATTGTATGTATATAAAAATGTATTATAAAAAAATATATATAATGGAAGTATTAATTCAATTCAAAATTCAATTAGCAAAGTTTTTATTTTATATTTTTTTTTAATTGAAATATATATATAAATAAACCATTTGATTTCTAATAATAATATAAAATGGAAATGTATCTGATCTGAATCTGAATGACATATAATATTATTGTTATATTTAAATCGATACGACATAAAATTACATAAAATTGTGTATAACATCAATTTAAAAGATATTATTCTAAAAATAATGATAACCTTTAATTCATATACATATATGCGATTATAAATCCATTAGAAAATAAATTTTTAATATGTGCAATTAAAAGACAAGTGGTTGTTATTGCGAGATTATTGTAAAGTGATAATTTTCTATATAAAGTGTAGTGTATGGGATTACGGTTTACAAAAGTGTAATATCTGTGTGTCAGGGTCAATACCGTTTTCATATGATTTTATTATTTGGTGTGTTTTTTTACAGATATCATATGCCTTTGGCTTTAATGAAGGGATTAACGAAAGTTCCGAAAATTAACAATAATAGTAATACATATATCAATATTTAGTGTGAGGATAATACAATCGTTAAATAGAATTCATTGTGTTTTCCTAGGTTCTATAGTTGATAAACGAATAATTGTCATAGCAAATTGTTTGTTTTAAAAACCTATCCCTCAAATGATGAAATTCCAAATAAAATTTCTTATAATAATATACACAGCAATAATTCTAATCAATACAATCTTTCGAAATCGAATATCTTGGTAAACATTTATTATTTTAAACCAATTAATTTAACTGAAACCGCATGTAAATAACATTATATATATATATTGACTTGAGAGCTAATATGAACATTCCTTATTTATTATTTATATGCATTTTAATGATGGAAGGTTATTTTATGATATTTATTTATCCGTATAAATTTTAAATTGTTTTAGTTCTGAAATGAGCTATACATCGTACTATAAAATTCAATTCAATATATTACATATCTATATACAATATACATACATTATTAATCTTGAATCCTACATAAATGTTGTATGAATATAGTGTAAACATATATAATATAAAATATAAAAGGTCAGCTGAAAATGTCGGTATATATATACTTAAAAAATAAAAGAAATATTTAATAAATACTTATATTATATATTTATATATACATTTTCATATTATAAAAAGAAAAAAAAATCCTATTAATATATCGGATATATATTTCTGTACATACACATTAATTATACCACTTTATGATTGTGTATTATTTGTTGTATATTTATATACAAAAAAAAAAAAAGTAAAAGAAAAAAGAAGTAAAATCTATATCCTTGATATGTTTTTTTTTCTGGTTTATAAAAAAAACACATTAAAAGCTCTTATACTTGATTGAAATTAAAATCTATATATATATATATGTATATATATATATTGTTCATCTATAAATAATATATATGGATAGATAGGATGGATATAAAGGATATATAGATTATTAAATTAAATTTTAATTTATCAAATTTTTGAAATTGACGAAGGGAAAAAGGGTATATGATATATAGTATATAAATAAGATAAATATTTTGCGTTCAGTTTCCAAACACGCATTTACAGTAAGCACATATATTATATATATATAATAATACTTTAAAAGACACATTTCTTCCTTTTTTTTGACGAAAATCTGTTATTAAATAATCTGATTAAAAATCCATTTATCTTATGACTAAGTAAAAAAAAAAAAAATTGAATAAATAAATAAACAAAATATGCTAACGGAAAATAATATATAATTGAATGTAATTCGTGCACCATTATATTTTTTTGTGCGTATATTATACACCATCATAACCCATCAAGTATAAATATACATAAGAATGATTACAACTCCGCATATCGTGATTGAGATTTAAAAGCAATACCGATATTTTGTGTGTAAGTGCTTTTTTGTTTTTTAATATATTTCGTTTTTCAATTATACTTATTCTAAGAAATAAGACAGCACCAAAAAAAAAGGATAAATAAAGTAATGTATTTATATATATAAAAGTTCTCTTTTATCCCAATTATTTTTGTTTTTCGTTTATATGATATGTTTTGTGCGGGAAAATTGCACAGAAGAAAATGCATTTTGTATATATAAATATATATACAGAAAGGAAACTTATATTCAAAAGTTTTCTGTTTTTCTATTCTAATATGATGCTATATATTTATATATAAAGAAAAATAATATATACAAAATGCTGATCAGTGACCTGAAAATTTGCAATGACCTGATTTTTGGTATGGCTAACTTTATTTGTATTATAATCACTGTGTGTATGAGTGTTGTGTGTATGTTATTTTATTATTTAGTATCAGTGTATTATATATATATATGCAATTGCAAATCCAGTACAAAATAAAACATTATTATATGAGCGCAAAATTTATAGAAAAACATATAGTAATAATAATACCAGTGTTTTTCATGGAATTTATCAACATATTATACAAAAATGTGTATAACAGAAAATATCCAGTGCACACACAATAAAATAACAATATTTTTATGCATATATGCGAAACATATTATATGGGTTTTATTATATGTAGTCTATCGAATCATATATAGATAGGGTATAGATAAGGATATAGTTTATTTATGATATACATCTATATTTTATTTTATATATGATTATAATACATAAATTATAATAATATATGTTTAGATCTGTACGAAGTAGTGGGACTAAAGTGTTTGCTTTCATGCTGGGTAACATTTAGAATTGCAAGGAGGTTTTGAAATAAAATTATAATCTGTTCATCATATGATCATCGGTTCCCGATCTTTAAACTTTGTTTTGCCTGAAAGTCAATTGATTAAGGTATGAGTTCTAGCTCTAAGATTACAAAATCAGTAATACGGATTAAATAACCGCGTATGCGGATTCTGAGATTTATTAATAATATATGCTTTGTAAATGTAAACTTTGGAACATTCGGTTGGGTTGCACAACGCAGCGTTTGTGTATTTTTTTTTATGTTATGAATATATGAGAGAAAAAGGTTTATGAAATATAAAATGTTACTATATATCGTGCATATGTATATAGCTCCATTTATTATAGTATATTACGATAAGTCCATACTCCATTCACATATAGTCTATATGTGATGTTAACCTTCAATACATTTATAGTACATATTAATATAGATAATATATATTTATTGAATATATACATATCTGTATATATTGACATTACATATATCTAGGTATATACTATATAGCTATTATATATAAATATACGAAGCGATTAATGAATTAAATGTCTATATGATAAAATATAGTTTTTATATATGTTTAAGCTATATAGAAATAGATATATAGAGGATAACCAACCATTAGGAAAATATGAGCAACAAAATACCAATTAAATTTTCACAGGGTATTTATTACACACTTATATACACATATCGAGATTTAGTAATATATATATATATATATTTAGAAGTAATCGCCTTAATCAAGTTTTTAATTCTAGTTTAATAGTTTGTTCTAAATGCCTATATAGTTATTTCTTTAATAATTAAATCAGAAATGTATTTATTATATTGAACATAAAATGCATTTTAAATATTTAAAGTGTTTATTCTCTTACACAACGGATTTCACTCGATAAAATTGATATTACTATTTAGCTGCTGGATGCTATCTATATGTGAAAAAATGGGAAAATGTTGTTGCAAATATAATTATACAATATTTTAGAATTTATTTGTAGACTCATATTCACTTATATTTATAGAGTTATCCCTAATGAGTTGACTGATTATCGCATGCGGAGATGGATGTATAAATGTAAATGCGGAAAGAAATTTCTCACAGTATGTTTCAATAAACATTTTTAATAATAATTAAAATTATCATCCGGACAGAATATTTTAATATATTATTATATTTGTTATTCAATACAAATACAAAATAAAATGTTTAATATTAGACATTCAATGTAATAACGACCCTAAAAATATTATAAAAAAAACTTTTAGCTTTATATAAGAAATTGTGGGTGAAAACTAAACACTTTTAGAAGCAGGAAATAAATCTATAGATAGAACAAAATGATACATACCGTACGGGTGGCTCGAACAACAAAAATGGATTTAAATTATGCAATTTGATTAATTTAGGATTTTATTAAATTTTTCTTACTAATCATAAATCTGTAAATGTTATTTGTTCATTTAAAAAATTTGAAGTAATTCAACAACAACACAAATGGATATATAATCATTGATTAGAAATCAATTTAATGTAAATAAAAGTATATACAAAATTTTGAAATATAATTATTATATAGATATATATTTTGTGATTGAACTGACCACTCTGTTATATACGGATATGGAAGGAAAAAATATATGATGGCAATAGTTTTATTAGTTTTATATATTTTTTTTGTTTAAGAAAATTGTGGATATATAACAGCAGAAAATATTTTATATATAATCTAAATGACTAAAGCATAAACACAACATAAACATATATATACTGATATAGTATATACACACAATATATATATATATATATATCATTATTTTATTGATTTTCTTTGTATATTTTCTTTTTTTACTATATAGTTTTTCTGATGTGTGTTTTGTATATATACATACAATTTTTTTTTTTTGAACTTTATTAAAAACTACTTTACGTATATATATTTCTATATTTCAATATACCTATATACTATACAGAAATTTATTTTATATATATAAGAAAACTAAATATTATAAAAAAAATCTTTACAATAATATAAAAACAACAACAAAACAAGGTGAAGGTTGGTTTTTTATTATTATTATTATGATTATGATGATTATTATTTTTATTATTATTATTATAAAAAAAAAGTTGTGTATTAATTTACAGTGCTTTTTGTTTATAAAAATGTTTATATATATAGGGGTGATCGAAAAATTGGTTAGAGTTGAACTTTTGTTGAATTTTTATACATATATATATATAGATATATTTATACAAGTCCAAAAATGTTGTAATACATATATGGGAAAATTTATAAGCCACCTAATTTTGCAAGTATATATATATATATACACTTTTAGGGGGTATACTACCATTTTTATATTAACATATAATGTGCATAATGAAAAATTGGTTATTTTATATTTTAACTTACATTTTACAACCTATAAGTATACATATATATATTTATATATTAGAACATATATAAAAGTAAAACAATAAACAAAAATATTAATTTTCATTTTGAATGAAGAACAAAACCGCATATACGGAATATTATAAAAAAAAATAATGAAAACTATATACAAAAAATTAATGGTAACATATTTGAACAATAAAATAGAACAAATTGTGTATGTGTAGTGTTTATATGTTTTTTTGGTCGTTATTTCTTATATCAGAAAAAAAATATGAATAAAACATATATATAAACACAAAAAAAAACCTATAATATATCGCAATTGTCAACAAATATAATAACCATATATGACTTTTAATATAAATATACGTTTATGTACATTGTACATAAATATATTTATATAAAAATATAAAAATTGTTTATATATATATATATATATATACGGACTACGGAGTAATGTACATAAATGAAAAGAAAATCGATAAAATATTCATTAAACAATGTGATTTAATTCAATAAACATTAGAATTAGAAAATTATAATGACCAAATAAAACGATACTATATAAATATTTTATATTGTGTTTTTCATCATAAAAGTATAATAAATATCTTATATTCATATCATTTTATATATGGAAAGTTTTCGTTTATAGTACAATTGGGAAATTCAGAGGATCCCAGAATTTATTATTGGAATCAACGACTGTTTCCAAAAATATATTCACTGATACTCGATGGGGTATAGGATTATATAGAAGAAGATATCCGATAATAATATCTGGTCGTAATTATAAATGCTTATGACAATTTCTGGACCAGAGTATAAAATACCGTCTTACACATCACAAGGTTAATAAATAAAGGTACAAATAAAAAAAAGAAATGAACTCGCCTAAAGCTTATAGTAAAGCCCTAGAATTGCGGTTACAGACCCGCATAATACAGATTATTATTTTTTTGTTATTTCAATATAATTGATTAATAAAATAATAAAACTATATAATAATAATTGATATACAATCTCAAATCGCTTCAAATCATTTAATAGATTTAATAATTTTATTTATGTGTAATTTGGATTGGTGAACTTTGACCAACCGATAATGATATTTATAAATAAGCAATTTTATATGAAAAATTGAATACGACAACAAATTTTAAATACGATTTTGCGATATTACAATATGGAAAAAGAATTATAGCAATTATAATTATAGAATAAACATTTTTAGTATCAAATATAATTGAAATATTTGAATATAATATACTAATAACTCTTACCTTAACTAATTGAAAATGTTCGGGTCGTAATGTTTCTTGTATTTCTTGTTCCGGTTTTGTTTGTGGCTGTACAGTTGTACGAAATCCATCAAAAACACTTTTGAATGTAAATTTTTTCATGTTTATATATGGAAAATGCACTAATCTTTAACCAAAAGCCGATATAATAAAATGAAAATACACAAAAAAAAATTAATATATACCACAAAAAACGTTCGATTAAAACACGCACAATTTTTTACTATATATATCTAATAAATCTATAAATCTAAATATAATCGTTCTTATACAAAATGTTTAAAGTTTCTTTTTGTATCGTTGACCAATAATTAATTTAATAATTTATATAAATGTTTGTTAAAAATGCTGTAAAAGAATGGTATATTTTAAAAATTATTTAATATTTAATTTGTTTTTTTTTACTTCTTTCTTTTATTTCGCCCATTCTAATCACGTACATAAATCCAAATTAATAAAATAAAATGTATAATATAATGTGTTATAATTATATTTTATGTGTTTATTAATTTTTATAAAACATTTTTTTTCTCTTTTTATTATTATTTACGTTATCAATAATATAAAGATTATTTCAATTTTTTTTATGCTTTAATTATTGTTGGAATAATAATAATAATAATAACAATTATTATTATTATAATTGTTGTTGTTATTATATATTGTTGTGTATATAATAAAAAAATTTGTTTATATTGGAGTTTTGATAAGAAAATTGGTGTAAATCGACGACGATATATTAAATATATATATATAGGTTAAAACAAGTTTGCAATATGTTTTTTTGTGTATATATAGTATACTTTTAATTGCATATACTCGCAAAAAAACGATCGAAAGAAATAAATCAATAATGGAATATGTGTTCTATTTATTTATTTATTTATGATACTTTGAATGCAAAGGAGTCCCCCATATATATTTATATATAGTTAATAATTACTAATAAATGTTTCATATTAAATATTGAAATGAAAATATATTTGAAAAATATATAAAATGTACAATATGTTGTAGTTTTCTAGAAAATATATGATAATATTGTTAGAAAATATGCCATATATATGTATATTAGAAGACCTTTTACTAACTGTCGAATATAATAATTGTAAGAATTACTATAGAAAAACGGTTTTATATTTATAAAATATCAAATATTATTATTTTGAACAATTTATACCTTTACTTTTTTATATATATTATACAATTTTAATTTAATTCTTTTTTATTACAAGGAACGATTTTCATTTGACGACGTCGTTCCATAGAATGATTTATTAGTTATGATGATAACACCACATTTGTTATATTGAAAAACGAACACAAGTTACTAAAATATATTTTTCACAAAATTTTTCATTTAGCACAAAACATGGAAAAAAAAGCACATATATTTTTAATATAATAAACGATTTTCATTTATATATATATATTTTTATATATATACATAAATGGTAAAGCAAAATTTTCTCTTTTATTTTTCCCTAACCAAAACATTTCCCAAACATTTACACATGAAAATTTTACAACGAAAATTCTTTGCAATTTTCACGATATTCAAACACACGCAAACACACACAGCATTCGCTTACACACGTTGTTATAGAAGAAGATATACGCGATATATATGTTATTTTACAAATTTTCAATATATATTTAAGAAAATTCAATGGAAATTTTATTTACTATATGATATGTTTATACAGCATTTCAATACACCAATTGAAAACAAAAATATTGCGACGATTACAACCAAAAACACTCACTATCTCTATATATGCGATGGTTATAATATAAATATATATATATATTTATATATATATTTATATATATATTTATATGTTATATATATATATATATAGTTGTGGTAAAACGACGACCGATTATTTCATATAAAATTATAACTGTAAATATACATATACGGTTTTCCACCACCCGACGACAGCTCAAATTGTTCTATATATCTATATATATTAAAAATCCACTACGACGACGCAATTCATATACGAAAATTTCCCTAACGAAAGCTTTTTATTTTACAATAATATAGTTTTGATGAGTTTTCTTTCGCAAACAACAAAAAAGAATCTTATTATTTTATTCAACTTAAAAGCTACGATGAAAAACCACCCACTTTTAAATGTGAATGTATACAAAAGCTCAACTTTAAATATCCATCATTTATTTTTCTATATATATGCACGGCAAAAACTTGGAATGAATATAGATAGTGATTATACGAAATACGTTCTCACACAATCACACCAAAAAAAGCCTTTCACATATTTTATTATATGATGTACATTTTTTGATAATAAAAAATATTGCGCATTCGCACTATTGATTATGTATTTATAAAAGAAAAAAAACACATACAATATTTATATTAAATTGTTTGTCATCAAAAAAAAAAAAAGAAAGAAAAATAATAAATAAAATTAAATATTTGGATAATTTTTTTTTTATTAAATTTATTCACTTTGTGTTTTTTTGATAATTAATTCTTTTAAAATTAACTGTAACTCTATAAAAAAAACACCTATTTTAATTATTATTATTATTTTTATTTACAGTACACACGATTTCTTTTATTTTTCTATTAAATTATCACTACATTCGCCAAAACAACATTATTTTATTTATTTATATAGAATATGCGATGTCGATGATGAAAAAGAAACTACACACAGTGCACAAACAACAACACAAAATACAAAACAAAAACCAACAACAAAAAATTCATCAAAACAGCATTGCAGGCTATTTGGACAGCTCATCTACTTTTTCGTTATGCGTACGATAGAATGAAGAATGCGACCACACAATTATAAAATATTATCACATCTCTTTTCTTCAATCACTATAAAATGCTTATCAAATTTATTCACCCAGTTCAACACCACACCGGTTCCACTTATTTTTGAAATCCGCCATCACAACATTTACTATACTGGCAATTATAGATAGCAAAAAGTAGTGAGTTTCAGCGTCATCAATATTAGTATAGCACAAATGATATTTACCATATTTTGATAACAATAGTGGATATTATGAGTTTTAAACTGGATTATGTTGTCATTTTAATATTATTGTGATAGATAAACAAAAATGATAACAAAAATAATAACAAAAAAATAAATAGAAAAAATAACAAACAAATATTAGAAACAAAAATTTAATTTATTTAATTGAAATATTGAAATGTTTGTGTTTTGGGCGTTTTTCATTTCTGTATGTACTTTGATAAAAATAGACTTTATTAATTAATTCGATTATATTATTACCACAAATAATTTGTTTGACAAATTCATGGCAAGAATCAGTAATCAGATCACTTATATTTCAAGTACAAGAGGCAACATCAAAAAATAAGGTACATTTTTATATTGATATAAAAGATTCGATTTAGATTATTGTTTTTTTTTTTTATATTCCAGAAATCCAGAACAGTTCATAACAAATGGTTTGATTAGAGCATAAAGTGCCATAATGATAACAAATGATGACAATGAAATTGCGGATTAATTTAATGTTAAAAATAATCAACCAAACATAACGAATTTCCGTTTGAGGAATGTATCTTCGAGTGCAATAAATACTTATGTCATCGATATAAACAATGATATAAAAATGTATTGAAATAAAATGTAAATATGAATGATTAAGTAAGGCTCTTTAAAAAAAAAATAGAAGGAACTCATCCCAATGTTTGGAAATTGGAATCAACTTAGTAAAAAGAATTTTAACCATTAGCTCCGTTAAATTTCACCACAAAAAAAATAAGGAAATCAAACATTTACTATCACTGAACAATTACCCGAAACACATCATAAACAAAGTAATACACACCGAAAGACATAAAATAAAATCATATAAACCTATAATGAATTAACACAACACGAACCACAGAACACCTACACCTTACACTAGTATGACATACGTTCAAGTAATATTTGAAAAGATCACCAAACTAATTAAAATTCAGAATCCGAATGTACGTGTGGCATACAAAAGCAATAATTGCCTACGCAATGTCTTTACATAAATCAAAGATCAATTCAACCCCCAGAAGAAAACTAATGATATTTATTAAAATACCATGCATGGGTTATGGCAATGTGGGTTCAACATGTGACCAATGTTATGCAAACAAAACAATACCTCGAAAAATCATTTAAAATCATAGATACCACCTAAGGATGAAAGACGACCTAAGGCAATCAAATGCAAAAACTATATATATATATATAACTATATATAAACTATATGGAACTAAGATTGTAATGTTTTAATGTATAATTCAAAAGATAATTTCATAATATTACATCATTTATTGATTAAATTGATAACTATTTATATTTATCGCTTATCGATATATTTAAACACCCCTTTATCCTTTCTCATAATATGCGCGAAATAATATTTTTTCTATTTTAGTATAGATGACGAACGAAATTCTTGGATTCTAGGTGATAAAGTAGTTTTACTTTAAAGTTTAATTAAAGCTTTTGATATTTTCTTTTTCTTTCATTTTAGGGGTGTATATTAAATTATTTATTTTTAAAAGGAGAATTATAAGAAAAAAATTGGAAAAATCTTCATTATCCTTTTTATTTTTTCAACATCTATTAGATAATTTTGTAGCTGTTTTCTCTTCATTATCGTATATATTTGTTTGTGCGGAAAATCCCATAGCATAAGCTTAAATATTCGTAATTTGAAATCTACGTATTGGTTTGTATATGTTACAGATTAAACATTACAGATAAAAGTGAAAGTGGAATGGAACGTAAAATATAAGATATTCCTTAATTTAGTATACATGTAAAATGTATGTATCATATATAACATATATATTTATGAAGATACTAAAATAATGATGTAATACCGAAAGTCAATATATACATGTTATAATATAACCGAAAATTAAAAAAAAATCGAATAGAAATCGAATAGACACCAATGCAATACACATTTAATTACATTCTCGCTAAACATCTTTGTTATCTTATCATCTCTATTATATATCATTTTAAATTGTAATTAATTAAGTGCATATTATACACTTGAATGGTTATTGCTATATTGGGTATTTTGATACAAGAATATCAATCCAATATTTTAGTTGAACGTAATATAAAAAAAGTGTTAGAGTTCTAAAAATTTATAAAGCTTATGTAATTTAATTTATAAGTAATCACATGTGTTTTTAGAAATAATTAGTATTAATACTGTGGTCAAATCGCCTCCCTCATATATAATATATTACGGCCAATGGGAATATAAAATATAATAATTATTTTATTATTATTATATAATGTTAATTTAATAAAATCTATCAATTAATTCCTATATATATTTTTTTTTAAATACAACAGAGAATAGAAAAGTAGAAAAAAATACATTTATATATAATTATCGAATAATCACAGTTTAAATTAAAATTAGTATGAGTTATATTAGTATTTATTAGTATGAATTATAGTATTAAAATTATTACTTTTTTTTGTTAAATAATTGAACTAAAAAATTTGCGATCATATTTATTTATAGTTAATTTATTAGTTATATCCCTTTATTAAAAACAAATTCTTTTAATCAAACGGCATATTATTTTAAAATCGAAATTATGTTAACTAGAACTGTTTAAATAATTTGTGTCTGAAAATTTATAGTTAACCGCAACTGTTAAATTTAGTTTATAGATTAGAAAATGTAGCGGATATAATAGACGAAATACAGATATATATAAGTTATTATATGTAGATAAGAAGAAAAAATTAAGTAATTTGTGTGAATTATATTAATACCACTCACAAAATTGTTCAATTTGCTTTTATATATACACATAGAAATTCTTCAAATGAAAGAAAAACGTGATGGGAATATAACAATCCAATGGGTTATTCATTTAATATACATATATACTATATGTTATTATACACATGAATCCTTTATTTTTGGACACAAAATTGTTTAAGTAAAGGAGAAATTACAGTTTTGTTATATGGTTATACATGATGTTTGATATGAAATTTTTGATAGAACCTTATATTTTCATACGATGAACGTATTCAGGGAAAATTGAACTTATAAATGAATAGTTTATTTCTTTTTTGTTAAAATTTTATGATATTTTATAGTACAGTAAAATTCAAAATTTGTTTAAATATAATATTCTTACATATAGTATTGAAAAGCTTCAGATAACACCTCGTTTTTATATACACATTTTTTTTTATTATTACATTCTTTTTTTTTTATGTGAATCCTTCATCTATATTTTATATGTTCGGTTCTCACATATTTATACAAAACGATTTGTGTCTTATTCTTATCTATATATAGTATATGTTATGTGTCGCCTATATTCAGTCAAGTATAAGGGATGATTTCGAAATACCAAAAAAAAATAAAAAAAGAAACCAATGAACCAAATTAGATTATGGAAATTATTTGAACAATAAATAAAATTGGGTAAATAAATTTTTCTATTCCCTTTTTAAACCAACCCCCATTACAAATAATAAAAAAACCACTGTGAATAATATAGTAGCTATATATGTATATATTATTACCAAAAAGACATATGTGTTTTTATTTGGTGATGAAATAGATTTGTTTTTATCTTTTTATCTGGATATATATAAATAACTAAATAATAAAATAAATATTAAATGCAAAACATGTTGTAGTATAATATTAATTTGAACAATATTATATCTATATATAGTATAAACTGTATACTGAGCAGAGAGGAATATAAATAAAGGATTTAAAAATTATTATAATATTCCAAAAACACAATAAAAACACTAGGAACATTATTTAAATTATTGTTTTTTTTATATTTCGTTTAATATTAATAAAAAAAACGGCAATATTTTTATAATATGCATTTCACAAACAAATTATTTGTCATTGCATGGTGTTGAATTGCTGGTTGTGTATATTAAAAAATAAACAATATTTGTGTCTTTTTTTAATTTTGTTATATACACTATATATATATATAATATATGTATGTATCTATCAATATAAACAAATGCAGGTTGCAATGGTACAAAATAACCTTAAGAATATTAAACATAATTTCCTTGAGAAAATTATACAGAAATTGCCTGAGATTAAACAGAATTTCCTTAAGAAACCGCACTAGAATTCCTTTAAACGGAATTTTTTAATAAAATCAATCAAAATATTATACAGAATTTCTTCTACCCAATTATACACAATTCGATTATTAAAGGACATCAGAATGGTCCGGGTCTGTATATATGTATACTAAATACTATATATTTATAATATACACATATGGGACTTTCAGGATTATTTAATAAATAATAATATAAAGTTTTAAAGTTTTTTTTTGCGTCTGTTTTCGTTCCATGTTGAAATAAAATAAATTGAAAAAAGTGAATATGAATATTAATAATAATAGCGATAACATATTTATATAGAAGGATTTAAAGGCTTTTATCCATTAAAATATCCTCGTATATATATCGTATCTACACATGCTATGTGTGTTCTTTTACTGATTGTAAATAAACAATTTTGATCAATTTTTTTATACATTTCGATGATGTACTATAAATTTATATTTTATAATCTAATAAAAATAAATATATTTTATTTTAAAAGGTATGTCTAATGATTTGTATTTTATTTATCAAACCACTGAACATTTTATATCAAATAAATAATTGATTTAAATTCATTTTGTAATTATAAATAACTTTAAAATCGATTAATAATAATATTGTTCTGTATATCTAGATTTTTTTTTAATTTAATTTAAGAATCAATAGAAAATTCATTGATTCTAATAAGGTAAATCAATAGAAAATTCAGAAAATACGAAATATTTTATTAAATGAAAATCTTAAATTTATTTTCCAAATTTAACAACAATAATAAATGTGCGTAATTCTAATGTAATAAAATAAGATAATCTAAAACTATTAACAAATTCAAATGTATTAAAATATATATAATATTTGATTTATAACACATTAACATTTTTTTTATATTATTTATTATATTTTATATTTTCGTCATTTTTAAGATATGACGAAAATATAAAATTCTTATTTTAAATAAGTTATCGCATACATGTGTTGATGAACCATAAGTAAATTGAATCCCCATCAATCAATATACAAAATACTGATTTTATTTTTGAATTTATAAAAAAACATGTTAAATTGGAATTGTAAGATGAAATAAAAAACGTGCTGATTTTATGTATATTATGGTATTATTTTAAATAAATATTTTGACATATTTTGAATGAATGAATGAATGAAAAGAGGATTTTGATTTTGATATTTAAGATTTCAAAAATAAATAAAAGTATTTATCTTATAAAAAAAAATAATATTTTGCTATATTATCATTATATATACATACATCAATGATATATAAATAGGATCATATATATGATGAAGAAATGCGATGTGTATCAATAAAATTACATTGTCTAACTGATGATGCGACTACATACGACAGTTTTTATTTTTTATTTTTTATTTTTATAAAAATACTTTTGATGGATTTGTTGATTTTTTTTCTTTTCGTTGAATTCGTTTATATCGTTATATATATACATTTTTTCTGTTATTATTATTATACCCGAAAAAAGAAAAATATAATAATAATAAAATAATAATTTAATATAATAATCAATGTTTGTCCAGATACCAACTTGTCAAAAGTAAGTAATGTGGAAAAATAGATAAGAGGTATATTTTCAATTGTCATTGACAAAATTGATTATTTTTATGGTTAGTATATACGAACCAAATATCTATAAAATATATAAACTCATTATTTATCCAAAGTTGTAAATAAAAGAAAAAAAAAACGCTCAAATATTGGTATTTTTTTCCTTTCATCATATATTATTATATCTATATGTGGTTTTCTATACTATGTGTAGTATATACGCTATTATTTCAATTTGTATTTATCTAACAATATATTTATTTTTATTTTATTTTTTTCTTTGTCAATAAATTTTCTATTAAATGAGGGTTTGTTTTTCTTTTTATCAGTTTATAATTCTTTTATATATATATATATGAAAAAAAAAACATTGTCTTATATATACTGTAATATAGTAATAATGTGTAATGTTTATGAAAAATATTATTTTCTTTATATATATATAAGTAATATAAAAATTATATCACAATTTTCAATAAAAAAGGTTCGTCGAAATCTTCTTTTTTTTATTGATAAGTTATTTGTTTAAATAATAAAAATGCATATATTTGTTTATTCATATATATGGTTAAGGACACACAATAAATGAATGAAAGGATATAGACATTCCAAACAATGACCTTAAACATATATACAATGAATATTTACAATGTTTTTATGTGAATGCGTTTTTATTTTCTTTGTTTTTTTATTTGTTTGGCAAAATAATTTATTGTGTAAATTATTGTGAAAAAGAAATGTTTTTCGTTTTCAAATTACCACAAACTATCATCAATATCGCATGAATTGAATTGGACATATATAAATAAGGCAATCTTCGTTTACACTTTATATATATTTTATTTATAGGGTACAATCTATACGACAATTGCGTTTAATTATACAATATACAAGTTTATGAATTTTTTCGAATGTTATAAAATATGTGTCTTAATTTTAATTGTATACATATCAGTTATATATATAAAAATAATAGATAAAATATTCAAATAGATAAAATAAAATATACATGATGTAATTCTTAAATATATGTAATATATATACAGTTCAATATTATATATATCTAATTATATATGGAATTTATAGATATACAATTCTTATTATCTTAAAAATATACAAAAGTGTATTGTATCATATCAAAATTTTTATATAGTATAATATATGTTGCTTGCTTTATATATAAGAAGAATTCAAATTATCATGTTAAATATATATTTATGGTATATGTGAAATATTCATATATGCATATATATATGTAGATTGACGCTTACACTATTTCCAAACAAAATAACTATATTTATTTTCTCATATTCAAAACTGAATGTATATATTCTATATATAAAATTCGTATTTATATCAACGACATTTATATTCTATATGTTTGTAAATAAATAATTTATTTAATATGAATATATTTCTGTGAACTGTGAACATCATTATTTTATTGAAAACTATAAAAAATATAATCTATTTATTAAAATATTTTAAAGAACAAACTATAGATGTGGAATTAAATCGAACCCTTTTTTAAATTATTACACAATTCATACCATATCGAAACATAACGAAAGGAATATTTTTTTAGAACCTCTTTAAAATCATTCGAAAAATTCATATAAAATTTATTTTCTATAAAAATTCGTTCCAAAACTTTAAAATTCTTTAAGGAAAAGAACAATGAAATATAATTATATATAATTAGCAATGTTTTTCAATACAAATTTGATCTCATCATAATGGAACTTTATAAATATGGTGGGTAAATCATGGGATTATGATGTAATATACATTGAAAATATAATATATCCAATACCATATTAAGATAGAAATTATACATGAATTTCATTTATTCTTTTATTTACTGCATATATATACAATATACAAAATAAAATTTATATATAATTTATAATCACATCACGAAATATTTTTATATTTCTTATTTGTATATTTCTCTATATAGTTAGTTTATGTATATTTTATATACACATATTATAGTATTAAAATGAATATATAGAATATAGATAACGATTGAATTACAAATTGTAAAAAAAATAAAATAAATAAAATTGGCGCCAATTGTTTATTTTTATTTTTTATAAAAAAATCATTATTAAGTTAGATATAATATATTATATTATTCTTTTGTTATATATCTTTATCTTTTACCATTTAAAGTAAAATATTTAAATGAATTTTGTTCATCATCAAAATGGCGATTCGAACAAATATCCTTCATATAAAGGAATTGAAACAAAACCGCAAACGTTTCATTCCATACCTTTGAACACATTCTTAAATTAATACAATGTTTCTGAAGGAATGTGATGGTTTTTTATGATTATTTTTTTGTTTAGTTTACAGAATTTGCTTAAAAAACTATAAACATATAAATTTTAAATTAGAAAATTATTAATTTCTTGTTTAGAAAATTATACGTGGATAAAATATTTGATAAATAATTTCCTACTATTTTCGTATTACTTCGTAATTATTTTTAAGAATATGTTTTAATTGTTTGATAATCGGATATTGAATGAAATAGAATTATTTGTCGACTTTAACAGAAACAACCGCATCATTCTATCTCGAATGGGTTATGTGAAAATATGATTATGAAAATTTCAATTTGTTACATATATTATAAGTTTTCATATTAATTAACAAAACACTTTTTTATTTTTTGTATATAATAATGTTGTTTTTTTATAAATAGATTCATATAAATTGAAATAATTATAAATAATATTAAAATATACCATAGGTCATTTTTACTTTTCTATATATGCACACATTTTAAATATCAGGTGTTCCGGTATTAAAATTAAATCAACCTTTAATAAATGAAACAATCAACTAAATATACAACCAAAAACAAAAACCTTGAATGAAAATGTGTGGAAAATCAATATATTGATATCAGTAACCGTATATAAATGTAAATTTGTTCTATTAAATAATAAAATATGTAAACATTTCTATATCTATGAAAACGTAAATATATATATAGGAAAATATATTGGACCGCTTGCATATGTGTAGTCCGATATATTACATACGCAAATATCCATAAAGTAGATCCATATATATATATATAGTGATAAATAGAATATAAAAATGCCAATAAAAATAAACATTTCATTCTTCATTATTGCCCACAATGGAAACATTAATTTATATATATGTAGGTATATTGATATTTATTATATGCCCTTATATTCCGCATATAATACAAATAATATGGAAGGGTTTGAACGGACTAAATTTGTATCTATAATATACGAGAATAATAGAAAATAATGCATTATTTGTATATATATTGAGAATACAAAAAAAAAGTATCAAAAATAATTATCAAACAAGGGTTTTTATTTTTAATATGATATTTAAATAACAAACAAATTATTTGAGATGCATACGTGAATGTATACAACATATATATAATAATATTATTAATATACATTTTTTTTATATACATAGGTATAAATAAATAATTAT
Source organism: Dilophus febrilis (assembly GCA_958336335.1). Taxonomy (NCBI): domain Eukaryota; kingdom Metazoa; phylum Arthropoda; class Insecta; order Diptera; family Bibionidae; genus Dilophus; species Dilophus febrilis. Next base: position 38,887,741 of record OY284468.1, read on the forward strand.
GATAAATTTCATTCAAACAGAATTTTTGCCATATGCGAATATCTTTTCATTCAATATGATATATATTTTACCATTTTCATTTATACATCAAAATAAAAACAAAAAAATAAAACATGAACAACCTTTCGTGTATACATTAAGTTATAATATATTTTTTCCTATTGATATATAAATTTATATTTTAAAAGTAAAACATGACAACAGCATGTAATAAGTATAAATTTAGAAAATTTAAATCTATTTTCACTCAAGTATATACACTTTATATTCATTTATATATATAGATAGATATAATGATATAATTTAATTTAATATATATTATACATCATGCCGCGTATTATAATTCTTAATCTGATAATATTATTATTAATATTATTATATATATATATATAGTATAGTACCAAAGTACTTATTATACAAGATATTGTATATAAAATAAAATAATATCTATATGCGATAAAACTCTTCAGAAAATATATAAAATTTTTGTGAATCAATAATAATAATACGAATACGAATACAATGAATAAGCAGATTTTATATAATTTTTAATCGTGAAAATTTTTAAGATATGCGATCAAAATAAAAGGAAGATTAATGATTTTTGTTTTATTTTTTGCCTTTTGGTCGATTTTGATATATATATGTACAGAAATATACACTATATTACTTAAGTTACAAAACAAGGCGATATATACAATATATATAACGATAATATATAAATAAAGTACAATATGGTGAGTGAGCGACACACCATGTATTATATTTTATATATTTTTTTATTTTCACTTGTTAAATCTTAATAGATTATCTTTATGTATAAAAATATCATGATAAAGGTTTTTTTTTCTTCACTTATTTTCTTATTATATATATATGATTTTAATGCTTCTTAAGTACATTAAAAAATATACATTTTTTTTATTCTATTTTTTAATATATTGTGTCTATATATACAATTTAATATAATTAATAATATCTTATATAAGAAAAGAAGTTTACTGACTTTATTTATATATATAGAAACAAACCATTGCATATTATAATATTGTAAAAGTTTCTGTTATATATATATATATTTATAGTGTAGTTATTTATCGACTTTTAAAGTGAATATAATCAATAGAGAAAAGAATGAATTTTTGTTATATATACTGAAATTAATAATATTATTGTGTATTTATTTATATGGAGGATACGCATAGGATATACTTAAAGGATTTTGAATATTAATTTTTTTTAAGTAATATTTTTGTTATATATAAAGCAATTTTGTTTTATTGAAAGATTGATTTATATTTAATGAGTTAAAAAAATATATAAGAAAATGTGAAAGTGCAGGATATTGAAATGAGCATTTAATTTATTTTTGTTATTATTTGTTGTTTACGAAATAACTACATGTTTTGTATATAATAAAAAAAAATTGTTTAAAAAAGATAATACGGATATGATTGGTATATCTGTATGATAAACATTCTCTACATATAGCGGTGGTTGAAAAAACTTTATATTTATATATAGAATAAGATATATGATTAATATTTTAAAATCATACACTTTTCCGTTATATATGAAACTCACTAAAAACGTAATATTCTAAATGGAATCTTACTCAAATTAAGTATATGTGAATTTTCCTAATCCCGAAAAAAGCCGGTGCCGGTGTAGTATATGATCTGGCAGGGGAAATTTATCTGAGATAACTTTTGTTTTTTGTGAATTTTATGAGGAAAAAGGAATTTTCCTTTTAAAAATATATTTTATTTAATTATTTATTAGTTTTAGCATTCGATTAGAAATAATTTTTAAAAGGAAAATTCCTTTTTCCTCATAAAATTCACAAAAAACAAAAGTTATCTCCGATAAATTTCCCCTGCCAGATCATATACTACACCGGTACCAAAAAGCCGTTCTTAAATTATTACTATATATGCGGATATATATTGAAATTTTGAACAATACATAAAAATACATGGATATCTAAATTATAATTATAATTTAACCCATATTTGTCATATTTTATAATATTTACAACGTTCTTTAAAAAAATGTTCCTATTTATTTACATATGCAATATCTTTTAACACTTTATTGTTTTTATCCTACATATATAAATATGTATGTTGTATATATATTTCAACTTATATCAATATTTACATGAGAATAGTAACGATATATGTATATATTGTATAGTGAATATGTATAATAGTGGTTTATTTATTTGAATAGGAATAGGAATATATATATATTTATATAATTTGCCAAAAACACCTGAAAATTTATTTTGTAATATGGTTTTAACGACAAACAATATAAGAAATACACAAAGCATATATACACGACGATATGCAGATATATATATGGTATACATTATACCATAAACCAAAACAAATCTTTTTGTTTATTTGTTTGTTTTGTATATATGCATATATACCAACTATAGGAAATTTACATTTTAAATGTTTATATGCGCCTTTATATATAATATCAAGCGAAAAGGAGTAAAAAAAGGAGTAAAACATATATATACATTTATTTCTCAACATTTTCTTTTCAATTTCAATAAATTGGAATTACCGTCATATATATGTGTCACATTTGGTTACATCATCCATATATCTGTATAGGTAAATGTATACACAAATATGGTAGTTATATACATCTATCTATATTATATACATATCTTTTTAACACTTTTTTGGAAAATATTTTTCAAAAGGTATCGCGAATTTCGTATATTTTACATTTTTAATGTAAAATAGTGAATAAATGTATTCGTATGTAATTTACTGTATATATGTTTATAGAAGCGAAGTATGTATATTTTATTTATAAAAAAATCATATCTAAAATACTTTTAAAATGTTCATGTATATATGTTGTTGAAGATTCATCAACCCGAACAGTGTACATTTTTATCATTATTGGTTTTTGTTAAGACATTATATCAACAAAATTAGATTCGTTCGAGTACTATAAATATATTTAATGGTTTTATTGAATGTATAGCAAAATTATAGAACTCAAGAATATTTGAATATAACATAATCTTTAAGGAATCACTATTTTTTAGACCAAACTTTTTATTTCCTTACATATAGATTTAGAAGGAGTGAATATAGCAAAAAATGTAAATATAGAAATTTCATTTGAAACTATAAATGCAATCTTCTTTTTTGTCTTTTTTTAGGGTATGGTATATAACATAATCATAAAATTCATATCATATCAAACTTTTAAACATATAATCAAAGAAATAATGGAATAAAATTTCATACAAATATAAATATAAATATAAAATCACATTTAAGAAATTGCATATTATTGCATTTATTTTATATATATATATATATATATATTTCGAATGTAACTATCTTAACTTGTATAAATTATTATTTTTAAAGCACAAAAATTTATTATAATTTATGTTCTATAAATGACATTCATTTGTTATATAAATAATATGTATAATCTTATATTGTTATAAGATCTTTTCATATATGAAACCAAATCATTCTGATTATTTATCTTTTTTATTTTTATCACTTTTCAAATTTACACATTTCAAATTTGTGCTAATAGTTCAAATGAACTATATATATATGAATAAAATCAAATGAATATTGTACATTTTATACGAAAAAAAAACGGTTCGGAATTTCTTTGTATTATCCTTGAGAGGTTATAGAGCTTATAAATTATTTGTTATATTTATATCATTCGTATTACATGATATTATTTTATCAAATGAATAACTTGTCTAAAAAATGAAAAAAAAAAAAAAATAAAGGACAAAAAGTTCAAAAGATCTTCACAAAGTTATTATTCTATTTATATAGTTTCTGTTTATTTAGTGTAACATACGTAATCGAGTATATTATCTATAATATATACAGTGTGTTTTTCAAAATGACTTCAATTTGATTAACTTTTTAATTGTGTAACAAAAAGAAAACTATTAAAATACACCAATATTTTTTTTTTAATTATCCCTAAATCAATGTGATCTATTTGAAGTTTTGAACGCGCACTTTGTTAATAATATAAAAAATATATGTAAAAAATGATTTTGTTAACAATCCTGTTTATGTATATATCAAATATCTCATGCATATATAAATAAAACCCATATATATGTAATATTTTTATTGGTTTTATCCCCACAAACATTTCTTATCGCTGGTAGTACTGCAGACGATTCGCCTAGGCGATCAATTTATCCCCAAAGATATCGCATTTTTATCGCGTACGTTACTCCCTACGTATAGAGAATGGGACTCTTCCGCGATACATCTGGAAGATAAATTGACGATATCGTGAGGAAGATAAATTGGCGATACAAATGCGATATCGCCAGGAAGATAAATTGGGGATACTAATGCGATATATAGATTAGAATATTCTAAAGGAATATCAATGGAAGCTCAATGCTGTGAAATCCTGTGAAAGCTCAATCCTGAAAATTATAAAAATTAAAAATTGTTAATATTTCTTCTTTATTCATTCGCTGTTCCATTTAAACTGTTATAATTTAATTTTATACTTAATTATTTACATACTTATCGCGAGGAAGACAAAAAGACGATATATTTATCGCGGATTTATCATCAAGAAGATAGGCAAGCAATAAATAATAATATATTATCGTCATTTTATGGGCTGGAAGAGAAATAGAAGATAAATGTGGCTCTGTATTTTCTTTTTATCGTCAAAGCGTATCGCCATCGTATCGCATTTTTATCTTCCGTACAATATCGCTCAACTGTTAAAACAACGATAAATTGGCGATATAAATAACTTCTTTTTATCTTCCTCGCGATATCGCCGCGATATCGTATCGCCGATTTATCTTCCAAATGTTTGCGGGGATGTATTTTGACAAACAAAAGTCAGAATGTATTTATATTCATTCGAATATACTTATCAGGAAAATTACATATAAAACAAATAGAAGGAAAGAATAAAAAATCATTTGAACTCAATGAACGTCGATAACTTTTAATGATAATAAAATGTACATTTTATTATACATGTATAATATCGTAAATAATATATAAATTTAACCCTATATTTTTTAGATTTAATGTATTCTTTAAAAATTGTTATTTAATTAATATGTATAGTAAAAATTTTAATTTATAAATCTATATATAATTTCGCTTTTCTGAACTCGTAGAAAGTTTGTAAACCTTAAGATTTTCGATTTCCTATAAATTATTCATAATTTTCTCTTATATAAGGATATGATTTTATATATAGTAATTTGATACGTAACCAACATTTGGGGTTCTGGAACAATGTATGGTTAAATTATATTATTAATTTATATACTCATAAATAAAAATGCTGTTTTAAAACAATTTATTTGGCGACAAAAGATTTTTCAATTGATTTAAGACAGCAAAAACAAAAAAAAAAAGTAATCTATAATGAAACATATATTTATGCTGCAGTATATGTGGTATTTATTTAAGAATATACTTTATTTAAAAAGTTCATTGCGAGTTCAGTATATTTATGAGTTAAAATAATAAGAATTTATTTGTTTATATTATTTTTAAAACATGCAGATAATAAATATCTAATAAATAAGATTTTCTTGATTTTTTCATCAAGATAAACACTAATGAATTTTTTTGAATGGAAGGGAATGTTATATGAACATTAAGTCTTATTTGAATAAATAATTCAATTAAAAAATTGAATGAATGAATTTTTAGATAAACCTTATATATGGGGATATTTTTTTATGGAATATTTTTATACAAATGTAAAGATTATATGTATGTATTTTTAGTATACATACATTATATTTGTATTAATTTTTTTTTTTGTCTTATGTATGAAAATACAAATTTATGTTTTTTTTTTATTATTTGGTTGTTAACGCTTTCACATTATGCTGTTCACATAAAAGTTATAATTCACCCGATGGCTATTCTGTACATTTTTATCAAATTTTAAACACAATTTTAAAAATCTGCAAAGTTTTTATTCGTATTTGAATATGTGTGCGTCTTCAATTTGAGTTTGAGTTTTCCATGCAAACCAAATGCAAATGTATATTTTTATTTATGTATAATATGAATAAATATGAAATTGGAAAATATAAGAATCTCGTATAATTCATATAGGGATGAAAAAATTTATAGTAATGCATATTATGATATTATATATATATATATGCATATATAGCTTCCGCAATAATTTCTATACACAATAATAATAATAATAATAATAATATAACACCGCATGTGTGTATTTTTTGTTTTGTTTTATATAATATCCTGAACGAATATGTTATAAAATACAGATTATTAAATGTATTTTATGTTGTTGTACACAAGTATATATATATATATTCATGTACAACTGGTTTTTCTTATTACAAATTCACTCTATTCGCTATATACATTTATATGAATATCTATCGATATTCCTATATACATCAACTATATATGTATAATATAATGTAATATATGTTTAATGTAATGTAATGTGTATTTCTAAAATATAATGTATGAGAATGTTCATCATAAATGGAATATCAGGCAACATATGTTTCCGAAATACTATCATAATATATATACATAATATATTACACAGCTATGTATACATAAACACACATATTCGTATCTATCTTTATATATATACCGTATACAACACACTTCAAATCCATGTTAACATCGTCTATCATGAAATTGCACAGTATCAGAAAAACAACAACAATAACGATTATACTCTATACAATACAATATAATATATAAAAGTATAAGTATGGGAAAAAAATAAGAAAAATCACACACCAAAAAGAAAAAGAAAATCCCAATAACATAAATATACTGATACCGATATATATACATATTACATATATATATATATATAAATATGTTGTAAAAGGCGCGTGTTGATATACTTATCGTTATGTTCATCAAATAATATAATGTATTTATACATTCCGTATCTATATATACATATATTTATATGTAGAATAAATAAGAAAAGGAGTCATTCAATCGACGATTATTTACTTTATTTATACATATATATATAATATATAGGGTGTATAAATATAAGTATTTACAGAATCCACAAAATTGTTAAACACACTACCAAATATATGTAAATCTTTAATTGTCTTACTTCGTTATATAGTGTATATCTAAAAAAAACGGAATCTCACAATTTTGTATCTAAATAAATGCTAATAAACTATATTGTGACATTTGCGGTTATAGCAGAAAATGGTATAATGTTTCTTTTTGTGAAACTACTCTTACGATATGCTCTCTTTATGTGTCAATTTTTTAAAACGATTTTCCTCAGGGGTATTTAATATTATTGGTAATACTGTTATTGAATATATGTGGTGCATATATACATGTATATATTATAAAAATAAATATAAATAAGTGTATATGTATTCCAGCCAATTTGTTGCAAATAAATCGGAAATGAACAAATGATATCAATCTAATATATTAAGCTATCATTTGATAAATGATATTATTGAAGATATTATATATATATGTATTTATGTAATCACTTTTTTTTTATAACACATTTATTAATATATGTATATATTATATACAGTGTGATACTCACATTCATTTTATCTATCGATATATGGTGATTATAATTATATATAATTCTTTATAGTCTTTCAGTATATATGTATCGAATTAATATATTCCGAATTATGCGCTTACCTATATATGAAGGATAAAGAAAAAAAATGTAATTAATAAAAATTCAATAAAAGTAATATTGAAAGAAAAAAAATTAGGGTACCAGAATTCATAAAAAAAGATTGCGCCGCGTATTATAATTGATAGTCCTTTAATTGAATATCACCGTGTAAATTGGTTATACAAAAATATATAACTATATATGTGCGGTTAAGTATATAAAAATAAATGAACAATATCAATTTAATTCTGTATTATATATTGATATATATTTAGTCTTTATATAATTGCCTTTATATTTGTATTGTCGAAATATATAATTTATATATACATTTATATATAAGAATATATCTGTTATTTCTTTAAGCGATTTTTAATGGAAATAAAATTATTGTAAATATGTTGTAAAAATATTTGTTAATCAATTTATACAAATGTTAATAGTTCTATATACTTTTACAAACGCAATAATATTGTTTTTCTTTTTATTTGGGTTTTTTTTTTGTTTTTCCCTAATTTGTTTCTATATATGTGGTCTTTATCACTCTCAGCATATAATAGAAAATTTGATAAGATCATTCGGTTCCGTTTCCCTTTCACATAATTGTAAATTATTATAATTGTATTTATTAATATTAGAATTGTTTTGTAATAAAAATGTATACACCGCAAAATGAATATTAAGAAATATCTTACTAAGAAAATTATACCTCACATTTCCCCTCATATATTTAAAATACATAGGAAAAAATATGTAAAAGTTATGCTTTGAGTTAAGTTAAAATATTTTAATTATTAATGTTCATAAGCCTTTTATTTCGTATATAAAATAAATTATCATGTTTATCAAAAAAAAATCACAAATTAATATTAAAAAAAGAGTATAATCATTTTTTTCGGTTTATAAGAATAATAAAATATATTTCTGAATATTATATTAAATATTAAATCATTTCTCTTATATATGTACGGATTTTTATGAATTCATCACGTTTATTATTGCAAAATATATACATACATCTAACAAATATGATAAAAAAACATATAATATATAATGTAAAATATGTTTATGTAATTCCCTATATGTAAAATATATATTACAAAAGTCTAACATATTGTCAAATTTACAATATAAAAATGTTAAACTATTATATCATGAATATATATTTGTATATACGTATACGGAAATGGAAACAAATACAATGATTTCCCAAGTGAATATAAATTTAATTTTTCTTATGTACGAATAAAAAAATATTTTATACAAAAAAAAATACAAATCTTTAAATGTACCCCATTTTCCGTCAACATTTTAAATTCAATTTCAACATTTTCCAACTATTTTTCAAATTTTTTCAATTTCCTAATCATTTTTCGAATTTTCTTTTTTTTTCATATTTTTTTAATGAATTTCAAATGAATTCATACGTTTTTATGATTGAATTGTGATCAGTTTTGAATATTGAAATTGAATAAAAAAATTATTGAAATTGAAGGGAAAATGATATGTATATTGAATGTGGGACAATGCGTTGAATTTTATTAATCAAGTATATGTATGTCTAATAATGTGAATAAAAAAGTATGTAACATTTGATTACTTATACCACCACCATATAGAAATCTTAAGTGTTAAAATGACAAATCGTATATGTAGCAAATAAACAAAATTACAATAAAAAATAAATACAGTATAAAGGTATAAATAAATTCTCGTTGTTGGCTATATATTCTACATATTTTTTTTTTATAAAATATTAAATCTGTGTTTTATCATTAAACCTCAACCTTGTTAAAAATACAGATTTTTATTTAGAATTTAATTTTGTTATATAATTAAACAATTAAATCATTTTTCACCAAGAAATGTAAAACAAATGTTAAAATCCCGATAAAATCGTATATCAATGGAATAGAAGTAGCATTTTGTAATCCGAAATTTCTCTTCAACTTAAATAATTTATTATAATCATTTTCAATTCAACAATTTAAATATTTATCAACGATAAGTGTAAGCATATAAAGAAATTAATTATAAAATAAATACAAACAAGTTGACCTAACTTAACTATGCAAAAAAAAAATAAAATAAAATCTCACATAATAATAATGTAATTATAATTTACAATTTAAAAATGATTATTTTTTTTCTATATTAAAAAAACACAATAGAATTATTTATATACAGGAAAAAAAAGTATTAATAATAAAAAGTCATTTATTTCAAAAAAAAAAAAAAATGAAACGTGAAAATGAATATGAAAATAATAAAAATGAACATTTTCACTTTATAGATATACAAAACGGAATCATCATCATATCCTTGTACAAAATTATATATATTATTTTACACATCCTATTGTATTTATGTATACATACCATACATATGTACATATTTAATGTATATATCATATATGGATGGGATGAATATTCTTTACACGTTTTACCATATCTTTTTTTTTTTTTATTTTTTGGTATATGTGTTGTTCTTCTGCGGTGTGAATACAAAGAACGCGTTTATTCATATATAAATATATATATATACAAAAGCTTTTGTTTAGCTTATGCTTTTTAATAAACAGCTTATGACAAATGCAATAAATCCCAGTTTTTACCATCATAACAAATCGTGATGTTTAATGTTAATACATAATAATAATAATAAGGATAATAACATTTTGTTGTTTTTTATTTTCTATTTTATATTATTTCTTTTCATTTTTTTTTTTTGCATTGTGCGGTTTTTTTATATATACAGAAACAGAGATATATTAAATTTATAAATATTTGTAATTGTTTTCACATGTATACAAACATTCATATTATACATTTTTTAAATCTATATATCGTTGTATAACATATAGAATGAAAATCAGCATTTTATATATTGATGTATAATATACATAACACTAGCTAAATATGTATCTATTTGTGAAAATTTTCCAAGAATTATTTAATTTAATCAAATGTTTCTATATATATATATACCATATGTATGCATATATGTTTTTATTTAATATAATTTTAAACAAATATATATATAGTTGAATATTTAATTGCAAATATATTTTTGATCATATATATATATGTGGAATTTTAACCAATATAATTGCTAAATAATATAATATGCATACATACTAGTAGATATTTTATAATTTTTAATTGAATATAACAAAATAAGTGTGTTAAATTTTTGGTACATAATTTGAATCGAGTATTAAAATTAAAGTGGTTAACTCTGGCAAAAAACAGGTATTTACATATTCATTTTAATGTATACTTTTTTAATATGTATATATACATACTGTAATGTTAAAGATGCATATACATTGCATTGAATATAAATGATAGAGGAATATAAACATCCGACGAATATTTTCATTGTAATATATTGAAATAAAATAAGAAATAGAACTATAGAACATCAATAACTCATAATTTATTGGCATTCAAGAATATAGTTATTAAAAAAACTAAATATACACTATTTAAGTTTATGCAATCGCAGTAAAACTATCATATAATTGAAATTGAAATAAAAATGCGATAATTTACACATTCAAAAGGAATATAAAACAATTTTATTATATCTGTATATGGTATATAATAAAGTATATCGCAGCAAATAGTAAGCCAAAACAGTATATAGATATAAATATAAGATATAAAATATACACATTTTAACTTTTATACTTAAAAAAATTGGTTTTTTTTTTTGAATATGAAAATATTACAAAAACGATTAAATAAATACTATATGTATTATAATATACATGGATTTATTTTTTAAACTATTTTACGCGTATATACTTCAATTTCACATAATATATATATATATATATAAATAAAGAATATTACATGGTGAGATATAGAAAGGATGATATTATATTCAAGTATATATGAATTTGAATCTATATATAGGGAAATATGTATCGCATATATATTAAAATTGCATAAGTTCTGCATATACAATATTCCGGTATATTTATAATCTATATCTATTATTACATTATAGTATTATAGATAGATAGATATATAGTAAAGTAGAGTGTAAGCTATAAAACGCAGATGCGCTTATTCTATATATATATAATATAACTATATCCACATAAAGCTATAGCATGCAAGAAAATGTTATAATTAGAATGATAAAACTCTAAAAAGTTTTGTGGTAATTTAATTTTCAAAAGAAAATTATAGATATTATAAAAGTAATACATATATAAAATGTTTGAAAGCTGCAAATATGCATCTATCTATCTATATATATATAGCTAGATAGATAAATAGATATAAATATCTGGATATATATATATATATATATTATTAAATGTAGGTTTTAAATATTTTAATATTTAAAATCATTTTCTTTCGAATATATTTCCACACTTTCCAAATATCAAATATTATTTTATGCGAAAAAAAAAATCAATTAAAAAAAAGTATACGGGAATGTGTTTTGTTAAGCACATTTTATTTTCAATTCTTTTCAAAACTATTTAAATTAAATGTTTTAGTTATTTTAATTTGATATGCAATAAATTGAAAATAAACTGATGTATATAATTCTTACTTTATATCTGAACAAATATACCATTGTTTAGCACTAAAATTATATTTATAATTAATTACGATAAATTTTATATGACCATCATTGTAAAAAAAAGTCTTTTTCGATCTGCGATATATATATACATTTAATGGATAAAGTCAAAAATAATATCTAAAAGCATAGTTGCAAATTAAAATACCAATTTTATTTTTTTAAATGATTGAGTAATTAATTCTTTTCTTAATGAATTATAATCATAAAATTTGTAATAAATTATTTATAAAACTAATTACATAATTCAGAAATGTATTTATATAAAAAATACATAAATTATACAAATGATGGGGTTAAAACGTCAAAAAAGACATTCAACTATATATAATATGACATCTAAATATTTATGCTTACTGATGAATGCATATATAATGATATTTATTAAGGATATTTTAACTACACAAAAAATAGAAAAATGTAAATGTATATTTTTTCATATAGATATTATTATTATATATAAAACAGAAAAAAACACATATTACTACTAGAGAACAAAACATACAAAATATGATTTTATCATATATACCATATATATGTTATATACATCCCCTGAGATGATAACGCTAAATGCTAAATATTCATATATACGAATATATGTTTGGTGTTAATAAACCAATGTATATATGTATAAAAATAATAATAATAATAATAATAATAATATATAAATGCATATCTTGATAAGAAACAATGACCTTTTGTATAAAATTGTCCCTTGTGATTTGTCACTTGATATAGTTGATATCACAGTGTTTTCGTTCGTTTGTTTGAATATGGTTTTCTTTTTTTTTTTTGTATGTATGGTCCTAGAATACAAAATTGCATCTATATAGAACATATTATATTGTCCTCAAAATAAAATAACAAAAAAAAAATAATGTAAAATATATGTGCAAAAAAAAATATCTAGGGTAGTTTAGTTATGTATATAAACGTGATATAGCTTTAAAGTCAAAATGTTAATAATAAATTTTTCAACATATGATAATCGTTGGAAAATTTTTATATAATTCGAAGTGGAATATATTTTAATATATTTCTGAATTTAATCAACCAGTAATTAAATATAAATATAAAATATTTCATTGTTTTGTCATCAATTTTTTTTTATATAACTGCGAAATATATATTTACAATTAAAAATAATAATGGTATTTTATTTACCATTATTTACATAAGAATTTGTACTCAGCACTGAATAGAACAAAAAAAAAACAATTGAAATAAAATCAGATACACCAAACGTATAATGAAAAACTTTAATCAATTAAATAGAATTTCTGAAGCATATCAACAAATAGACATGTTTTATTAAAAAAAATTTAATTCATTATTATTTGTAATAATAGAATTTGATGAATTGATATATTAAAAATCTCACTTGGAAATGTTTTATTATAAAAATATGTCTATAAGTTTTTGTATAAAATCCCACAAAATTGTATTTTTATTCCAATGCTTACATTTTTTCATTTGATTATTACAATTACAATGCAATTCATAAGTGAATTTTGAAAAGAATATCGCGAGCAGTACTCTTAATACAATATCGCAATATAACAAATAAAAAATTTCATTATTTTATTTATTAATTAATATACAATAAAATATCCGATTTACAATTACGGATTGTGATTTATATGTATATACATAATTTTTTACGCATAAAATCGCAATTGTATAGAATAATGAACTATATATCTTTATAGAACTATTGTTTTTAAATAATAACTAGCGTGTATAATATGGCTTTTGCAGTTGAAGTAAAATTAAATAACTATATGGTTATTGTTATAATAACTTTTATTTTTAAAGCACGCAGCTTTTGCCAGAACTGTTGACATTTAACCATTGATATGTAAATATCTATACATTTAGTTATCGCGGGAAATAAAATCATTATAAAAAAAAAACAAAAAAAAAGAAATCATAATAAGATAAACCTTTTAGTGAAATTGTTTATAGACATCCAAATCACATATTATATATTTCTAAAAATACCTATAAATATTTTTGCAGTATTTAAAGTCAAATTATATCTGCGTTAGATACGTCACGCGTAATTAATAAATGTATCGTTTTTTGTTTGTTTATCCTTTCATCCCTTCCGTGTATTATAAGAATATTATATATAATTTTATATTTATATAGATAGGCATATTTCACGTAATCTATATATCAAAGTTATACCATATAATAACAACAGTAACTTTTATTTTAAAAAATATCTATTTGCGGGTAGGGAGTGGATGTGAGTGAATAAATAATATGTGTATTTATATATGCATTTGAATAGCTACTGCTGTATATATATATAAACGTACTTAATGTATAATATATGAAAAATTTAATATCAAAAAGATTTTATATCCCAAAATTGCTATTTTTATTTTTCATGATAGCAACCACTCGTGTTAGGTTGAAAGTTCACATAAGCCATAAATCATCACACTGAAATATATATATTTTTTTATTTTTACCGTGCTTCTTGTTGAAATGCTAAGAACGTACTTGTGACATATTTGTATATACATATATATGTGGGAGGAAATTTTTGTGTATATACATATATAGAAAATCGTCGTAATTTTTAATCCATATTTTGTGCAACAGCAGTGTATAAAAAATATATTATTTTATATATTTATTTTATATTTTTTTTTAATCTTTATATAGGCATACATATATATAAATATAAACATTTTAATTCTTTTTCAAAATAAAAATAATAAATATAAGAAGAAAAATATATATAAATATTAAATATAAATTACAGGTACATATAAACTAGGGATGCGGATATATACAAATGTCTGGATGTGAAAATTGTTGTCTATATCTAGGAAAAGACATTTTTCCGATTATAATTTATTATATGAATCAACATTTTTAACATCATAAAGTATATAAAACATATTCGTTTATGCGAATATATAATATTTGTGTAATTATATGAATGATGATTGTTTAAGTATCACATCCTATATATAGATGGATACGTATATGATGTACATATAATTATTTACATTAAAACGCATGAATAATATGGCAAAAAAAAACAAATGGAAAATGCAAAAGGAATGTGGCTGGATTTATTTAAACCAACACCAATTTTTGATCACTTTTATACATTATTCTTATTTTTGGCACACACAAACATAGTGTTCGTAATTTAATAAAAATATTCGATTCAGCAGCAACATCTTGAGGTACAATCAATTTAACATATTTTTTTATTAATAGTTCTTTTGCGATGTTAATAACATCTTTTGTGATGTTGATAACTTCATTAAATTGTACAAACATTGAATTACCTTTATAAATCAACATTATAAAATATCATTGGAGATATTGGTACTGATTTATTTCCATAAAAGTGACCAAAAAATTGAGGTTTCAGAATCACATTTTATTCAATTTGTATTTTTATTTCAAATAACAGTATTATTTGATGCCCTTTTATAATAAAAATTGACTAATTATTATTATCAAAATAACGATGAAGAAACCAAAAAAAAAAAGAAAACAACTATACATATTGTATATCATATATCATGATTATTTCATAAACAAAATAAAAATCCTTTAACATCCTTTGTACAATATACCGAAATGATATATATTATTTTAATCACATATTATACTGATGTTATTTTTGTTCTATTCTATATCCATATATACATATTGTATATAATTTATATCCCAAAAATAATATCGTTGCATAGAAAACACAAAATTTACAAAACAATATTTGTCAGTAAAAAAAATGTCTTTGTTTTTTTTACTTAAAAAAAGAAAAGTTTTTTTAAAAAAATGTTCATGTATAGAAAATGTCTTTCATATAACTTTAGTATAGCAAATATATAACATATAGATAGATAGATAGATATATTATAATAGTATACTATATATATTATATATATATATGAAGTAATGTGCCTTCTGTTGAAAATGTTTATATTTGGTAATTTACTTTTACTCATTTTCTTGTTGAACTGTTGTGGTTTCGTTGATGAGATATGATACCACATTGAAAACCATACAAATATACAAACATATATATAAACAAAATATATATGTATATGCCACACATATATTATTATTATTATTATTTTAACAAAAACTTTTCTATATGCTATGTATATTTTGTTGTTTATATTTATTTATACAATTATATACAACATATATGTTTTATATCATGTATGTGTGTACATATTTATATAAATTCAATGTAATCTATAATAATTGTATATGCACATATATATATTTATATAAAATTTAAAGTAAAGAAAGTGCATGTATGCCATATACGATACATTAAATTATATACATCAAACATTATTATATGTATATGATAAACATGTATAGTTATATAAAAATAAGTAACATAAAAAGGAAACTAGATAATAATGAAGATGTATTAGATTATATATATTTTTAGTTCCTTATTATATTATTAAAACTTGTAATTTCAAAATTATTATTATTATTATAAACAAATACATGATTTCTTTTAAACTCACATCACATCACAGTAAATGTTATATAGTATAAACCATTATGCGGTCTATTATCGTTGATGGAAGTAAAATATTAAAAGTGTATATGCGTTCAAAAATAATAATTATTTATAGATAAACATTTTTGATTGATATAAATTACATATATTATTAAAAAAAAACTTTAAACAGCTATTAAAGTTTTGAATTTTCATCTCACATACAATAGCCATTTTTTCAGAATATGGTTTTACATATAGATAGAGTGTTACATTTGTAGACATTGTACATTCTAAATAGCCATATTCATATATAGAGATGTATCCTCAGGTCCGGTTTTTTATGATTTTTTCTAAATAAAATTCTGTTCTATTTTGTAAAAATGTATTTGCCCCTCAAACTTAATTTAGCTCAAATAAATACTACAAATTTATCCTTAAGACGCTATTATAAATTCAATAATATAAAAAGTTCCCTAAATGTGGAGGGATTCCGGGTTTTTGGTATGTAATTGCAACTTTCGTGAGTATACCGCCATTGTACATCTTTTTCATTCTTATAAGATATTTTTTTTTTAAATAATCTCTCTATATATTTACATATAAAATTACAATGAATATACAAAATTTTCTTTCCGATTTTACACTTTTCAATTATTGCATAAAAATGTACATATATATACTAACAGATTATGTTCTTATATCAATGAATTTTTTTTTTAAATTATATATACAAACAAACAAAAACTGAAATTGAAATATCATCATTTCTATACCTATATATTCTATTTATTCTACATCGAAATCATGACAAAATTTTATATGATTATAACCATAAAAACCATATATATTTTCTATATATTTATATATAATTATATATGAAAATAAATGGTAAATTCTTTGTACAATAAAAGCCACCTGTCACTGAATTTAATATGCACGATATAGTTTTAAAACCATTGTATTTATCTATCTATATACATGAATAAATATATATATATATGAAATGAATGAATATATTTTGTTGCATTATAGCAAAGATATATACATAATAAAATAAACATTTTTATACATATAGATATATAGCCGTATATTATATATAGGTGTTTGGTACGTATCAGTTCGGTTTATTTAAAATCATATTATATTTGTGTATATGCGAAAAAATTAAATATAATTCTGATGGTTATGTATAATAATTTTTGATAATATAACATTTTATACATAGCAATTTTCTATTTAATCGTTTGACAAAATAAATATATACATTTTCTTAAAATTGAAAAATATATCCATTATCAAAATAAATTTGCATGTAGTAAAATAAACATAACAATTTTAAAAAAAATTGTTTAAGATTATACATAAAAGGATAAAAGTAATTTTAATACATATGTAATTCCGTAAATATAATCTATCATATTTTCTATATATATGTATATGTATTCTATATATTATAAATATACATATGATCTGTGTTTTTCTTATTCCAATATGCAGTTGAATTTATATATATTATATTATTAACAATGGGTACACACGTATTATAATACAATTTCTATAATGTATATTTATTTGTATAGCCATGGGTAGAAATATGAATATATGAAAATTTATATATGGTATGTATATAGGTCCTCGAATTTCAATTGTGGTTTTCACAATAAAATGGTACACATTATAATATCTATATGTATGCATACAAATTTTGTATATATATATAGTTAAATACAAAAGCAACTATTTTATATATACATATGAGAATAATTTATCTGCTAGCATGTACAATATATATAGAATGATTTTTATGTATATCTATATTATACATGTATACTTCCTCCCACATTTAATGACTTCATTTTAGAGCATCAATGCACTTCATTACATCTAACACATTTTGTAAATTGAGTATGCATTCGTTCCTGTTGGAATGAATATATATGTATATATATATAATATATAACATATGTGACATGATTATGAATTTTACATGAAGTGGCTAACAAAGCAATTATTGTGATAAAATGTTTTTAAATTAGCAATAAAAGCAGTATTTATATGAATAAATATATACATATTCATATACGTATATATAACTATATGTGATATATACAATGTTTCAATTTTCATTCAACGTTGAATTGGAGTATATATACATCATAAATATTATCATATATATAGAAATGTATTTATATGTAGTATATTTATAATTGAATTAATAATTAACATCGTATATTTATATGTACAGAATTGATATACAATGCAGAAGATGTATAAAACCATATAATTTAAATATAAATATAATATTTTTTAGATATCTTATATACAAAAAAAAATAACATAATTCATGTGATTCTATTTTTCGTAACGTGTGTAAAAAGAGAATATATTATATACGGTTGGCGAAACTTTTTGATTGACAAACCAAAAAAAGAAATGATTTAATTTAGATTTAACTTCTTTTAAACAGTATTTTATATTAAAAATTATTTCTCAATCCATTAAATGAATTTTTAATTATGAAACTATGAACAATTAAAGAATTATTATTGTTATATTATTAATAATTTGAAGAGTGTATTTTAAAAAAATGCAAATAGATTCATTGTTTTTTTTTCGTTTTTAGTAACACATTAATTTTTTTTTTCATTTAATAAATAAAATACAATACATAATAAATAAATTTTTACAACTAACATTATAGTTGGAATATTTGACATGCTAATTCATGAAATTCGTTATTAATATAGACAAACAGATCAAATTGACACTTACCTGAAAATAATTAGAAAAAAATGAAAAAAATGTTAATAAAAATATATGCTAAATAAATTAATAAAACGATTATTTAAAAATTAAATGATTGTTTTGAATCATAGAAATGTATATACCTATTGTAAATTCATTTAAATGTATGCAAATGAATTAATTCAATTCAAATCTTGTAATACAGCAACTAAAATATATATTACAGAATTCCGATTTGACAAGTATTCAAATTCTTATTTAGTAATATACTAAATTAAATATTTTACACAAAAAAAAAAATTAATTTATAAAAAAACACTTTTATGGAAAGCAACAATATAAATTAGTAGCAACGCTTATACTATAATGACAAAAGTAATTGTCAATGCAATGATAAAATTAAAAATCTCCATGCACATTTAAATAGATTTATGTACGCTGAAATATTAAATTAACTTTCATTCAACCATAACATTATTCTACATACAAATTATTTGCTATTTTGAATTACATGTAAACAAAAATCAAGGGTATATATCTTAAGATGAAAGTATGATCGAGTTGGTAGCGAAGCCGCCGATTTTCAAACAAAATCTCACTTGTAAAATAATTACAAGTGAGATTTGCTTTTATTAGGGGGGATGTGATTGTTCGATCAGCATTGATGTGAGCACAACAAAACAAACAATGCTTATCGTTCGATGGTGTCCCCCCCAAGGTTTATATATATACGGACCGCGCTGGCGTTTCTGCCAGCTGTGGTTAGTGTATATATATTCCCGGGTATCCCGTACGGGGTACCCGCTCTACATCCAAAAATAACTGTAAATTCCTAGTCGTTGAAACTTACATAAGTTAAAAAGAAAATTAAAATATATAGAAAGAAAATATATGAAATAAAAAATTAAATTTCCCCTTATACATTTTTTTTTCTTTTTATCTTACGTAACTTTCAATGATAGAATACCTTGTCTGAAGGAAATTGATTCAATTTCTGATATTGTTGAAAATCTTAATTTTATTAATTTTATTAAGAAAGGCGATAATGCAAGTGGAAATATTGAATGAAAATCCGATTTATTTATACGAAAATAGTTATAGAAATATATGTTTAGTTTTTATAGAAATATTTGCATTAAAATTACGAAATGTATATTAGTAAATAAAATGCATATCATAAATAGAAATTATATATATTAGCGTCTGGAAGCTCTTGGTTCAAATTCCAATTATGACATTCTTTTTTTTTCTGATTTATTAATAAATTATTAAGAACAGACAACTTATTTAATGTGAAAAATAGAATCCAAATGTCACGTAGATATAAATTTAATGATATATTAAATGAAATAATACCAACAAATAATACAAATTTAAAAGCTATGAGAATTTTATAATATTGAAGTAATTATAAAATACAAATTTTTTAAATACATTTAACAGATTTTAATGGAGTATAGCTTCTTTCTTATATGTTAATTAATTTAATTGATTGAAATAAACAAAATATATATGGAATTGTTTGTTTTAAATACTGTTGTCTGTAGAACAACTTTTTCACGGTTTTAAACAAATATTTTTATTTGAATTGCGATTATTGCGAATAATTGTATATATGCTAAATGACACAAGAAATTTTTTCTAAACTTTTGCTTAAGGATAACACAATTATTTTATTTTTATATATCATGTATTTAAAAACAGAATTGAAATGATAATATGAATTATTTATTATAATATATTACAAATATTTTAATTTCCTAATTTTATTTAATGGATTTGTTACATTTAGAATAATATATAGTTAATTTTAATTTTAATGTAAATATATTACCAATATCTTTAATGCATATTCGTTAAATTCATATATATATATATGTTACTATATCATTATTTAGATTTTTATTATACATGTATGCATATATAATATATATTCAATTCTAAATAATCATATATGTATGTATATATAACTAATATTAAATCTATTCATCACATAATAACAATTTCAATTTTCTGAAAATTTCATGTACACAATTTATTTATAAAATGTTATATTTTGTGTGTATATATACAGCATATATACATAATAAATAAATAGGATAAAATATATATATCAGTTATATATATATGATATTTTCTAAATAATAGAAAAAGATTCTGTATTGTATATTTTACTCTATTATGCAATGTGATTGTGAGTATATATTATATAGACATATATATTTAGTGACATATTATGGATGGGTCATTAGCTTTTTATATGTACATCACGTATCACTTCTGTATATGAATATATGCATATATGTATAGTAAAGTATACATAATAAAATACATTTTAACAATGACAAAAACGTTACAATAGAAATAATGCCACAGACGGAAATGTTTTGGTTATATTATACATATTTTTCTATTTCTTTTATTATTTTTCCACGCCAGTTACTTACATACATTACATATATCTATATATATATATTTAGATTAAACACAGTGATATATGTCATCTTGGGTTAGTTTTTCATTTATTTAGATTATTTCTTATTTATACATTTAAACGAACATTTACACAACAATTTTTGCTTAAAATGATTTTCACATATATACTATAATCTGTATAATACTATATATAAACAAATCCTATATATATAATATTTACGATATATTGTAAAGAAGATTTTTTTTATATCTAACTATATATTTATGAACTGTGAAGTGGAGAGTTTTAATATATTTTGTATGAGAATTGAATTCAAATGTAATTCTGATGTATATACAAAAACGAAATTTAAGTTATATATCCACAGAATTTTCCACAATTTTGTTAATATGTTAAAATTCATAGAACAAAAGTTTTAGATATATTGCTTTTTTCATTTAAAAATCTATATGAAATTCCAACGATTTGAATTATTTATTTATTTATTTATTTATTTATTTACTATAAAAGTAATTGAATTATAATTGAAGCGTTAAATTTTTATATTAAAATAAATGAATTTCATTATATTCTTATAAAACATAAAATTAGTCAAAATTCTAACAAATAAAAATTAAAATATGTCGTAACAAGGATTTAATTATATTTAAATTTGATTAACTATTGAATTACAACTATATATAAGATTAATTTTTATCTATATTAAACCACATAAAACCTTGACTGATTGACAATCTAAAAAGATTGACTGTTGATCTGATCGGAAATATAAAGTTGTATATAAATAAAGAGAAATATAGTAATATATATATAATACTTTATTTATGTTAAATTATATGGAAAACCTGTGCATATTTTATATTTTGAATGTCCGCACATAAAATTAAACTGGCAGTTTACCAGAAAATGTTATCAATTTATATAAAAAATTCATTCATTCAACCCTTTCGCAGAGATCATTTAAAAGCTATAAATCATATTTTATATATATACATATATGCATATCTGCGGTACAATCTATGGTGATGATATTGATATATATTGAAAGACAAACTATTTTATATATTTATATCGTAATGCATTCGTATATATTTCTAAAAAAAAAATACATCATGCATTGTTGGTTTGGTTACGATAAATTTGATAAAGGTTTATTTATATAATATCTTCTTATACTTAAACATATACGAATTAATTATAATATATTCATTTATGTTTGCGTACCAAAAAAAACTATAAAGATATAAAAACCTCCGTAATGAATATACATTATTTTTTTATTCATCAGACACACACTCATTAAGTTAAATAATTTCATTTATATATAAAAAATATTTGTAAAGAATAAGTGAACTGATGCTGGCTAGATATGCATCAGCACAGTGATAGTACGTACATTTATATCTGAAATTAATTATATTCATTTTTTTCATAAAAAATATTTCTTATGCAAATATTGAATATATCTCTATTTATAACCTATATATAGTATAGATACATATATAGTCGTTCATATTCAACAATAAAATATTAGTGAAAATAATATTCATTCATATGCAGAAGAGTTTTTAATAATAATAATAATAAAAAAACAGAAGAGTTTTTATATAAATATATTTATATAAAAAATTTATCATTTATAAATTATTCCATATACATTTAGATATTATGATATTATATTAAGTGACTCTTTAAAAACTATAATTATCATTAACATTATTAAGTGGATATTATTTTATATTATATTTCTATATAATGTAATTAAAATATTTTTATATATTGTCATATTATATGTACTTATATGCGATGAGACATTGAGGATATAGTTTAAAATGGTACAAATTTAATTCGCTGTATACAAAAATAAATCTAGGTATATACATATATATATATATATATATATATAATTTATTTAAAATAATTTAATTCTATTCCTTATAAAGTCATATATGCCACTTTAAATATACATTCAATTTCATATGTTAAGTTTCATATGTTTTATCAAATTTCATAAGGTAGATAAGATAGATTATATTTTCTGAGATTTAAATAAATTGTTTAATACATTTGCCGAATCATATATCAATTATAATTTGTGGAAAAAATGATTATTTCTTATGTGAAACAAATAGAATTGATAATCACTTATTTTAAAAAAAAATTTATTTGAATTCCAAAACAATATTCACAGCTATTCTTACAAAAAATATCCTTTTCATATAATTACATCAAGGTATCAGGGACTTCTCTATCATTCAAATTTTGTTTACAAAAATACTCACTATAAAAGTATAATTGCGGTATTCATACATTTTATTATTAAAATCGAAAGGGGATAATGAAATATTTATAATTTTTAAATTAAAAACATTCAACACACTAAAAATAATATTTAAAAAAAAACAAATAAATCTTTCTATCATATATGTATGTAGCTCAAAAATTACAAATTATTCTTAATTACCATCCACCGTACGTTGAAATAATACACAAAGTTTAATATAAATTATCTGCGTTATAAGCGATTTTTCTATTTTTAAATATTGGAAAGTTTTTTTATTTATGTATTTTTTGCATGTACCAAAAAGTATATAAATTTTATATTTATATAAAAAAATACTCATATCTCATTATTATTACCCTTCATCATTTAATTAAACATCTATTATTATATATACATACAATATATAACATTCAACAAATCCCATATAATTTTACCACAAAATGTATGTGCATCATATATAGTAAAATCCATCTATATATTTGGTGTTATATTTATAATTCATTTTTATTTGGTTTTTTTTTATATATATTCCATTTGGTACATGATATTTCTATACATATCCTTTCCATATACAATATACATGTTTGCAATATACGTGTGTATCTAGAAAAATAGATATAAACTATGTATATATAATACATATTTTTATTTTTATTTTTTCGTATTTGTCATGATTTATGACTTTTAAATTATCTTAAGCGGTAAATGGATCATTGGTTTTTGGAAATATGCCAACCAATTTTGTGGTTTTTTTCATATATATGTATATATATATAGAAATATATAGAATATGTGAAAATGAATATATTTTTTCTATATAGTTATATAGAATTTTTCAAAATATATTCATATTTTTAAATAAAACACGAATTGTATTGTATTTCAATATGTGTATATGAAAGTGTTTTGGGTATTTATACATTATATATATTATATAGGTATAAAATTATATTAGATTATAAAATATGTTTAAGGTATTATTTGTGGTATTATTATATTATAAAAATATACATTTTATTATAATATTTTTTATAACCGCATTATTATTATTTATATTCAAGTATATATCACCAAGAAAATGTACATTTTCAAATCATTCGTATCTTATATATAACATAATAATTTATCTTCGTCAAAGAAAATATTCGCGGTAATAATTGATATTTATAAGGTAAATTTTAAACGATGAACATTTTTCGAAACATTTTTTAAAGAAATTGTGCTGATATATTATGAAACAGGAGACAGAAATATCATAAATGGTGTGATTATTGTCGTTTGATGAATTTCTAACTGGATCAATTATATCTTGATACTATATTATCACTATATAGTTATTCATTTTCACATATAAATCATATATAATATTGATAATTCTTATTTATATTATATATATATATAGCTAAAATTTATATAGATTTATTTCAATGCGAGTTATATATAAAAGCATACATTTTCATCACACATAATAATATATACATTATTTTACTTTATTCATATGCTATATATTTTGCATGCCTATATATTATTATCATTTATAAGTATATAAACATGTAGACACATATATTTAATTTGATAATATGGATATATAAGAAAAAAACCCCTCCGTTTATATTGAATACAAAAGAAATTTTTGAAATATTAAATTTAACATCTATATCTTCTTCGTATCGCCATATACATATATAAATATACAATTTTCCGAAAAGAGAATAAAAAAATATATACATTTTTCACATATATAAATCTCAAAAGAAAAAAAAATTCAAGATAAATAAAGCCTTGACAATAGATTTAAAAATATCCTATTGAAAATCCTTGTCGTAAACTCTTGCGTTGAAAATATTGTATATTTGTATATATACATAGAGCAATTTATAACTATTTATATACCATACCTATCATTTTAAATATATATAAATTTGCATTATATCCACGTTAAACTTTTATCATACACAATACATATTCAGTTTGCATATGAATACATAATGTATATATATATATATCTTTATACAATATAATATAATAAACATAACAATAATAATCATATATATATATTTTATATCCTTTAATATTGATATATATATTTTCTATATATATTTATACACACTGATTCAAAAAATTCTATATATAAGTTTACGATTGTATAGTTCCATAATTTTATGAATAAAATGGAAAGATATTCGGGAACATTCAAATTACATTAAAAGTTGTATCCTTTAGTAAAATTCCATCCTTATATGTGAGTTTTGAGCAGCATTTAAAAATTAGATATTGAATTATGAAAAAAATGTTGCCAATAATTTTATATTAAAAAAACAACCGTAGTATTAAAACTTTTTTTATTAACTATAAAAAACGCTATAACTATATTTATTTTATTCATTTACTTTTCATATAGGCTCTTATAATATAAAAATTATTAACGATGCACAACCAATATATGCATTTTATATCCTTTTATTATAATACAAATTATGTGTGGTAATAAGAATAAATCCAATAAAAAGTGATATTATATAATAAAATGTATTACAAAATACAATATTATATAGTTATCATATACTTATTATTAAAAATTAATGCAATGTTTATTTTATTCATAATAATTAAACATATATCAATAGAACAGGTAAAATTTTCCTCAAACATAGTCAGGTGAATTTCTCGTATATAAACTGAATGAAAAATTTTCCATGGGCTTTGGATTGATAGATTATTTTTTCGGAGAATTATTTTCTCTCAAATAATACTGATCAAAAAATCATATTTATTCAGTTATATAATTAACAAAATAAATATCCACATATATCTTTCATTTTTAAACAATATCCTTTCAAATATTTAAGCAATATTTCAAATTGATTCCTACATTCAATCCATAAAAAAATATACATTTATTCTCATAAAATTATATGCTATATATATAATGGCAGTATATAACGAGGCCAAACAAAACAAAAAGTAATACTAAAATTGTTTATTCCATTCTTAACTTCAAAATATTATACATATTATATATGATACAAAACATACAATATATTAGTGTAAATACAAATATATATTTATATGTATATATAGATATGTGATATTCACATTACATTCTTTCATTTTTCAAAATTATTTTCTCTCAACACATAATATACATTCTGATCCACTACAAATCACAAAAGATTTATTCTTTCGTTGACAAATGATCCAAATACTTAGAATTCATCGAATTTCTTCATCATATATACATATTTATTATACTCACACAACACACATAATAAATATACAAATAGATACGTATTTATTTTTATATATACAATTTTCATATATGTTTATATATGTATATATCTATGGCTTGTTAGTTTTATGGTATATTATTTTCTATATGCGTATATGTAAGGATATATTATGTATAAATAAAATGTATATACAGTATATATGCTTTGGCTGTTTAGTACGTGATGAAAATGCTAAACATAATATAATGGGTTTGTCTTGTGGCCACAACTGAATTTTAGTTATATATTTATATACAGTAAATTACAGTTTATTTCTACTTGAAATATCTTAAAAAAAAAAAAAAGAAAAAAGGGATATCGTATTAATGAGGGTATATTACAAATATATAATATGTCTAATATAACAAATGAAGAAAACTCGATTAAAGAAAAAATATTGTGTAATTTTATTGGTTTTATTTTATCTTAAATATTTGTATGTATATACAATTATACATAATACGATATATTCGCCATATATAGGAAAACAATAGTAAGAGTGTATACAATAATTTTTATAATACAAATTTATCTTTTTGTTAATGAAAAGCGATCGTAAACAATTACATCATTCAAAGGTTCTATATACATGAATGACTATATATAGGAATTATAAAGCATAACATAATTCAAAATTATTCATATAAAAATTTACCTAAACATAATTTTCTAAAATTATGGTATATTTTCATTGCAATTTATTAAAAATAATCATACTTTATAAACTCCACTAAATGTACCAATTGCGTGTACCAATTTAAACAATATTAGTTTACAAATTTATAAGAAATCCATTCTAAAGTACAATACATTCGAGCTAGATGTATGCATGAGAAAAGTCATATTCCTCAATAACAAAAGAAATATTAATTCAATCAAATATCTAAATAGTATTTATTAAAATAATTTAATCACTTTTATAATAAATGCGAAAATGTCTATAATATATTTCGATTCTTTATATAATATAAATTAAGATATTACAGATTTAATTAACTACATCATATGATAAAATACATGACTTTTCTTTTTGTTACTATTTATATAAATTCTAATTTATTAAGATAATATAATATACAGTATTAACATATCATGTTTCAAAGAATATGTATCAATTCAATCTAATGTAAATCTTACATTTAAAATATAATATATATATAATGCATTATATGTATATATAGTTATATATATATATATGAATTTAGAAACAAAACGCTAAGGAGATGTTTTAGAATCTATTATCCTGCTAGCATATATATTTGGATTGATGTATACACAAACATATTATAATATATCATTTTTGCTTCTATGTCCTTATATATACATAAGAAAAAGGATACTAAATAAACTGTATGGATATATCCTTATATTATACAACTATATATAAATACATGGTTCAATAGTGATATGTGTATGTCAAATATTATATTAAAATTGATATTTAACATTATATTATAACTCTAAATATATATAGAACTATATTTAGATAGAAATTTTGTTACATTTCAATTTCTATATAAGTTGAAAATATGTCTATACATATAAATGAGATATCGTACATCAACATATTATTTACATGTGCGTGAATTATTCATTTATATTTATCTATATATATATATATGTATATTAAATTACATAAATATGTTTAGATAACAACATAATTGTGTATAAATTGATAAACAAATTTGTTTTGTACATATATATTTTTGATAAATATGGAATAGATAATTTTAAATATAGACAATTGATTTTATATAATATAATATTATCTATAATGTACGCTTAACCAAATTCATATATAAGTTCATTAGTATACATATACGGATAATCGTAATGTTCTACAGAAATTAACATCAATCATTTAGTTGAATATATTGAGGTATAGGATGTAGTTGAATAATTATTATATATATTTAAAACTATATATATATATATAGAAAAGAAGAATAGACATTTTTTTTTGATTGATTTTGTGCATGTAATAAATGATATATATTGATTCTGTATAAACAAAATTAATTAATTTATATGAGAAAAATTTAATGTAAATAAAATGCTTTTCTGATATATATATATTTTATAATTCTAATAAAGATATAAAATATAATATATTCTAATAAGGAAATTAAATATATTTTATAATTAATATATTTATTAGAATATATTTATGAAATGAAATATTCCGTATGACGCTACATAGCAATTATTATCTCTCACATATGTGAATCATAAATTGTAATTCGAAAATTCACCATTAAATATGGTAATTCTGTGTTTTCTTTTTTCCAATTAATTTCAATCTAAATATATCATATATTATAAATATAATCCGCATGATTTCATAAAAATAAACAAATTAAAACATATCCAAAAACCACTCATAATTCTTAATTCAAATATCATATGTATATATATATTCGCTTGAATGACTACTGATAAATATTAAATTTATATAAATATAAGGACATGATGATTGCAATATTTATTTAAATCCAAGTTACATTCATAAGCACCATAAACATATATATATAAAAAAAATTAATAAACAATAGGAATAACAATATAAATTAAATAAATATATACCTTTTGAATTGATTTGTTATAAAAATAACATACATAGTATATATGAAATAGAATATTATTTTAAGTACAGCAATTGTTAATAATATATATCTGGAATATTACATATACAATACACATATACATAGATATCTGTATTATATTGCTATTAACAATTGTTACAACAATACAAAAATATATTCAATGAAATTTGTGACAACTTTTATATATATATTTTTATCAATTAAATATTGAGTATGTAACATAATTTCAATTAAAAAAAAAAGAAAACATTTTGTAAAAATAAAAAGTTAACATACAGGAAATTGGAAATATTTTTTTTTATATTTTACCATGTACAAAGGCACAGGTATGAAAATAATATTCATCACATATTAAAAAATATTATATGATGTGAGTATCAAAAAAAAAAAACAACTATTGATATACATTTACATGTTTTAATAAACAATACCACAAACTTTTTACAACAATATATTATATATAGCATTCTATAGCGAATAAACAACATTAATTTACTATATCTATACATATACGATATACGTCGAGCATATTATATCAATCGCTTATATACATTTATACCTATATGATTGGTAAAATATATATATATATATATTTTATACAATTATATAGGTAGAATTGTAGAATTTTTACAGGGTTTCAAAAAATATTATTTTCAAAAAGGATAATTTTTATTAATGTCATTTTATAGACAAATAAAATCATAATTTTAAAAAATTTCAATTATTTCAATAGGTTTCTTTTTGTTTGGGTGGTAGGTATACAAAAGTATCAATAATTAAAAAAATGTTATTAAAAAAAACATTTTTTCATAAATTGAGTTAACCTTTGTGGCAGCAATACTTCATATTGAAAAATGTCTACTTATATTGAAATGACAACCCCTATGAAAACATAACTATACATATTTCTGATATATATATATATGAGTTAAAATAACCAAGTGTAATACAATTAGAGCTGAAAACAATCGTGCATTATTTGGTTATATCCTTGTGCAAATATATTATATATATTTAAATACATATATTTAATCTATATCCATTCATATATATATATATATATACAATTATACATACACATATTCCATATAAATATGCTAATACACTATATATATATATATATATATATATATATATATATATATATATCAGTTGATAAATATTTTACCACGATAAAATTGTGTACGAATATATGTTTTATATATACTATTTTATTATATAAAGGATACGAGGATGAGAAAATATTGCATTGTTTAAAGTTTAGATAAAACATTATATACATATATATATATGAAATGGTTACCGTTTTATAGTAAAACAAAATATATTCAATTTGGAAAGGTGTTATGCAAAATGAAATTTGTGTATCTTCGCATATTTATTTGAGGGAAAATTATATATATATATATTTACAATAATAATCGATGTATAAAATATCTATCTACGGATATAATTTATTTAATTTATGTATAGATATAGAAATAATATATTTAAAAAAAAACATATGTAAACAAATATTATATTTAAATATAAGAGAATGAATGAATAATTTTGGTTGGTCTATATAAATAAATTATATATATTGAAAAACATTGCAATAAAAATTAAAACAGTTTTATTGAATATTTTTTTACTTATATTGATGGTGTTATTGACATTTATGTATATCTATACTAGATATTATCTATAGGGATATGAAAAGCAATGCGAAAGTCGACAGAATGTTATAATGAAAAACATCTATAATCGGTTCAAATCTTATAGGTGTATTTAACCCTATATATAAAGATACCAGCATACGTCAATCCAAAGTCGTAATTTTCTATAATAGCTGATCATAATTGCTTTATGGCAAATTCGTAATTATTTATGAAATAGCCTTAATCGGATATGGTTAATATTGTTTTTAATTCAAGCAATTAGTGATCAACTTAATTCAAGTTCATTTATATCCCATTGAAGAACAATATAAATTTATTGCAGATAGAGTTAACAAAAACTCTTTTAAATAATTTCAGTTGTTTTACATTCTGTAATTAATTTTATAAATGTAATTAGATATATATTGTGTATGTCTAGACGTATTTAATATACACATATATGTATATATTTAACAACATTTATAATCTTCTCTTTTCATTATCAAAATAAACATATTAATAGAGAAAAAACAGATCTATCTATTATAAACAGAAAAGTCTTTATTTTTTTTGGTTTTCATATTTTGTTATAATATTATTGAATTATTAACACGATTTATATTTAAGATTTATATAGCGGTTATTGTTATGTGGTGCGTATATACATATAAAAATAAGTCATATATTTTCATGTAATATAGGAACTGGAGTTTGATTTTTTACTTAAATATAACTAAACACATAAATACCTTATTTAAAAAATATATCTATCTAAAATTCATGTAGCATAAAAAACATTATTTTTTTCTATACTACGTATATAGAACACAGATTGACTTCAATTTATTTTCAATGTTTTATTGTTCTCAATATATAAAAGCAGGTCTTTTATATATGTATATAAGTTAAAAACCATTTATATATAGACAAATCATTCACCGATTCATTTTAAATTCTACCAAATATTTTTACATATTTTTCATTTTATAAGCTTATGCATTATTATTATTATATATATATATCTATCTATATAGATAAATGTATGTCTATTTCAATTGTATTTAAGGATATATAGATAGTATATATATAGTATAGTAGATATATTTTATAAATGTTTCACTCACAGGAAGCACACATAATATACAATATGAAATATAATAATAATAATATATATATATTTAAAATATTGTTGTAATAATATGAAATAGAATATTTTATACATTACATGGAAAATTGATATACAATTTATGAATGGATATATATTTATATGGAAAGTTTTATATATATATATATCGGGGGCATGTTTGAATATTATATATAATATTCATGCATTTTTCAATGAAATTTGAGATGAAATCACCAATTCAGCACAAAACAAAATGTAACAAAAAAAAAACTGTATTGTAAAAAGTTAAAAAATATTTTCACTATACAATTTTTATAACATATGTATATTATTTATCGGTAACGAAAAAAATAAAAGTATAAAATAGATTTTGTTTTTTTTTTTCATTTGCTGACCGATCATTTTCTTTTCATATAAATATATATGCCAATATAATGTTCACTATATTCTATATATTATTATATCAATATGGAATATGGAATTGTATTATTCTGTGTTTTGTTTTTACCTTTGTTTGGTATTTTATCAGAAATTTCCCATATTTTTGTTTTCCGCATTGGTATATTTATTTATATAGTATTATAGTATAAATGTTCATGTGAAATTTCACGATTATTTGTAGATAATTGTCAAATCTTTATCATATGTTTATGTTAATTTTCATCACATTTGTATTGATTTGTATACAATCGCATTTAAATATACCATGAATTGTAAATAATTCATTTATCTATAACGTTATAAATAATAGTTTAAGGTTCATTTGATCAGTGGCAATACACGTCTATTAATATTTAATTATTTTTATATATTGTGAAAAACAATATATCGATTTATATTTAATTATTTTTAGATATGCTATTGATAAAAATTATTGAGTTGTTTATATACAGAAAAAATTAACCATATGTATTCGATTATTTTCGCAGTCGTTAACACATAACTAATATATAAATACTAATAAAAAGTGGCAAAAATATAACCCTTTTATTAAATTTATAGTGTTATAAAAAGACACTTCACATTTAGGCAGTATTTATTAAAAAAAGAAGATATAAGAAAATGTATATATTACATGCATATTTTATGTATAAGTATAAGCAGTATGTTTTTATCTATAATATTTTTTCTTACTATATATATGCGAGATATACGTATACAGGTATAATAAAATATAATAACACATGAAGGTATATTTTATGTAAAAACATGTTAGACTTATATACTTGCACTGTTGAGGTGGTGTATATGTAAACGATATGGTATATATATGAAAGAAAAACGATATTTGAAATCAACAATTATATACCTTTTCCTTTTATCTATACAGAGTGTTTATTTCTTTGATATACCAGATTGAATGAGAATAATTTTCTGAATTGATTAAATTAAAAGTATTTCGACCTTAAATACATTTGTTTTAAAGTTCCTATTTCAATATATGATAGATCTGATTAAATAAAATGTTCAAAACAATATAATACAATCAACTAAAACATTTTATTAATTAGAAAAAAAATTAATAAAGTTCTCGATTAAAATTGAATAGGATATCGCAAATTCAAGTGAGAATTCAAGTGTATTATTGCGCATTTGAACCTAAATGAAAGTCATAGATAATATATACCAATTTGATAACGATTCATTTAAATATCAAATCAATAGATAATACAAAGTATATATTGTATAAACATTTTTAAAATAACCTTGTTTTATTCGATTCGATCTTATTCGATTTTATATAAAGTCTCATACATTTAGTGTTTTTTGTCAGTTTGTTTACGTGATGATTTGAAAGTGTAATTTACGATTTTGACATGTGGTATACGTATATATAATATATAATATATAATATATAAGATATTCATTTTCATATATGGATATTTATATATACATATATACGTATCGCATATTGTAATGCCAAAAAACTCAAATACGTGTTTTACTATATTTATTTATATGTCTGTCTACCTCATATAATATCATACATTTGATTTGGTATAACGTTTTGGAAAAAAAGTAAATAAAATATTATGTGATAGGAATTCAAATATTTACACTTTGTATGGAATTTTTTTTTGTAAAATGTAAATCATTTGCGTATTTATATTTACATATTAATATAAAATCAATTTTATATTATTTAATATTTTATATCACATAAATATTACTGTGGTTTTTATCAATAGAAGTTCATCGATTAACACTCGAATAAATAAAATATATCAAAATTCTATTTCTAATTTATCAAGAATTTTAATGGAATGAAATAAAAATGACCTCTTAATTTATTAACGCAATGTAACACATTACATTTATTCGCAGAAACATCATTAATTTCTAGGTTCTATAATAATAAAACGTATTTAAAAGTATATATTTTGCATATAATTTTAAATATTGTAAACAAATTCGAAAATAAGATAACATAAATAGATATACAATCAAATATAAACTTGTTTATCTTTTATATCCAATATATACGTAAAAAAATAATATAAATTATTTAATGTTTACAAATTTGGGTAATATTTTTTTGAGATTCTTTTTATGCAAAAAAAAAATATATGTCTTTTTCAATTTTTTTCTATATACATATATATATTTTTTCATCTTGCATATATACATAAAACACTCCCCAAAGCATTGTTATGAATTATCTTTTGTTAAATTGAAATGTGGAAAACTTTTTCAATTTTTACATATCTGCGGGTTAGTTATGATGATGAATCAAACAAAAAAAAAACACACGAAAACTCACCGCAAACAAAATGTAATTTGTTAGACACACAATATAATACTTTCGGGATTCATTCAACAAAACTTATTGCAATAAGTTTTATGTTATTATTAAATAAATTTTACATGTATTTTTATATTTTATTTTTCTATGCTTTTGTATATAATTTAAATATATATATATACATATATATGTATAATATTGTTGAAATGCTCAATTTAATAAATATATGGGATGCATATGTACAAGGTGTCAATTTAAATGGATGTCATAAACACTGTAACAAATTAGGGATAAGTAATAATAAAATAAATGTGTTATCGTTATTATATACGAAAAACTTCTTCTCACAAATATAGATTTAGAGATAAATAAATGTATTTTTTAGTTTATTTTTTTAAAAAAATAACCCGATGTTATTATTCGGTATTGACCGTATAAATAAAATTATTATTAGAAAGAAATAAATACAATCAATTGCAATAAGTTGAATCATGATATAGATATATATAAATTATGCATAACTTAAAAAATATATAAAAAAAAAGAAATAAAATGATTAATTTATTTTTGGCAAAACAATATTCATGCGATTAGAGGAGGTCAAAATTATATAAATAAAAAAATGTTATAATTTATTCATTTTTAATATTGAAAAATGGTGTATGAATTGATTATTTATATGAATAATAATAAGATTGAATCAATATAGTTGAAACGATTAGGGAAAGGAAAATCAGAAAATGGGTTGTCATATGGAAAACAAACTATAAAAGACAAATTTTTCATTTTCTTTTGATTTAAAAAATTGTATCTATCTAAAATGTACCGTAATCTATATAATTATATAATCTATTTTTAGTTCGACGAATTCAACTTCAAAAAGTGTGATTGTGTGATATTAACGATATATAGATTTTACATATAAATCAATGTCGCCCAAAATATCGTTAAATGAACGATGAAAATTGTAAATAATTTTTAAATCATATATTCACATAACAAAATCGATATTATATTATATATCTAATATTTTATTACTTATTTTTACATAAATATAAATATAGAATTTCATTTAATTGCTTATATGTAAATATTTATTTATTTTAATTAAGTTTTTTTGTTATATTAATATACATTTACCATATATGCTATATATATATCGCTAAGTACGTGTTTAAATATGTATATATATAGTATATAAATCAAATTCATTTAAAACAATATAACTATTCTACTATGTATTATATTATATATTCGTGTCTCATTGTCAGTCGAGCTCGAATTATATGTATTTATATAAATATTAAAGAGTGATAATGGATTAATAAAAGTTTAATATTATACATGTCGTCAGGAGTATCATATATACATATATGTATATATTTATATTTATGTTTGTTATTTGAATATATATATATATCATTATACATATCCTTGTAAAGTACAATTTAATTATTCATTGATATAATATATGTATATTTAGTTCTGATATATATATATAGTACATTATATTGAAATTATATGTATTTCTATTGTTTCACATATCTTCTTTAGATAAATAAAATATATGGTATTTATTCGAATGTTATTTATATGGTAAAAATATACTAATTTTCCAATATTATTTTCTTTTATATATATGGTATACATATTTGTATTATATACCAATATCAAATGTCAATTCAGCGAAATAAATAAATCCCCATGATGATTTGAATTTGTCGACATTTGAGGACAAATAACTGATTTTTTTTTTTGTTTTTGAATTGCTGACTCAATATTTGAGGACTACTCTACTTGCATATTGATGTTCTATATATACAAATACATCATCATCATATATATATAAAGTTCAATGTATATAACCGCATGTATATATATATAGTGAATTACATTGTTCATTTGTTGTATTGTAAATGTACCATAAATATATATAAATATAACATATATATATATGTAAATACAATATTAAAGTGTATTATTATTATTATTATCATTATTTGTTTCATATATATATACAAAATAATGTACAAAATAATATATATTATATATAAATATATATACAGATATTGAAAAGCTTTTGTGAATTGTATTATTTTATCTATATATAAATGCAATATTATATATTCATATATAGACATTGAGAAAAACAATATATAAATGTGCAATGGTAATGAAAATTTTCAATATATTCATTCTATCTTCAATACATATATTTAAATAGTGTTTTCATGATGTCGTTGTATTTCATTAAAAGCATTCAACTATTTTTTTTATTTACATTATTGTGAAAACCCCATTCTTTTTTAATAAAAATAAAATAAAACAAAAAATAAAGTCAAAAAAAAAAAAAAAGAAAAACCATTTGTAATAAAAGCAATTAATCCGCATATGATGAATAAAGATATAAAAAAAAATAATTATTTATAGAGATAAAACATTTATATATAAAATTATTTATGATTTTCGTTCGTATAACACTTCGTTCAATAATGTGTGTGACTGACACATAGATGGCGTCCCTAGAACTAAATCAATATTTTTTTTCGCATTTGGCAACCTTTTTAGGCTTACTGTCAACATCATATGTTAATCAGATCATTTGTTTACAAGTTACAGTGCTATAAGTGACGCTATTTTTGTGTTTTAAAAAAAAATGAATTCAAAGCAATTCCGTGTGCTGATTTATCATTGTTTTTTAATGAAAAAAAATACTGTTCAATGCCAGGAATGGCTTGAAAAACATTACTCGGACTCTGCTCCATCAAAAAGAAGCATTTGTTATTGGTATGCCGAATTCAAACGTGGTCGTACAGACACCGATGACATTCCATCTACTGGAAGGCCAAATGACGCTGTTATTCCGGAAAACGTTGAAAAAACACTGAAAATCATTATGTCCAACCGTAAAGTGAAAGTGAGGGAGATTGCTGACATTCTGGAGATATCAGCAGGCAGTGTACAAACCATAATACACGAACATTTGGGTATGAAAAAGGTGTGTTCCAAATGGGTGCCGCGTTTGCTCACACCGGAGCAAAAACAACAACGAACCGATGATTCAAAGAGCTGTTTGGACATGTTTACGCGCAATAAGTCGGAGTTTTTGCGACGGTACATCACAACGGATGAAACATGGATCCACCATTTCACTCCAGAGTCAAATCGGCAGCCTGCTGAGTGGCATGCAGCCGGCGAAAGCCGCCCAAAGCGACCAAAGACGCAGCAGTTGGCTGGCAAGGTTATGGCGTCTGTATTTTGGGATGCGCATGGAATAATATTCATCGACTATCTCCAGAAGGGGCAGACCATCAACAGCGACTATTATATAGCGTTATTGGAGCGTTTGAAAGTCGAAATCGCAAAGAAACGGCCTCATATGGCGAAGAAAAAAGTGTTGTTCCACCAAGACAATGCACCGTGTCACAAATCAATGAAAACGATGGCAAAATTGAACGAATTGGGCTTTGAATTGCTTCCCCATCCACCGTATTCTCCAGATTTAGCCCCCAGCGACTACTGGCTCTTCGCAGACCTCAAAAGGATGATCCGTGGTAAGAGATTTGGCTCAAATGATGAAGTAATCGCCGAAACTAACGCCTATTTTGAAGGCAAAGAAAAATCGTTTTACAAAGGCGGTATCGAAAGATTGGAAAAGCGTTGGAATGATTGTATCTCCCTAAAAGGGGACTATCTTGATGAATAAAAACGAATTTTGGCAAAAAAATGTGTTTTAATTAATTAGTCACACACATTATTGAACGAAGTGTTATATTACAATATTTAAGATATATTTGTTTATATGACATAAAATTCATTTATATATTCGTAGATTTATTATTGAAATCACGTCAAACACTTGTTATTACAATCAATTTAGTTTAATAATTTTATAACCATAATAACTAATAATTTTCCTTCTGTTTCTTTATTTTTATATTCTTGTTATCAATATATTTTGATTTATTTATATACATCAGTATATACTGACGAAGGGAGCCGACAGACAGAGAATATTTATTTTATAGGGATGTCTATTTATAATAAAATAATGTCAAAGAATACAAAATTATTCTATAGATATATGATATATAAAAATTAACAAGAAATTTCATTGTTTCACAATTTTTTTTTGCTATTGTCATATAAAAAAGAATAAGAATTTTTATTTCATTTTTACGACATTGTATTTATAGTATGTGTATATAATAGTCATAAATTCTATATGTTATTCTATTTCGTATGTCCCCACGTATATGAATTTTCTTCATATATTCACAGATAATTGTACAATTTATCTATAATAGTAATAATACGTTTATTTTTCTATATACAGATATATATAATATTTAATATATAGGGTAAAAACTTATTCATGGTATGTATATATATACTTTTTTCACTATGAGATATAGATTTAACAAATGAATATACGATAATCAAAAGAATAAAATCTTTATTTGTCAATCTGGAAATTAGGTATTCATGATTTGTATTTTATATAAATATATGTAAAACAAATAAATGTCGTTTTTTTATATGTACATTTTATTGGTTATTTGCAATGGAATGGAAAAATTTACTGAAAATTGATGAAAAGTATAAAATAAAATTAGAAATGTTATACGAATTTTATATACAAATAATGTTTTTATCAAACGTGAATGAATTATTTAATCTTTATATTTCCATAGATTATGTAATTTAACACTAAATTATCATAAGATTTTCATTGTATATTATTGATACGATTTTTATAGAGTGTGCAGCGATTGTATAAAAAGTTTGATAATCGTTTTTATTTGAGTACACGACAACCATCAAAATTTAAATTTGAAAAAAATTTATAAAATTTATATAACAATTTCAAAGCAATAATATGGAAATAATAAAGTGTTACAGCAAACATTTAGTTTTCAAATGTATTACATTTCTTACGAATATTCATAATAAAGGATATTTATACTATATTTA
The DNA here is from genome assembly GCA_958336335.1 of Dilophus febrilis. Lineage (NCBI taxonomy): Eukaryota > Metazoa > Arthropoda > Insecta > Diptera > Bibionidae > Dilophus > Dilophus febrilis. Next base: position 38,928,357 of record OY284468.1, read on the forward strand.
GATTTCGCATATCCTGAATTATATATGTAAAGAAAAAAAAATGTAAATCGAATGATTAAAGTGAATTTTAAAATAAAAATGAAAAAAAAGTAAAGGATTTCTATATAATAATACTAAAATGCAATTCATTAAAATTAATTTAATTATATAAATGATAATTGATTAATTAAAGAAAATAAATTTTTAACATTGCGAATATATTCAATTTATATATAATTAAAATTAATGAATTTCTTTATACAAACAAATAAAATACATTTATATTTACATAATACCTTCATTAATTTTATTTTTATCTATAGAAAAAAAAATCAATTGTGTATTATTAAGCATAAAATGTATTTGAATAAATGCCTATACACATTGTATTCGTTGTATACATTCATGTATACGAGTATATTACATATTAATAATTTATTTTAACAATAAGACACAAAAAGTTAATTTTTAATTAGTATATATATTTATTTATGAACGTATGTATTTGTCTCTATTGTATATTGTGAAATTCATGTGAATATAAACATCTGTATATTATATACGTAATTTTTAATTTTACTTATATATATATAGATATATAGATAATGTATAATGATAATGATATATTGATATGTGTGTAATTTGATATAAAATTTATGTATATATATATACAATAAAATTAAGAATTTTTGAAACTTCTTAATCATATATATGTATCGTTCTATATCTATATGTTCATATATAGTTTTGAGTAAATAATTTGTAACATATATTGGAATATACTTGTATCTTATAAATATGTATAATTTGCTAATATGCATTGTATTGTATATTGTATATAAAATATAATATGATGCTAAATGAAAGTATCTAGCGATATATGACACAACAAATTCAACATATAAAAGAAGCGTATAAATACATGGGATATATAGTATAAAGTACATAAAACATTCACATATATATACGATCATCATATGTAGATAGATATATATATATATAATAATAATACTTTAATCTAATGGAATTTTGATGTATTGTTTTATATTGTATAACAGAAAATTAAATATGAAAAGACTATTTTATGCCTTAAAGGGTGCCAATATATATACATATGGAAATTGTATACAATAATAGCTGTATTTTATAAAATATATGTTTATATATACAACAAATATATATCTATAATAATTAATATACATATATAAATACTTATTATAAATTAATAAAGGTTGTCAATTTTTTGTCTCTATTATTCATTATACATATACATAATGAATTGTATATATTTATATAGAAAACTTACAATATGCATTATAATTGTTCAAATATGAATATTAATATATCATATAGCATATATAACAAATAAGATAAAATATATATGTATTAAGCGTGTATAACGTCAAAGTAAATACCAGTGTTTTATAAATAAAATCTGTATATATAAAAAATATATTTATTAAAATATGATTCTTTAAATGAATAAAGAAAAAACGTTTTCAAATACCGGGTGCTCGAAATTTGAATGATTACAATTTTAATTCATTTGTATTCAAGTTTCTAAATAAAGATAATTTTAAATCAATACTCCAATCTTTTTTCCTGGAAATAAAATACTCCATGAATCAATTAAAATATTATTCATAAAATCAAAATAATAAACAAAAAAAAATCAAGAAGGTAGAAAAAAAGTTATTACATTCCACATAACTTATTTAAATTTTTTTGATGAAAAAATTGTGATTGTGCAAATTAAATCAAAATAATATATTTGTAATCATGTTTTCTATACTTCTTCTGAATTATTTATTACACTATTAGAATATGTATCCTCCAGTAACGACAATGTATAAACTGATTATTTCATATACGTATGCATGCACAGTAGTAAAAGATAAAGAAAGTAAGAAAAAACCAAAAATTATAACTAAAATCTGGTTATGGTTCTGAATAAATGAAGTGGAAAAGGTTATTAATTGATAACACATATCCACACATTATTTTTAAAATCATTTAAATCAATTTTTTTCTATATTTATAGAATGAATAAAAAAATCATATTTTAATGCTGGCAAAATGCCTCCACCACCATAGATATATATAATATATATCCTGATAAAAGGATATTTTTTTTCAAATGTCAGCACAGATATGGAGACTTCTACTATATATAAAGATTTATATCACACACATATGAAATATATATATATATTTATAATATAAATAAAAGAAGATAATTTTCTATATAATAATTTTACTTCCTTTTTAATTTTCAACTTATAAATTTTATATCCGATAATAATAGAGATATATAAAATTATATATATAAAATGGGAATAAAGGTATATGTAGTTTTCACAAAAACTATATACTTTTTAATATATATTTTTATATATGTGTTATAAATAGATAAAATCTATATCTAATAAATTTTGCCAAAAATGTGGTTTTGGATTTAATTATAGGATATCCTTCGTACGCCATATAGATACCATATACATAATTCATTTTTTAAGGAAATGTGGTTAATTATAGTTTTCTTTTTATTATTATTATTCAATACTGTAAATAATCTTTTACATGTTATTTATATCAATATTTTTTGTATATTTAGATGGGATTTTGGGGTTCTCATAGAGATAAAATTAAAATTATGTATGGTTTAAAGGCATACTCACCGGGATACGGATATTAAATATCGCAAGATAAATAGTAAATTCCTCAGTTATATTATAGGTGGCCATAGATAATGTTATATTATAACAAATACAAAAAAAAATTCCAAGCATCTAATTCTTATAAATCAACTTATTTTAATATAGAAGGATATTCTTTTTTTGTTTTTAGAGAAAAATTAACAAATGACAACAGTATTTGAAAATACATTGTCATTCAGGAATTAGAAAAAAATATATAAAATATATTGAAAGATTTATTAATAATTTATTGAATATATAAAAGGATCAAAAAATCGCATTAAAATCAATATATTGAGAATAAAATATTGTTATAAGTATTTGCATTGAATGAATTATCGATAATAAACTATATGGAAAAATGATGAAAAAAAAATATCAGAATAATCCATATATCTATTAAACAGTAATATCCAATTTTTTTTATTTTACTAAATAAGTATTTATTAATATATTATGCTAAATTTATGCTTATTATATATAAATTTTCAAAAATAAAAAAAAACATTTATATTCAAAAATTATATAATATTATAAATATAGTACTTCATTTATATATATAGAAAAATGTAAAAACGTGAATGAAAATATATGAAAATCTATATACCAATATCTCTTCTCTACAATATAAAAATTCGAATGAAACAAATTTTGATAAAAAAAAAAAACTTTAGTAATTTTGTACAAATTTCCGATTTGTATTCAAAAATATTCTTCTTCAAACAATAGATCTGTGTGAGTGTGTTTTGTTTCGTTTTTTTTTGTGTTGAGAAAATTTTGCGTTATTGAAAATTTACAATAAAAAACAATTTTTTTTTATTTTATCTAAACGTGGTGGACGTGCTTGACATAATTTTTTCTGATAATGAAAGAAACATTTTCACATATTGTTATATACGTATATATATATATGCATTTATATATAGAATATTACATATGTGTTTTATGGGACTCTATATGTGTATTGAATAAATAGATATTATTATTATTATTATTATACAGATCATTATATAAATATATGAAAGCTTTGTCATTTTTAAGAAAAATTTATATATATAATGTATAAATTGTTAAAATTTTATATAGAAAATTGTTCAAACAGTTTTATGAGCAAATCCATTTTATTGTACGAGTTTTTCAAATCTATATGTTAGTGCAGAAAGTGTATATCATATCATATCAATAAAGTTAAAATTGAAAATAAAAACTTTTTTTTCAATATATACCTTACCTTTTCGCTATATTATATATATTCAAAATGCATATATGTATAACCGATAACACATTATTTTATTTATTTAAGTTACGTTTTTAATAATTATATATAAATTGAATTTAAAAATTTTTTGTCAAATTCAATAAAAGAAATCAATTATTTTAACTATATGACTTGAAATTTTTAGAACTTATTCAAAAATACTCATTTATTAAAATTTTTATCAATGTAAATTCATATAACATAAGTATACAGTATTAAAATAGCAATAAATTGAAATTTATTAGGTATATAAACACTATATATCGTATTTATATATATGTTAATATCCTGACAGTCGAAGTACATATATTATAGATATATATATATATATATATATATGTAGTGTGTATTTTCATAATAAAAGGTAACATATGTTTTAGATCTCATTTTTTACGAATAAGAACGCAAGTATATGTATTAAGAGTTAGTTACATATATTTATATAGATGTTTTTCGATATAGAAAAAGCCCTAAATTTCATATTTATACACATGTATTTTGGCCATGTTTTGTATGTTGTATATATACAACAAGAATAAACGCACTTATTTATATAAGTTATCATATATATATTATACTTTTTTTTAAAACAGAACACAAATACAATACACATAATATATTTTTATGTTTTAAAAAAAAAACTTACAGATGCTATAAGCAATATATATATATATAGGTAATATATTTGAAATTTAAGTTATAACATCAGAAAATATTATGTTAAAATAAAAAGGGTACATTTATTTATTTATATATACTTATCATATGTAACATATAAAAGCAATATACATACTATACATATAATATATGTTTTATATAGTAATAAATGTGTATAAATGCGTAACATTTATTGGGGAGTTTAAACACAAGCAGAGGATATATGTAATATGTATGTGATTCAAGCGAAAAATCTTTGAAAATTTCATACCATATTTTGTTAAAATAAAGATTTATGTTTATTGTGAATTTTATTGAAATGACACAAAAATCTATTATCAAAATTGATTGGCACAAATAACTATAAGTATACAAATTTTTTTATAAAACTGTACTGTTATACAATTTAAAAAAAAAACGGTGAAAATTTAATTATTTTAACTTAAAACCTCACTATATTAAACGCTTAGTTTTTCTCCAAAAATAATAATAATTGGTGTACGAAAAATCTATATACCAAGGTTATTAAAATAAAAAATGTATAAACAAATATAATCTGAATTCATAATATTCGCTTTTTCTTACCATTATATTATTAACATTTTTTTTTCGCACTTACACAATATTAACCTAATAAATACGTGTTCATCATTTATTTTTTTTTTGCTTTGTTATATATTTTAAGATATATGTATATACAACAAAATAAAATAATAATATTTATTTTATAATCTTTGCCCTCTCAAACAAACAATAAGAAAGAAAAAAAACAAACCCATCTAATTTAGAAAAAATAAAAATTCATCATATAAACAAACAATGTGTATTTGAAAAACATAATAATTCTATAATGTTTAAACATAATAATAAAAAAAAAAACCACATATATATAGCGAAAGGAAAATTTAACAAAGATTATATATATATATATAATACTGCGATAATATACACAAAAAAAATAAAATAAATAAATATATGTTTTTAAATGTCCATATAAATATATAAGAAAAACTGTTGGTGAAGTGAAATGTAGAAGAAGAAAAAAAAAAAAATAACCAACAAATATTTACAATTGACATATAACCATTATTATTATATGGGAATGAATGAATATATAATGCATTTATATACATATATATCTAAATAAATATATATATATATATGGATAAAACCAAAAAAAAAAGAAAAAAAACAGCTATTACTTCTGCTAAATAAAGATAAAAAAGGATAAATGCCTCAAATAAAGCTTTTTTCATGTAAGAAAAATTTGTGGATATTTTTCCTTTACCCTCATAAACGTTCCCAAGGGTGTTATATACTGGCCAAAATAACATGAAACCTTTTAAACACTTTTCAACATATACATAAGAATTTTTTTCTTTTGTTTTGTTTTGTTCATATACATATGTTCTCTTATAATTTGTTGTTGCTTTCGTTGTTTTCCATAACATTGTCGTATATTATACGTGTTGTTTTTTTTTTGTTTTCGGAATACCATCTATATAATATATATTATATATATATAAATGTTCATATGTTATATGGTATATGTATATAAATATTAGTATATTCAGTGTATTATCTAGTATTATATAATCATTTTGTGCTCATACGTATACTTATCTATTCTATACGTGGTATTAAATGATATAGTTTACGTTTGGAATAAAAAAAAAATAAATGATTTTCGACTTGCATACATATAGTAAGATATATTCACACTACACAGTACACACATACTATATATATATCTAAATAACACAATATTTTAAGTATATTAATATATAGAGAATTTTATGGTTATTTAAAGTTTATCAATGTGAACTTATTATTTTTTTTTTAATTTACGATCCCTTGATAAAATGTTACCCCTAAAACAAACGTATGGGGGATGTAAGGGTCCTTTTGAAATTATTAGCATTTTGTTTGCATTTTAAAAATTCAATTTTGTAAAAATATACTCAAATTTTTCTCTTTATTTCATCATTAATAAAATATTTATACACATCCAGAATTATAAAATATATTGAACAAATTCAATTGCCGCATATAAAAAATTGAAATTGTACTATCGTTAATTAATTTTATAATATATATAATTTCAAAGATATTGATAGCGTTTTTGTTTAAAATTCTACTTATATATTCATTACATAAATATAATGCAACTTTGAATGTTGTTATTTTAATTACCATAGTATATATTTTCCACGGTTGTTTTTTTTACTTTTCTTTATATAAAATAAACTATACATACTTTTATTAGACTATATAATATATTATATCGGCTTACATGTATTCACAAAAACTTATGTTTTTGCATAAGAAATGTAAAATTATATACATGTAGTTTATGTACATACAAAAAAAACAAACTTCCTTTTATATTGTGTTGAATGAGTTGGCACAAAATCGAGTTCCTTATACGATACATTAAAATTTTAATATACAGAATTCGCCTATTTTGCATTTATATACTTAATAAAAAACATATTGTTATTATTAAGATAATATCATATATATATGAAATATATAAACAATTTATCATCATCAGTATATATGTATACATGCATGCATATACATCCAATCACTTATTATTCAAAATATAATTAAACCGCAATATGATCTTATAATATTATTATTCGTATGTAATATATTATTAATTTTTGGAATATATATAAATATAAATGTAAATGGATTTTCATGCGTTAAGAAAAATACAATTTTTATTTTCTATTATTGCTTTTTTATCGTTTATTTGCATTATTGAAACCCTAACATTATTCAGTTATTATATTATTCAAACGCGAAAACTATAAACAAAAGTGATATGAATAAATATATGTATAATCAACATATATAGGTTTTTATCTATTCAAAAACTTAATAAATAAATACAAAGAATTATTTACAATTTTGAACTTAAACATTACAATTATTTTGTATTTATATTTATATCATTCATATACATATATATACAATATAAAGTTAAGGCATAGACGATTGTGTTATGATATATATATATATTTCTTTTACAAAATTAAATTAAAAATAAAATTAATTCGTTAATAAGCAATTCAGATGTTGTTGTTTCGTATATCTTTTTTTAATTTTTATTTTTTATATATATAACTCTGGTCTATAGTGTGTATTATCGTATTATATTTATATATGAAAGAACTTGTATACATTTTCATGAAAACCTCGCTTCTCATTTTATTTAATTTCCATGTTTCTCTTATTAATTTCTTATTAAAAAAAAATATAGAAGAATTAATTCAATCCTTTTGTTTCGCGTCGAATATATACATATAAATATTCACTATATATATATCTAACATTTATTATAAATACATATTTTTATACAGATACAATATATAGATAAAAAAAAATAAGACTAGATATGAAACATCTGTTCGTAATGGCTAATTAAATCTTTCCGACCATTGTTCTTTCTATCCGTTTTATCCGAATACAAAACTATAAAATATATATTTGTTACATTATATATACATATAGTATACAGAATGGTTGGTGATAAAGGATCATACGAATCCGTATATTTAGATGAAATAATTGCGGGGTAGTTTCTCGGTATTTTTTTTATTTTTTTAATTTACTTGAATTTAAATATTTGATTTTTATTAGATTTTTTTATTTTAAATATGATATATATTTTATACCATAAAACAATATATATGCAAATCAATGGTGAAAGATTAATAAACATATAAATTAGTATAATTTTAAAGTAGAATTGTATAAAATAACATCCTGTTAATATTCTTTGTTAATGTATTTTTGTATATATATAAGGTTATGGTATGTATCTATATACTATATATATAGTAAAATTAATATATAAAATATATGTATTATAGATATAAATGCACGTGGATGTACGTACCCGCGTACATATAGATAAATTTTAGGTTTCATTTCATGTTCAAATATATTTCAATAATTTATATATTAGAAATATAAATGTATATATATACGACCGATATACCATACAAATAATTTCATTGAGGAATGGATGGATCTCATATACCTAACATACATAAAATATAAATATATATACAAAAGACAAAGAGTAATTAAAATTTATCTACGTGGGTATTATTAATTTTGTTTTTACAAAATACTTACACAGACTATTTTATCAATATTTTTGTTTTCAATACAATTTTAACGAAACAGAATTATTATACATAGCGGGGATGAAACTGGATATTAAAGATATATTGATATTAGATATCGAATAAAATCTGTAATAATTATTGTAATTATTGTAAATATAAATGCATATATAACTAAAATATAACCTTATAAAACGTCTTATTATAAATCATATATTCATTTTATGATGTCAATATCGCTGCATATAGTAATAATTTAATATTATAGAATGGCAATCGTTTTTTTTTTCTATTTATATCAAAACTCTTAATCGGTGTTTAATTTGATTATTTTAATAAACAACAGAATTATTGAAGTGATAAAATTATATTATATAAATTGTATGTTTGTTATTAAATTGAATGTTGGCCAACATTAAGTATTGTATACCATATGTATTGCGCCAAGCTAAAAATATAGCAAATATTTGATGATGAACAAAAAAATTTTCTTTTATATATACAAATACATATATGGCACAATTCCAAATGTATGTCTTATTTTTTTTTTTCAATATGCAAGCAATCTTATTATATATTCTTTCTTAGAGTTCACCCTATTTGTATACATATATAAATATAGTTTTAATTCTTCTACTTTAATGAACCCTTTTTCAATGCCTTTCACATTTCATACTTTCTCATATATACATATATAATTATATCGTACATTATATATATCTAACTGAATGAACAAGCACATATTGTAAAATTCATTAATACTTTAAATTCAATATATGAACGCAAACATACATATATTTATATATTTTTACAAACATTGATGCATACTGCAATTTCTATATAGCATATATGTATTATGTAAAATAATTCTTCAATAAATTAACACTTAAAATGTAAATTATTAGATGGCATAATGAACTTTAATTTTATTTTTAGACTCGTTATATGTATAATATAAAGGAATGTGAATATATATTTAACATTTGAAAATATCTGTATACCATTTATGGATCTATATATTTTATATGAGATATCAAATTAAATTAAATATTTCATTAATGCATATGTACACTTATCGTTGATGAATATACCTTTTTAAAGTGAAATGTTTGCAAAATATACGAGCAGTTTGTTTATTATATATGAAATCGGATATGTTTATTGTACACATATAATATGTATATAGATAAGTTGTTTTAAAGATTGTTTTTCCAAATTGTATATAAAATATTATTAAAAATGCCGGTAAAGCGTAGACAATTTACATATAGAAACTATTTACAAAAGACCTTACCAACATAACATCATAAATATAAATTTAAAATTAATATTTATAATTAGTTTAATAATCGCACCAACTCCTCATCATTTATTTGGAATAAACACCCCCAACATATTTTTAAATAAACAACTATATATATACTTAACAAAAAGCCTAATAAAGTTTGTCAAAAAAATAATAAAAAATGATTCATGTAATTTGCAACTGCAAAGTTGTACATTTTAATATATGCATTTCTTTTTTCTCTCACCCCCATAACACATATGCAATAAAAAACACAGTATATATCTTTTACAAAAATTTTCAGGATATTTTGTCATTGATTTATATATTTTAAATATTTGTTTGGTATTTTTTTTTACCCTCAATTATATATATATATGTACCATTTAAATTAGTAGATTATTTAACTATTTTGATATACAGTGTGTGTCGAAGTGCCGAAGAGTTCATTAGTATTCTAAGATCTTAATTGAATCGTTTAGATTTTGTTTATACAAAATGAATGGGTTTATAAAAAAAGGACGAGGAACTGCATTTAAAAATTTATAGTTACCATGCATGAATTTAATCAAAAATTTTTATTTCATATACAAAAAAAGGAACTCGCGTATAACATGTTGTATGGGCTATTTTTTTATTTCATCGCATTTAAATATATAGATTTTTATATAAAACTGTGTATTCAAAATGGTATTAAATTATATTGTATAAAATAAACGAATAGTAAATATTATTATATATGTACGACCCCATGCATTCTTGATACAATCAAATAAGTAAATCAAATTTTTTTTGACATATGGAAACAACAAAAATTATGTTTTACGTGTTAATAATTTTAAAATAACACATATTGTAATATTATTTCTTATAGTAAAAATTAATTACACTTTTGAATTATTATAAACGCATATATATAGGATGTTCTTACTATTGGACAAATAAAACTTTCATTCAAAAATAAACAAATTAATACATTAAATAAATAAATAACATTTTAATGATTACAATTTTATTATAGAAATGTATTATTATACATTTATACTTTTATTAAATCTATATTTTATATTTAAAATATACATAAGTATATAACATATACTTCATTGAATGACAACTGACATGTCAATTTAACATTATATGCTATATGTATATAAATTATATAGAGTCCATCATACAATATGCGAATAAATGTATATTTTAACATCATCAAGTAAATAATTCTCTAAATAAATCTAATGGAATTTTGGTGTATACCATATATAAATATATATTTTATGTTACTTTTTATCATTTATATAAAATGCTATATAGGCTTTTATAAAATTGGAGGGTTTTGTTGGATAATAAATACATAAGGATTTTGTATATATGTATGTATATTTAAAATATATGTATGGAACGAATGTGCCTAACTGAATGTGAAAATTTAATAGTGTATTATATTTATATAGATATTAAAATATTTAGAATGTTTATAGGTATATTGAAATAATCAAATGATTTACAGAAATTATTTATATTCGTTAGATAAATAATTGTTATATGTATATATTTATAGATAATTTAAATAAACGATATACGTATATATATATAGAAAACATAATCAATTATTCGATAATTTTCAAATATATAGATAAAATATATCGGATGTAAATGTGAATAAAAATTAATGATATAATATAAACCGTGAAATAATATAATATGTGGTTTGAAAAGTACTGACTATCTTGTAATTATTATAAAAAATTAGTTTTGTTTGAGTTTTGTTTATTTGATGTTCAAAAATCCTATTCGAAACTTTTAATATTTTTTTAATACTAACGATATAGTCTGTTTCTTCCATCATATATGAAGATCGCATTATACTGGTCGAAAATCTTTTACTACTATTTACATGAAGCGATATTTCATTGTAATGCATTATATCCATAATATACAATTCTACATACAAACGAATCTAGATTTGACAGTACTTAAATATTTATGTTTTATTTAATTAACAGCATAAAATTACAAAATATATAACAAATCGCTAAAAAATAAATTGTAAAAACTTATTATCAAATATTATGTTGGTTTTTTTTCGAACAGCGAGCGGTAACTTATAAAAGGTTAACTAGATATATATATTTTAATAATATTAACTAATTTTCATTTATCAGAAATGATATTTTTTGTAATAATGCAAAGAAATATATAGATAAATATATAGGGTATGTATTGCCAAAGATATAGTAAACAATATATATATATGATTTCTATATAGTATATATACAATAATGTTTATTTTGATATATATTTTCGCTTCGCGCATATTATAATCATAAAATAATTTGATAACATATTTATATATACAAATATAATTTAGTGTAAAACAAAAAAAACTATATGTATGTATATCTATCACTTATCATGTTAAAAATATTTTAAATGAAAAATAATTGAAATTCTCTTATAATATAATATTTATTTTGAATTAAAATATAAATTAATTCTAACTACAAAGTATAAAAAAAAAATACAAATTCATTAAAATATAATTAAAACGTGCGAGATTATAATCCAAATACTAAAACGGTTGTATTATAAAAAATCCGGATTTTAACGATTATAAAAATTAATTTACTTTTTTTCTAATTTATTTTTTTTTTATTATACAGAAAAGAAAATTAATTAAAAATAATTTTTTTTGCAAATAAACTTTATATACTATATATAAAATATCAATAATTGTGCGTATATGAAAAATTAAACATGCAATGATATAAAAAAACAATTTAATTTTGGATTTTCAACTTGGTATTAATAATACTAATTTTATCATGATTATTATAAACATTAATCGATAGATATGGCGATCGACAAAAATCAAATTACAATTATTATATAAATTTTCCGGTAGTTTATCATTACAATTATCACCGAAACATATTGAACAATATTTATTTGTCGTATCTAAACAATTTAATATGTCATCATGTAAATTCCAGGCACAACCACGATATACAACATTTAATTCATCCACCTTTGTATAACATCCTCTTCGATTGTATGCCTGATATCCTGAACATATTTGTGGAGCCATTCCTTTTCCCGTACGCAAACATTCTTCTTCACCTTGAACATTACTTTGGCATATAATACATGATTGTATTTTAACATTTTGAATATTACAAACACTTGTATTACAAATGTTACAATAATTTTGTTCTTTATACACATTGATATTATCATTATTATTATTATTATTATCATCATTATTACTGTTACTATTATTGCTACTATTATTACTATCATTGTCATTTATTAATGAATTTAAACATAAATTTTGTTGTGACGCCGGTAAATCATAGGTACATCCTCGATGAACGATAACGTCATTAGTACTAGTTGATTCGCTGGTATTATCACCACTGGCCGCCGCATAACTATAATATGTGTAACATGTTTCATTGGCCAATAAATCAACGAAATTATGACAATGTACACCGTCAGTTTTATTATGACCCCATGCACATGATGGATTTGATTCACTACATTGTATACATGATAAATATGGTGGTCGTATTGTATGTGCATTACAATTGTTACCCGTACATATTTGACATTCCAATTGATTTTCCAAACAATATTGATGTATTGATGGATTTTCGGAACTGCATCCACGAAACACTATTGCATTCGACACAAATGTATAACAAAAATTAATTGTATCCGAAGAATTAAAATTGTCGCATTCTATAACAATATCATTGGTAATTTCATTTAACCATACACAATTTGAATTTGTCATTGAATTACATTTAATACATGATGAAAAGGAAGATGTCGATGATGAAACAAACCGCACAACAACGTTTATTATAAAATACATTCCAAGATATGTCGAAATTCGTAAAATAGAAACATTATTGAATAAGGTAATCTCCATTTAACAAACACGAATATACGGGCACAATTAAATTAAATTAAAATAACAAATAAACGATTGTACGACGGAAGTCTAAAGTTTTTTTTATTTGTTATAAAAGCACACGACCAAAAAGAATTGTTTAAATATTTTGTTATTGAATCAATTAGCTTACATTTTAAACTGCGTTAATAAATTATATAAAAATATTTTGTTAAAAAATTGATCAATAAAAACAAAAATAACACATCAATTTTTTTTTTATTTTAAGATTTTTTTTTTCATTTATTTATTATCGATATTGTATATATAAATTAAATTTAAGATAACAGATTTTTTTTGTTCTTTCCATATATATAGAAACGTTTAATTGTTTATCGTCATTGTTATGTGTATTTTTTATATATATATGATATTTTCTATATTTTGTTTACTAATTTATATGAATGATTGTGGCTATATAAATTCAAATAAATATGTATTTAAATTTTTATTTTTCACGATATATTTCATATCAATTTTTCATTTTTTTTTGTTTTTAAATAAAAGATATTTTATTACGTCACTTGGTTACTCTTTGTGTCTGTTGTATTGTTTGTTCTGGTGATATCACATCACATTGACGCATATAGTTTTTTGACAAGTATTTATTGTATATAATTAATATATCTATTAATAATATCATGTTTTTCCAATTAATGGAAACATTTATATCGCAGTAATGTTGATTTTAAATAAATAATTGATATAGAGTTGAATGGGCAGAATGGTGGAAAATGAAAACTATTCATAATTGTAATTATTAATCAAATCTCTAATGAAAACATCTTATTTGAGATTGTTCGATACATTCGATATGAGACATTCGATTCTCAATTGACTTAAACCACATACGACATATATGCGGTTAATATTTTTCAAATATTTAATTTTACCAGAATACTGCTTAAATATAATAACAATATTATATTGATTGTTGTAGATGAAATTATTTTATCTAAATTATCAAATACTATAAAAATTATGTTTGTTTATTTCCTGAAATATAAACAATTTTATAAAACATTTTTTTAAGATATTTAAAAAATATATGTTAATATACAATATACATATTTCAAAAGTAAAATTCATAAAAAAAACAATATTAAATAAATAAATATTCACTTTTAATGTGCTATTTAATACATTATATTCCAATATAAATAAATTATTGTATAATTAATTATCTTTTTATATTTATATTTCTTGTATATATTTACCTTAAATCAACAAATAATTACACATTATAAATACGAAGTAAAATTTAAATATGTGATAATTATTTCTATACAAACCAATTTGTAAAGCTAGATATCCTTATTGGTTATATACACATCCGTATTTATACAATACTCGTGTATATCAAGAAAATAAAGGTAAATAAATATTCATCATATTCTATTTGACATCAGGATATTTTTATACAAACATATGACGTTTATGGTTTATTATATATATAACAGAAAATTTCTATTATTAAACATACACATTTATTTGTACGTATAATATAAATACATAAATGAAAAGTTCAAAAAGTTATGATTATTTATTCAAATGGGTATATATATATGCATATAGATGAAAATAAATATATATACGAAAGAAAATATATATATATAGAAAGAGAGCGTTCAATTATAAATCTTTATATAGATTACACATATCACTTGCATTTTCTTACGTATATGTATTTAATACCATCATAAATATCCTTTATATAAATACATATTGCAAATTTTATATATATATATGAAGACCAATAATGTGTTAATATTAACTGATAACATAAATAAATAAGTATTTTTCTCATTTTCTCATTTGTACATAAATCGAAGGCTTTTTTTTACATTTATTTAAACAAAATCCACGTGGTTTATAATAAAAGTATATATAAGGACAAGAATATATACTTTATTTTATTTAATATACAAAAAGGATATATGGATAAGAACGCCTGCGAATTTAAACTGAACTGAATTGAACGGATGGGAATTTTATGTATATAAAAAAAAATCACATTTTCTTATTATTTTAATATTAATAAAACAATAAATTTTAATAATCAATTTGTTAATTAAAACACTGTTAATTAAAACACATTAATATAATATAATAATGTTTTTCGCTATACATTATTGAACTGTTTTGAACTATAAGATATAATCGCACGTGTTTTAATATTAAAATATATATATGTATATATGCGTTTAATAAACAAACACAATCCATGGACTAACTTTAAATGCTTTCAGTTTATATTTAATAATAAGCATGTATTTTTTATATACAATATACTTTTGCATATGTATTTTTTATGTACTATAGCCAAATATAGAGCTTTTAGCAGTTCAAGTAAATTTTGGCGCATCATTGATAATATTTTTGGTTCTCATTTATCTCTGAATAATTTTATGAACACAATTTTGCATATGCGGGTATTTTTATATATACACATATAATATATAGAAATGAAAATATGCAATATATATACATAAATTTGCGAAATATATAATATGTATATAGATATAGAAATAAATAGATATACCAAAGGAGAAACCACTTATGTTATTTGTATATACATATAGAAAAATGTTTTCAACAACATGTATATATATATATATAAATAAAGATACAATTGATGATGCAGTTTAAAATTATTCCGAATCAGTTTAATATGATCCGTGCTGTTACTTGGTTGTACATTATTTTATCGTACACGAGATAAATTGTCAGTTATGTTATAATTATATAGTGTATTTAAAAATTTAAATTGTTAATAATGTGATCTAAATTTTTATCTTTGTTTTTATGTGTTAAATGTGTTCATTATAACTTTAATAGTAATTTATGATTTATTTTATCTAAATTATTTTGAAAAATGGAAACTCATAATTTATTAAGTGAAATCCAATAATTCAAGTAGTTTATTTTAAATTTTAAAATTGTATGCACATTTATAATAAAATAATTAAAATTTTATTAAGACTTTAAAAAAAAAATGAAAAAAAAAAAAGTTTGTTAAGTGAGCTAAAAATAATTCAAATTTAATAATAAACTTAACTAGTGTATATAGTTTAACTAAAATAAATAGTTTATAAAAATGTTTTAAAGTTTGGTTTGTTTTTGTGCTAAATAATTATTGATGGAAAAATACATTTTTTTTCTTTTATGATTTTATATATATATATATATGTTTATTTGTTTATAAAATGAATGTTTAATTAAAAAAAATACAATTTTCAAAATAACAAAAAAATATGTGTATACATATTTGAATAAAAAATTAGTTATGAATTATGATATATGATGATGATGATTTTGATGATGTATGAAAATAAGAAAAAAATGTATAATAGAATTTGTTATAAATAATATATAGATATATATATACCTGTACTATATATGCATATATATGGTAAGAACCATGTTTAATGTTTATAATAATAGGATAACAGGGATAACAATGCATTTGGGAATTCTAATGGTATTTACAAGTTTAGTAAAAAGTAAGTTTACCAATTTTACTCCTTATCTTTTCTTTTTATATATAGTATATAATTATATATAGAATTTAACATATATGTTTAACAAATATATAATATCTTGTCGTATATTTAAACAATCTATATGTATATACATAAAAGTTATATGTGATGATATGTGAATGGAAATGAAATGCATTGTGAATTTATTAATAATATATGTGTTTTGTGTATATATAGTTTAACTACATAGAAATATAATAAATGTATATCTGCAAATATGCATATATTTAACAACATATGTACGCAGTACACATATACAATATAATAATAATTATAAGTCTTATTTTAAAAACACATATCTTCATATAAACAACATTAACATATTTCAGAAAAGTTTTTATGACTTTATATTTTCAGTATAGTATATATTTGAAATAGAATTCTTATATGTATAAGTTTATTGCTAAAACATTTTGATGGACTTTCATAATTTCACACTATTTTGGTTTAAATTCACATCAACATTACATTAATAAGATAAAATTTTAAATATTTATATATACATGCGATCAATAAATCTTAATCACTAACACTACATATATATGTATATATATATATAATAAGCATATATATTATTGGGAAAACTAAAAAATAGAATTACAAAATCTTATAGAAAATTATCCATTAAAAATGAATTAACGATATTCTCTATATGTTTGTATATACATATATAAATATTTAATATTATTATCGCTCTAAATAAATTCTTAAATAAATTCGTTTTATACAGAAATAAAATTTGTGAATATTTTTTATGACTTAATAATAATAAATAATAAAATTAAAGTAGTAATATTTATATACTGTTAAATATATCTTCAAAAATACAAGTGTTTTCGAATTATCCGCTCTGATGGTAAATCTAACTTAATGTATACATTTTTAAACTTTTTCGGGCTCGGCTTCGGATATTAAATCTCCAACAAAATTAGATATCGTAGATGTAATCACTAAAAGTTCGATACTACACGTTCGATTTTAATAATTGCAATAAATCTATTTGAATTATTATTTTTTAATAAAATATAATCAATTGTTTTTGGGAACTATTTGATACGGTTGTTAATTAATAAAAATGAATACAGTTAATTTCTTAGTTGCGTCGATATTTTTATAAATATAAAAGATAAATATATAAAAGGTAAAATAAAATATTACAACATATTTTAATCTTCCATAAAAACAGAAAATTATAATAGTATTATTTTTTAGTAAATTAACACTAATTCTATAGCCTGAAAATTAAGTATATTATATTAAAGTATATTACGTTAAAGTGAATTGGAATAAATTAAAAGTGCATTTTATGAAATGGCGAACATTCCATTTCCTGTAATGAAAAGTAATGATTAAAATAGACATATAAGTCAAAATAAAATTATGCATAATTTTTTAATAATTCATTTTATCCTCAAATTGGTATTTATAATTATTTGAAAAGCATGAATACGAGCACTAGAGTTATCTTTAATTAGAAAACAATATCGAATTAATTACTTCTGTTTGTTTCTTATTTTATTGCTAAAAATTTTAACATCAAAATATATTTGTTTTAAACTATAATTTCATTATGATACGGGTAAAATGTCAATTTAGACAAACAATTATTTCGGTAATACTTTTAATTGAAATTTATTTAATTTATTAAAAATCTACATCGATATTTATTTATTATATATGAAAATTTCAAAAATTACTAAACTTTTTTGCGTTGCGTTTTTTGGGGAAAGAAACGTTTAATAACTTTTAATCATTTTAGGAAGAACATAATTTTAGGAAGATATCCATTATGTGTTAAGAATTCGACTGATTACCTTTTTATGGAAAACTATTCTACTATTGTAAAGTATAATATGTAGGAAATATTTAAATTTAACTTTTAATTTTGAACTAATAACAGAGATTATTAGGAAATTATTAACCAAAAATCTCTGATATATATGTATTTGATGATAAATTTGATACTTATATATAAAATTAGCATTGTCAATTTCTGAAAATATATCAACCAAAAAAAAATATGCTTCGGATTTTAATGAAAATTCATCAAATACAAACATATAACATAATAAATAAATATCATAAAATATTCATTGTTTATTAAAATCAATTTATGAAAAATAAAACAATAAAATTTAAATAATAATAATATAATATATTTATAATTTAAAATTCATATTCTTTTTTCTGTTTTTTTTTTTGTGTTGAATTTATATTATTCAGTCCGCCCAAAACATGTAGATAAAAAAAAATATCCCAATTTTTTTATTTAATTTTTTTTTGAAAATTTATAGTCTGCACCTGTGTTCCAAAATATATTCAACGTTTAATATTATTTAAAATGTCAACGACGAATGAATTGTATG
This sequence comes from Dilophus febrilis, assembly GCA_958336335.1. Lineage (NCBI taxonomy): Eukaryota > Metazoa > Arthropoda > Insecta > Diptera > Bibionidae > Dilophus > Dilophus febrilis. The sequence continues at coordinate 38,948,231 of OY284468.1, forward strand.
TATAAAAGAGAAAATAATGTGTTGAAAAGTTACTCCTCTCCAAAGATACATATATACATTTATTTATGCTATATTATATGGTATTATATATATATATATTCCTACATATATTGTACTATGATTTTGTATACTGCTGTATAAAACACGTATAATATTCTGTATATGATGATGCATAATGTGAGATCATATACCGTACCGTAATTTTATGAAAATACAAATCTATATAATAACAACACCATATATATATATATATATATAGGTGAATATTGTACAAAATGTGTAAAGAATTTGAAGAAATATATATATAATATATACACATTATATATACCTAAACAATGCATATAAATAAACTGTATAAGTATAAATATATACCTCTTTCTGTATGTTTATGTACCACGTATTATATAAATTGTACCATATTTATGTACTATTTTATATATGTATAAAAAAAAATAAATATATCCGTACAAAAGTAGTGAAAGTTGAACCGCAGGTGTTTCAGACGTGAGTTTTTGCTGTTACTATATATAGTTCTGATGTATTTTTTTATCAAAAAACAAAAAAGGATTTAAACAATAACATCATAAAAAAATATTTCCTTTATTTTTTTTTATGTTCATAATTTGGTATAATATATATTTTATCAACCATATATATACAACATATATAGAATAGCCCATTCTGTTATTTGTGAAAGCACAGTAACGCGATAGCGATATTATAAATAGAGCAATGGACACATAATAAATTTAATCCAAAATTTATAATTTAAATTCATCTTTATAGATTTATTTATTTATCAGTGTAATGCATCATGTATTTAAATGTATAAATTAAATAAATCCGGTATAATCACATACATTTTATATCTATACTCTTTACGGAAATAAATAGATAATTTATAGAAATGTAAATGATTTTTCTGTGCTACAATTCATATTAAATATGTCAACAAATAAAATAAAATAAAAGGAAATTTATTCTATATAAGAATATACATTACATTATACAACAGCTTAATATGAACGCATATAAGTTTAGGAGGATAAGTATATTATTTTATATTCATTTATATATCTATAATATATTTATATAAAATGTAATATAACATTAATGTTTATTATCATTTGTATATCATAATGGAGGAATGCATTGCTCTTTATAACCTTAAATAACAACAGATTTTTACTATTAAAAAGTAAAGACAATTTTACAGTTTATTGGGTAAATATATATGTGAGAATTCGTATTCCATACGAGTAGATAGATAAAAAAAATAAATAATATATGTTTTATTTTGTTATATTTTATAGGATCTCGTTATGTGGAGGTTTATTTTATCATATATATATATACATATATTTTTATTTCAAACAATAATATATGTATATATGTAATATACAAATGTACTCTTCAGTTTTCATACATGTAATTTGTTTTGAAACATATATAAACGATGGTTCCCCAAGTCCCAACTATAAAACATTAAGAAATACAATGCTATAAAAGCTTTATAATATTATATACGTCGTACACGTATAAGCATATAGATATATATATATATATATATATTCGAATTCCTTCCATATAAAAATGTCACACTTTTCTGAACGTATATATACATAAAATATACAATATTCATATATAAATATATGTACATATAGGTAGATATAATTGTGTATAGAATGGAATACAGTTTATTTGATAATAAATTACATTGGAAATTGGTCTGTATATTATATATACATTATACCATACTTATATGAAAGAAATATATATATATATAAATAAATATGCATGTTATATGTACAAATGAAGAACATATATGTGAAAAATTTATATATTTTGTATATTTGAAAGAAAGAAATACTCGTAAAATATCAGAGTTTTATTATTATTAAATATTTTCTTTAAAAAATCTGGCACTAATAGCTTTATTTTGTTTTTAGTTTTGTGTTTCTGCAAATAAGGATTTTTTTATTTTATTTTATTTCGTAAGAAAATTTATCATCATGAAATATATTTTATTACATATAAAAAAAAACAGATATTATATTATATTCACAATTATACTCATCTTTTATAGCTCATCATGTATAAACCATATCATTCGCATTACATTATAAATAATCATATATTTATATGTTTTGTTTTAAACATGGACATGAATATTTATGTCTGATAATATATTATGACAAACTATTTTATGTACATTTATATAGTTTTATACAAAACAAAGACATTTATTTTCTTATAAATGATTCAATCTATATAAGAGATTTATTAATAAATAATTAACCATATATATGAATGTCATAATTAAAAATCTATGATCGATCAAAGGTGTTCACGATAACCAGGAAAATTAATTATATATAGAAACATTTAATAAAATATTACTAATATTTCAATTTTCAGTGAAATGTCTTTGAACGAAAATCCTGGCATTTATTTAACGTCTACCCGGGGAGTGATCCTTTTAATACGTCCTTATATAATTTGAAAGTTCATTAATTTTCGAATTTTTTATAATGAAGAATATTTTGAAAGCGGGTCAATTTATAGGAGTGATCTGCTCAAAATTATACTTATAATCTTACCATTTTTTGTTTTGATTATTAACCACATTTCTTGTTATTGTGATATATATGGTGTTGGTTTGTTTAATTAATTATATCGATATCGATATTTTCAAGAGTAATGATATCTACATTTCCATTTAGAATTAATTAATTTTATTATAAATAACAAATATAACAAAGCATATAATTCACTGAATTAGCAATTAAATTGCAAAGAATTTTAAAAGAAATTTTAACATTTTAAGTCTTTTCATCAGCAGATTTAATTGATATAGAAATTTTACGAATTATTATATATCAAATAATAAGATTTTATTTATATAGCAAAATCTTTATCCATAAATATATAATAAATATGTATAAACCGTAAAATAATAATAAAATATTAAAAAAATTCAAAGTTTATTGGATTATGAATTTCATTTAAAATTAAATTTTATATATATATTAAATGTAAAGAAAAGTATACATATAATATAGAGATGAGTGATAAGAAAATGAATAATTTATTATTATTATCCAACACCGCAAGAATTATTTTGACTGATTGATGCTATCGGTATATGGTTTACATACATATATTTATGTAAATAAATTCAAGTTTATATAAATTCTTGCACTAAATAAATTTAAGTTTTTATATAAATGCATTTTATAGCGAAAAAAATATAATTCAAAGAAATATACGTTTAAATATATAATATAATATAAATGTTATTAAAAATGTGTTAAACATATTGTAAAAACCTTTGTATATATATAATTTTTAATAAACTATATATAAACTTTTTAATATATATATATATAGAATTTTATAACTATATAAGTTAAAATTTTTTTTTTAAAACTTAACTTTTTAACCTTTTCTTATTTCTACATTACAAATAACATATAAATTATATAAAAGACTAAATAATTTAACTTATAAAAAATACATATATATATATGGAATACATTTACCATTTAAGTTACAAACAACAATGTAGTATATATTTATAGATGTATATAAGAATGAAATAATAATGCACATTGCAAATTCATACATTATATACACCACAAAACTATAAATATGTATTATTACGTGGTATTATTCAGTTAGTTATATTTTTTCATTTTATATATGTTTGTATACTAACATCTAACATATATAAAGTACTTTGAAATATAATATGAAAACCCAAAAAAGGGAAAAGAAACAATTCTCATATATATATATAAATTATTATTGTAGACATTTAACAGTAATGTGACATTTATCTACAACACAATGTTTTCCTAATTTTATCTTTATTTCTTTATATTCTATAATCTATATATATATATATATATATACAAACTTTATTTATACCGTAGTATATAAAACTCATTAAATATTAACGAAACAGGACATTAACAGGATAACAGAGGATATATAAAAATGTTCTATTTGATATTATTAAGTATATAATTGGACGTATACATCGTTTTTTTTAATGTTTGGTTCTATATAAAGTTAAAATTTATTGTATATAACGTACAAGTGAAAAAAAAAATTATAGTTTTTTCTTATTTATATTATTAATGTTACAACTCTACGGGCAAAATATACCTTAAAGAGCATACTATTATTTTTGATTGCTAAACTGTATAATAGAAAAGTAATTAACATTATGTGTACATAATAAAATCTAGGAAAACTAATTATATTATGTGATATTTTATAAAAAAAAAAGGAAACATTTTCTGATATTTTAAAATAACAATTAATCGCGATTGATTAAAAAAACGCATATAATTTTCTTATAGTGTTTTTTTAATTTCTGAGAATTTTCTTAATTTTCTTATAGTGTATTATGTTTTTAAAATACTATAATCAAAAATATTGTTTTTTTTTTATTTTCCTAAAAAACGTTAAATATATTTTATATTTATAAGTATATATTATAAAATTATTATTTTTTATAGCATATTTCACAAACACTATATACATTCATTTTACACATTCAGAATGCTTTCTTTATTATAAATAATTTTTCTTTACTTACGGAAAAATGATACAAACTTTCATTTAAATTAAACTTAATTTTCATATAATAGAAAAAATAAATATATATTATATAAATATACTTTATATATTATAAAAACCACGTTTTCTGATGACTTTAGTTTTGAAAATTTGTTGTGCTTTTTAATATACAATAAAGTACAAAACATATAAAAAAATATGACAACCATCAACATTTTTGAACAAATGAATTTTCTGAACAATTTATTATTTTACTGTAATTAAATGCATATAATATTTTTTGTAAATTATATCAATTTTTTTTTGTATATGTATCATAATTATACATGTAGTTCAGTTGTAGTACACGAAATTGTATACAATATAATACCATCGTCATATAAATAAATATGTGCGGTTTTAATTAATGCATATTTATTTATTTTTTAATGAGGATAATCAAATTAAATGGTTAAAATATTAATAAATGATGAGGTTCCATGAATCTAAAATGATTTTTTTTGCTCAACAATTATTATAAACGTATTTGAATCACCATATAATTATTTGGAATTTATTATTTTTATATAATCAATTTTATTCAAAAAAAAACCATATCGCAAAAACATATAGTTTTATTAATACTATAAAAATGTTTTTTTCTTCGTCAAATATATACAGTCTAGAAAAATTCTATAATAATATATTCCATATCCTTATATGGGAGGTTAGGTGGTACATTACATTTTAAATAATTTATATGTTCGTGTATTATATCTTATATATATATCCTTATGGTATATAATAATATAAAATATATATTTCCTTTAACCATATAATAATGTAATGTATCCTATATATATATATATATATATATAATCTATATATTTGATACTATTGCAATGTTATAGTCATTTATACTTCAAACAATTACTTGTACAGTTCAATTATTCATGTTCGTGTTATTCTCTTAAAAAAAAATTAAACGAATAAAGGAAAGAAAACAGATAGAGCTATCCAGCAATTATATAGATATATATATGTTCTATAAAAGAAGAAAACACAAAATTACTATTAATTTATTTTAAATTAGAACATTAATTATCCTTTTATTTACTTCAAAATTTCAAAAAAAAAAATGTATGCTATTAAATGATGCTTGGTTGAATAAGTGTATATACATATATATTTAAAAAAAAAAAACTTTTGTATATATTGATTAGACAGTTTCAGATAATGCATATATTTATTTTTTTTTATACAATATAAATTATGAAAATATATAAAAAATAAGGAAAAAATAACATCAAATTGTTCAAATCCTGAATAAGTCTATTGTGTTTAGTTCATTTACATGTATAGATAAAATGAAATTGATAAGTGATTTAATTGTATATATATGAAGTTATAGATTAAATGAATCATTTGTAATAAAGTTTTACAAGGAAAAAAGATACTATAAAAAAACTAATAGTAACAATTTGTTTAAATTTGTCTAAATGCGGTCAAACATATGTTTTATTTGCGGAATAAATAAAACTTGAATAATAAAAATTTTCTTATGCAACCATTTTATATATGGTTGACAACTATATAATTCATAGTACTATTTTTATGAAAACTAAAGAATGAAATAACTTTATCTATTAATGTGTTTTTTTTTTGCATTTTTATTAATGATCTTTTACAAGTTATTAAGTCTTTAACAGTATCTCATAATTGTTTGAAAGGTTTTGATGTATGTTTTGGAGATAAAAAATATGAAGAAAACACCCTTTTTAGTACCGTCTCCCCCATACATCAGAACAATTCAATATTAATTCATGTATATAGTAAAATTGTGTATTAAATCTAATATTATAAATATATACAATAAGAAAAAAAAATAGAAAAAAAAAATTATGTTAAAAAAATTAATTGTAACATTACATTTTATTTAATTTTTTTCAATAAATTTTCAGATGTTTTAACATTTGAACCAGAATTTATTGAGCCAATAGTGAATATATCAGTGGCAGTTGGTAGAGATGCTTCATTTATTTGTCATGTACGTCATTTAGGTGGATTTAGGGTAAATATAAATTATTGATCATAATAAATAATAGTTAAGAATTGGTATAATTTAACATTAAAAATGTATAGATTTATTAATATATATAAATGATGTGTTTATGTTTTTTTAAATTAAAGATTATTTGGAGTTTTATTACAAATTGTATTTAAGTTTCTTTTTTCATTACGACATTTATCATATATGTTCAAGAATTTGATAGTGTTATGAAAAGCAATTTCACGCGTTATATGACAATTTATATATTATACATGGAGTTTAACTTTAAATGGAAAATTATATTAAAAAAAACATATGACATTTTCACGTGAAGAATTTAATAAAATTATAATATAAATTTCAACACATCCTGATATAAATTAAAGTTAATTTAACCAAAACTATATATATACTATTTATATATAAATTGAATATATTTTATAATAGAATTTAAAAGTTAATCTCATATAATATTATATATTGCAATATATACAAATAAATAATTTTTATAATTTAGGTGGGATGGGTTAAAGCAGATACAAAAGCAATTCAAGCCATTCATGAACATGTCATTACACACAATCACCGGGTTTCTGTATCGCAAAGAGATTTAATGGCTTGGAAGTTAACCATTAAATCTGTTACTGCAGAAGATCGTGGAGGTTATATGTGTCAACTAAATACGGATCCTATGAAAAGTCAGGTATATCTACACAAGTTTTTGAGTATAATTTAATTTAGCTATATATATATTTTATATTATGTGTTGAATGTAATAAAAGTTTTTGAACATGTCTCATAGAATATCACATATAAATAGTTAGTTATACTTTATATTATGTTATAATAAAATAAGATATACAATAATACATTCATTGTATTTCGATATATATATAGGTGTATATAATAAATTGGCAAATTAGAAACTAAATACTAAACTAACTATCAACTTTTTCAGTATATATATAAATGTGTTGTGTATATATCCAATTGAATTGAATCTATATATAATATATTCATTTTATACGTATGCATATATTTATTCGTATTTAGGTTACAAAATTACCAATTATTTAAAGAAACTAATGCGATTTCATAGATAGATATATATTATATAGATATATATATAGCCATACAGTATATATTCATCCAGTTTATAATATATACAAATACATATATAAAATAAATTAATGCAAATTTTATTGTGCATTTGAATGTTCAGTTCATATACTATTATAAATACATAGATTTGCATACATATGTATACTTTTGTAAACGTAATTTATTTTATAATGACTAACTCGCTGCCTTTGAATCCTTTTAAATGTACATCATATATCAAAATCAATTAGTGTATATGTACCGTATATATAATTATCAATAAAACTATAAATCATTGTATACTATATTATACAATTTATTCTGTTGAATATATTTACCATTCCAATTTCATTTTGTATAATTATATTAAACCCTATGTATAACATTATATATGTATATAAGAAGATCAACAAAATATTAACTTTCTTTATTATATTTAGAAACTTCTTATTAAATGTATATATTAACTTATAGGTTAATTCATTTTTTGGATAAATGAATTCAATTTGATTTGTTAAATAAAAAATTATATTATAATTGAATATAACCGATTCTATACATAAAAACTCGATTTGCTTAAAATATGTTTTGTGGTTTGTTCTAAAGTGGGACAGGAAAAATATGATATAAATATATTACAATTATGAAATGAAATATAGAAAATGAATAACAAAATGAAATTATTATATATCATATATAATAATTCGTTAATGTATTAAATATACAAAATACATCAATTTAATTAAAATTATGTTAACAATAAAGTGTTTATTTTTAACACAATGGATTTTTTTTTTGTAATCATTAATGTATGTAATATACGATTATATAAAATTAAACGTGATATAAAAATTAAATCCATTTGGACAGGTAATTTTGTTAACACAACGCGAACATATTTAAAAGAAAAAATATAAAAAAGTTGATTATTTTTAAAAATATAAATCCCAAATATTTCTATAATATATATTTGAAACCGATTTTATTGTATCATATTCCAAAATTTTGCTTATGAATTTGTTTATAATAGACGGATTACCTTAAAAGACATACTCTAGAAAATATGAATTTGAATTATCTTTTTCTATAATGCTTTGCTTTACTTTACTCTATCAAAAATAACAATCTTGATAGAAATGACATAGCGTTGAATTTCGAAAAAATAAATTGACCCCACACCATTTAAACATTTATAAAATTGTTATTTCTATATATGACTGAATAACTTTTTTTTATTGCACACAACCAGAATTAAATTTATTTGATGATGACAATTATATATAAATTATATTTTATTCGCATTATTCTCTTCATTATTTTATATAAATTTTAAACAATTTTTCGTTCACATCAAATTATAAACACTCATTATAATAAAGGATTTTTGTTTTTTTTTTCATTTAATTGGTTTTATAAAATGCATGTTTATCAACTGCAATTATACATAAACGATATAAAACGATTTTTATTTTAATTTCTATATACAAAGTGACAAATAATATTGATGTCGATTATTTTTATATATTATTTAATTTTTTTTTGTTCTGTGCCTATATGTATTGTGTATTTCAAATATTGTGTTCGTGAAATTGCAGAATAAAGTGAATCAATATGCAAAATATGAAATTCATCAGTAATTCAAAAAAAAAAATAAATAAATAAAAATAGGTTACGGATTCGGTTCCTGTGCAGTTGACATATAAATCATAAAAAAATTATGAACTTAATATTATTATATATAATAGATAGAAATTATAGATAGATTATCATATAGATGAGAGAAATGTATTATGGAATCAATGCAATTGTATTTTTATGGATAGTAATAAATATATATAAATTTGAATGTCAATCGGTTATACATATTTTTATTTGTATGTCATATTTTAAATCATTGAAAATACCTCAAATATTCATGTGTATTTAATAATATATAAAATTTTGTGGTAAATAATATACTTAAAAAATTGTTAACATTTTATTATTTTATGTATCCGAATACGATTTTATTTTATTATGGTTATTTAATTGTGATTTTTGTCGGTTATTATATTTCAGATTGGTTATTTAGATGTGGTTATACCACCTGATTTTATACCTGAAGATACCTCTTCAGATGTCATTGTTCCAGAAGGAAGTACCGTAAAATTAACATGCAGGTAAATCATTTATAAGTTAATATTATTAAGATTTTCGCGCACTGTATATATACAAAACGCAACCCATCATACACAAACAGCTTTTATGACAAATGTATTTTATATGTTCAGATGAGATACGCATAAAATAATAAATATATATTAAATATGTATATATTTTTGTGACATCACAAAAAACAACATTAAAGAAAATAACTATATTATGATTATATCCTTCTATATATATATATATATATATATTATTATTATTATTATTATATATTATTATATATATATTACTTGATCTATTTAAAAAAAAATGCTGAATATATATTTTTGTTGCAATAGATTTAAAATTATTATGAAGAAAATATTGTGAAATAAAGTATATAATATTAGTACAATTTTATATTAATATATATAAAGAAAAATATTAATTTTATTTTTTTATGTATAAAAATTTTCATTTTTAACATACATATACTTGAAATAAAAATTTAAAAAAGCAAACACCAGGCAAATACACTCATATATACAAAATAACATCATATCGTATATATGCATATGTATAACAAAACAGAGATATACACTTATAAAAAATAAAATAAAAATGAACACATAAAATACATCAAAAAGTTTTTCTTAATTTGAAATTAATTTACTCTGCCATAAGCTTTTTACGATCACAAAACACACCGACGAGATTGAACACAGCAGTAAAGTATAGACAGAAAAACTTTTTCTATATACATATATAACTATATATATATATATATATATATATATCTATACTGTTTATAATATATCCCATCCATATAAATACGTATAGTATAGAGAGTAGTAAATATTTTAGTTAATAAATAGTATATTTATATGTCAGTCTGTTACCAGTATAAATAAATTTACCCCATATAACATAATAAAGGGATAAATATGGATGGATCTATATAAATATAAAGGGTGTATTATATATATAAATATAGTAAATGATACTATATATACATATATATAAAAGGATTATAAAGCTTTATGTCAAAAGTTTTTCTTTTCCTTTTTTTTTTTATATATATTAACGACAATACCTATTTTTATTCAATGATTATACCTCTATGCAATTATGCATATATGGTATCTATTTGATAATTCAAATCATAATATTATCGTGAGTATAATATTGTAAAAATTAAAAAAAAAAAAAATTCTAATGAATTATTATATCATAAAGTTATTTTATTTTTTTTTTGTAAAAAAGGACAATTTCAATAGAAATATCTATCATCATTCATTCAAACTTTAATTTTTTATATTATAAATAATAATAATTTAAATATGCTTTTTAGAATAATGATTTTGCAAATTACATTCGAATCATCTATTTCATAGTTATTGATTTATATAAAAAATTAAAAATAACAATATAACTTTTGTTCTAATCCTAATTTATATCCTAAAAATGATATAGAGCACGAGGATATCCACATCCGAATGTAACATGGCGAAGAGAAGATGGAGCCGAAATTGTATTGAAAGATAATGCTGGAACAAAACAATTAGGTAAACAATTTTATAATTCAGAATAAATAATTTATATATATAGAAAAAAAGGTTAAGATAGATTTTTCGTGTTTTCCTTTCTATATATTTATATTAATTGTTCTTTTAAACATTTATTCCCCGTACATGTAGTTACATCGTTTTTTGGTGAAATACTAAAATTATCAAAATTATCAAGAAGTGAAATGGGTTCATATTTGTGTATAGCATCAAATGGTATTCCGCCATCGGTATCAAAGAGAATTGCATTAAATATTCATTGTAAGTATTCGCATTAGATTGTAATTTTATGATTTAGGAAAAAATAAATTACGCTTAATTAAATTAAGTTAATTTTTTAGTAAAAAAAAAAGCATTATAATCTATTACAAGATATTTGGTATTTTAATGCACTAAATCTATACAATGCAATTGATAAGCTTAAGCAATTTATATAGACTGTGATTATCGGTCACAATTCTGTCTAGAAAATAATTACTTTTTTCTTATAAAAGATATATAATAATATTTTGCTGTTTCTATAAGTTTAATAGTTTTCTTCATAAAATTATAAAGTGTAAAAAATATCGATACATTGTCGAAGATACATCATATATATATATATATATATATATATATATATATATATATATATATATATATAACACTATCGATTTATATTATATATTTTCAAGAAATAGTTTTTCTTCAAAGTTATAATTTAATGTGTTTGTATGTGCATGTTTTATGGTATTACATATATTTATCTGATATGTATAAATAAAATGTAACCTTCTCTATTAACCTAAATGTATATTCAGTACGGAAATGTTAAATACTACTATACGAACCTATAAATTATAATAAAAAAAAAACATAATATTATCATTGCATATACTATTTGTATATTTATATACATATATATATGGGAATGTTTACAGGTTTTTTTGTGGTGTATCTTATTGCATATCATCAAACAATGCTTATATACATATACAGAGTGTTTCATTAAAAGTTTTAATGAAAAAAGTAAAATTATGTAAAACAAATTGAACATGAATATATTTGGTGTTTTTCATTTATCTCTTTAATCCATTTCTTCACCATATTTGTGTGAATCAGAGTCCTTACAATTGTAAATTATTTCATGTTTTCACTGTTACACATATTATTACAATATAATACAGGAATGTTACAATTTTACAACAAACAAATGAATATTAAAATTAAAGGAAAATATAATAGAATCCTTTATTGAGGGAACCATTCGAATGAACGACATTGTTAGATGATAACAGAGCCTTTTTGTATTATAAATGGTTATACATGCAATCTATATGTATATACATAAAAAAACTAAATATGTGTATATAAAATACTACATTGGATATACAACATTATTGGAAAACATTGCACATTTTTATTATTATAAAGTGGTATATGTGTTTGTGTAGATAATATATAATATAAGAGCAAAACACCAAACAAGAAAATTACAACTTTTATTTAACAACAAAACTACCATATAATAATCATCTATATATAACTTTATTATATATACACATATAACTATATCATATATATATATTTGTATTATATATATATGGATGAAAAGTACAAACACATTTGTTTTTCTTCAGTTGCATTTTCCATATATATATAATTTTCTGATATTTTTCTTTTTTACTATACACCACTTCTGTATACAAAAATAATATACTAACTAAACTACACTATTTTAAAAAAAAAAGTTTATGTATTTTCTATATATATAAGGTGTAATTTTCAAGCAACCAAATAGGTTTGTGTGTTGAAAAATAATATTATATATATATATATATATATATATATATATATATAGTAGGTATATATTATAAAATTATTTTGTTCATTTTTGTGGTGTATTAGGTATATTATATAAACTTCTTGAAATTTCATAAATGGTATTAAATATATAATAAAAAAATATTTAGTCTAAATTTTTTTTATTACAATTTATTTACGCGAAATTCTCTGCAAAAGTATAGTATACATTTAATTTGAAAATTTATAGTCATGTTATGATGAAAATCATATAAAATATATAAAAAAAAAGATATGATTTTTCATTTAATTTATAATTGATTATATGGTTATTATATTATGAAATATTAAACATATAAATACTTTATATACCAGAATAGATATTAAATTACTATAATTATCTTATTTTTCTATACATAAATAACTACAAATTATATAATAATAAAAATCGTACACATATTGCACATTCATTAATTCTTTATTAATTACATATTATTATATTCAATGTAAAATGTGAGTAACTAAAAACCATAACGTTCACAAAAACATATACACAATCAGTGTACAATTTCAAATGTACAGTAACCAAAAAAAAAAATTCAAAATAATTCTTCACATAAACCCTTTTATTATACCCATTTTCATTGTTCCATTATTTAAACATATACATATATGATGCATAATAATTTTTAACAATTTTATGAGTAAAGACTATCTGTAATCATCAATGAAACCAAAAATAAAATAATATACCATGCATGACCATTTATTTATATGATAATAATGTATGTATATGTATATAGACTTTATCATCACACATATATTTAGAGATATACCAGAGGTATATGAAAGGTACATATACAATTTAGTAAAGGAATATTCTGTTTTTTTTTTTTTTTTTTTTTGTTTCTTGTTATTACAAAATATATTTAAAGCCCTATATACTGTTACTATATATATAAATTCGAAAATTTCCAATATATAATTATAAACTATATATAGAGTTTTCCAAATGAGAATGCATATTACTGATATTAGGTATACCAATAGATAATTTTATATAAAAAGTTATACCATATATAAAATTGCATACACACGTGAATATTCTACTATAGAAAAGTTGAGTTCTTGATATGACGTTGTGTGACATAAAAAAGGGGGATATTTAAAAAGATATGGAAAAATTGTTGATTCTAATAACAAAAAAAAAACTGGTATCAAACATTTCACTTTCCAAATTTTATACAAACGAAAAATTCTTAAAGTAGCCTCAAATATACAAATTTAATGAAATAAATAATACTGTATCATAATTTGGAATTTAAAATGTAAATGTACATATACAATTATTGACATGTATATGGATGCATCCACGCCACATAAGAATATATATATATAAGCATAATAAAAATGCAAAAACGTTTCCAAAAAATTTTCCAAAAAAAATATAAGAAATATTTTGTCCGTTTTTTTTCTGTTATGAATACAAACACATCTACTTGCATTTGTTTTTCATGTTCATATCATTAACAATTTTTCTATATATAATAGTATATATAGCATGATTTTCATGTTATTATATTTGAAATATGAACAAAACTGTAACATATATATGTACTTGTACTATATGTATAAAATGAGAGTTTTATATTGAAAATATATGGTTCTTTCTAGATAATAAATCGAATATAAGTATAGTGCACTTATATAAGTATATTAAATAAATACATATATTTTTTAATATTTTTGTGTTTTACGTTGCAGTGACGTTGTAATACAAAAGTATATACATTTCTTTTATAAATGGTCAGTAAAATCTATACATATAAATATATTTTCGAAATTTAAAAATTGCCGATATATGAATTCTGTATATATCTTTATAAAAACAATGGAGTAATTATTACATAAGCTATTTTTAATTATTTTTCTCAATTTATAATTAACCTATATCAAAAAAAGTATAAATAAAATCTATATATTATGTTTCATGTATAAGGGTAAAGAAAGAAACTTAGAATATATAAAGTCAATAAAATAAAACTAATGGATAAATATATCAATTAATCTCTCAAAAAATTATAGTAAAGTTCTTAAATAAATACTTAAAACCGCATAACATAGATTGATATATAATATAATCGTGTAATACTATTATGCTTTATTACAGTGAAAATTTAGAAATCGATCTTGCCAAAAATTATATAAATATAATCATTATGAAACTATATGAAAATATTCCCATGTTTATTAATACGTTTATTATATTATTTTATGTATATTTATTTTACAGTTCATCCAGTCATTAATGTTCGTAATCAATTGGTTGGTTCACCTTTTGAAAATGATGTAACCTTAGAATGTGACGTTGAAGCATCTCCAAAATCTATAAATTATTGGGTTAGAGATACAGGTAAGTCTATATATACAGCTTATAAATATAAGAATATACAAATTAAATTTATATCTCTTCTTTGTATAAGCATATATTATAGCAATGCAAAATAACGCTAATTGATATCTAATTTATATAATATTTATCTATAATATATTAAATATATGCTAATGAGATACATAAAATTCAAACATGTAGAACACATATATTTTTATATTTTAAAATATATTCAGATATAATTTTATTTACAGTATCAATAATAAATACTTATCCTCGTGTTTAATGCGCTTATTTAGAAATTTGATTAATCTTTTAAGTTGTACTAACAAATATATTTCTGAAAGAAACAAATACACATTTGGTAACAGGTAACCAAATTCAATATAATGAATGCAAAATTTTATAATATACATAAATTATTAAACTTTTTGTATGATTGATACTGTCTTGTATATTTAATATATTTATCATTATATATTGCTATTGCTATTCTTTCTATTTATATATATATATATATATACTAATTAAACCTCCTCTATATATTGAACCACATTTAAATGTTAAGTTCATATGAACTTTTCTTAATTTATTTTGGATTTTAATCGATTATTCGATTGATATGCCGTTAAGGTTAATATGTATTGAATATTATATAATATAAATTAAATATATTCCGTATATACATATATAGATAGATCTATAATTTTGTATAAGGTCGTTGGTGAATCAAATATAACTATGCGGTCACATCAATGGTAATATATTATCTATTTGGATATATTTCAATTATGCATATGAGTCGCTTAAATATGTATATATATTTACATATATAGATAGTATATAAGTTGTTAAATGTATATACAATGTTAAAGGTATTATATATATGGATGGATGGATATATATAAGTTAAATTACACGTGTCAAACGATCCATAAATACATGTTCAATTTGATAAACTATTTGCAAATACATAAACCGATTGTGTATAAATACGGACATATCTTTATATATGGTGTATAAATAAATCAGAATCAAAGTACATTAAATTAGCATTGTCCTTTTAATGGAGATACATTATAAATTAATTAAATTTCATATATGTTAATTTTATATAATTATATTTATATACATATATTGTTTTTCTAGATACATAACATATATAGTTTTTCTATAGATGTAAAAAATGTATTTATATTTGAATTATATTTAAAACCATCCTAGATATTCATTTGGTATATATATAGAATAGTTTTTGGAAATGGTTTTTCTTAATTATTATTTTAATACATACAAATATACGTATATAAAGCGATAATATATAGAAAAATAGAAATAATTATAATTTGGTTCATTATGCGAAGAGTAAAACAGTGTACATATAGTAAAAAGATTCATATAATTATATATTTGTATATGTTTGAATATTCTTTAATATAAATGTTAAACCTTAAATTAGAATGACATAAAGCTTTAATGAGTTGAATTATTAATCGTGAAACATTTAGAATAAAAACATCTTACTATATAATATACTATATATAATAAGCATATGCATATGCTTAACAATCCCACATTGTTATAAATTAATGTAATGTCTAAAATTCATGAATAATATTCACCGATGATGAATGGATGACTTAGGTTTTATATATGATAATGACAATAAGTACTGAAATGGTCTAGTTCGATAAAAACTATCCATATCCTATACCTATATGTATGCGGTGTATGGTGTTTATGAAATGCAATATGGAAAATATATACAGCCGATAAAAAATAAGGTTCAACAGAAAAATAAGCGCAAAGAACCAAATAAAAGGATGTAAAAACTTGAAGAATTAGTTTAAAAATTTGTAAACATTTATTTACTGAAAATAATTCAGTCGTATTAATTTTAAATTAATACAGAAAATTTCAATCAACATATAGAGGATTTCCAAGTAAATGTATATATAAAACAATAAACCAACTTATTTTTAAGAATGTGTAAGATATTTGTGGTACTCACATTGTCATGTAATGTATATGTGTGTTTCGTGCACCTATTCGGATAGATTGCATATTAAAAATTATTCGTACTAACCTGTAAAGGAAAAAAAAGAAAAAAACGTTATATATTTATTCAGTTTGATTTGAGATAATTATTAATTAATTAATTAATATATTTTAAATAAATAAAACAATAGTTTTACCTTAAATTAAAATTGTTGAAAAATTTGCTAATCATCAATACACTAATTATATTAAATTTAAACTATTTTCCCGAAAAAGATTTATTTAATTTTGATTTTATTTTACTTTACAATTAAACTTTTACTGCAATTTAAACAAAAAAGTACATACACAATTTCATGTATTTGTTTAAACAAAAGTAATTTTAATTTAAATATACATTTTTAATGAATAAAAAAAAAAATGAAATTAACAAAATCACATCACACTTGAAATGAAAAACAAAACCGACTTTTCGCAAACACTTTTACATTTACATTTATCCAAATCAATAATGAATATTTTTTAATAATCATTAACTGAAACTGGCAAAATTATTTATTTTTTTTTAAATACCATAGTTCTACTTTACTGAATTTTTTTTAACAAATCTTCTTACATTTGATAAAATAACATGATGAATCAAATGTGTATATATGAATATCGTAATTGAACAGTCGAAAACTGTTTTTATTATTACAATGGCATAATGATTTTAGGTTTCAAAATCCAAATTCGAAATTGTGTATCTGATAACACAAAAAAAAGAAAAACAGTTTAATATTATTATTTTTATAAATATAGAAAGCGGAATAATTTTAAAATATAACCAGACAAAACACAAAAGGTGATATATAAACAATACAATTCAATCACGCATATAACAATAACAGAAAAACAAAAACACCTACTCAATAACAATATGTGCTGTATACATTAAATAAACCAAATTAAATTATTGTTATAAACATTATATCAAATAACTTAATCTATAAACGATTTCAATATCAAACCATATACGTATGTAAGTATATATAGCATGATTTATCTATATATTTATACATATACATGTCTTTTCCATAAGCTTATTTTATCCATTCCATTGAATCACGATATAATACATCTACTTTATTATCCCCATTCATGCATTCCTTTATATACATATAGAAATCTATATATATGTATACATAATACACTCTCTTTAAAAGAACCAATCTGTATGTATAGCTATATATATATATATATATTTAATATACACATATTTCTTCCAGTGTAATATATAACCAATCTATAAATGTGTGTAAATACCCACAAAAACTAGACATAAATATATTATATTATCAATCCATATATAAACTATATATATATTATATATATATATATATCATGTAAATGCCATTCGATGTTGTAAAAGTATGTTTTACATCTGTATGTATGTATATGATATGAGAAAATATATATTGTATATAGATAAATGGCTTACCATTTAATTCTAAAGGAAATCCTATTTTATGTTCAATCAACAGGTGAAATGATAGTATCGTCACCTAAATATAATACACAGGATATCACAGTGTCTTTATATGAAACGCATATGACTGTAACCATACGAAAATTTCAAAAAGAAGATATTGGATCTTATCGATGTATTGCAAAAAATTCATTGGGGGAAGTTGATAGTAATATTCGGTTATATGGTAAGAAAATGTATATAAATATATACATTTTATGATTATTATTTAGGATTTTTTTTTCTAGTATATATAGTAACATATATTTATGTAATTTTAATTATAGTCCTTTTCAAAAAAAAGAAAAATAACATTTAATTTTTTTATTCAAAATAATTTCAAATAAAGAAATACCAGATCCAAAGAAAAATATGTTTTCAACAAAATATTCAACAAATGATGTTTTAAAAAAACATCGTCCTAAAAATTTCCAACAAACCGATGATGAAGAACTTATTGGTTCTGCCGAAGATTATGATGACGATATATCAAATATTAATACGAAACCAACAAAAAACACTTTAGATAATAATAATAATAATAATATAAATCCTAATCATTTTAATAATAATAATATTAATAGCAATTTAAATAATTATTTTACTAGCGCTAATAATAATAATAATCGTCATGGTAGTAGTATTAGTGGCAGTAGTGCAAGTAATGGAGGTAATCATTTTGGTGGTGGTAATAATTTAGTTACACGTAAACCATTTCCAATACCCGAAGTTCGTGGTTCAGATAATGAAGTATCTACGGCAATGTCATCAGCAACTGCTGTTTTTAATTACATTTTTATAATCAATATATTTGTATCGGTTTTTATTCAATTTATAATATCATAATGAATGCCAAATTTATATATATATATATAGTGAAATGAATATTATATATGAGATGTATAGATGTGGGTTTATTATCTACAAAAAATTATCTATTATTTTGCTGAATTTTTTAATAACCGTATATATATAAAGGTGTATTTATTATAATTTATTATAATTGTAGATTTATGATTATGGTATATATGAATATATATGATTTTACCGGTGTGAAGAACAAGTAAAAAAATTGCTATATATATAGTAAAACCACACTTTGATAATTGGATACAAAAATTTGTATGTATAAAAATAATTTTCGAATATTTTTACAAATCTATATATATATATATATATATACTGAATCGTTAACGTGTGTATGGATATATAGTTTCGATAAAAGCTCCATAAATTAAAAATTTAAAAACATATTGAAGAGGAAATTTTTTATTTATGAATTTCGTGGGATGAAAACAAAATAAAAATATTTTTACCTATATATGCAATGCAATATAACATACATACATATATTATATATAGTTTTATCATTAATAAATAAAAATAATAAATTTTCTTTCATAAATTATAGAAAGCTTGGGATAATTTATAAATTGAGGTTTTTACTATTATCAAATTATATATTGATATAAATATGCATCCATATATATAGATAAAAAAACTGCAAATATTTAAATGTTGTTGACCTAAAACTTTATTTTATACATTAATATGTAATTTAATAAGTGCATTAAAAAAGTTCATTTTGGCGAAATTTTTTTTAAAAATAAATACTCATTTATTATAATCAATTGACGCAATACAAAATCATACTGTATATGCTAAACAAAAATCTAATAGAAAAATTCGGTGGAAATGATTTAAAATTTAAAGTGCAAAAAATAACGTCTTTAATTTGCATATAGGTCCCTTTAATTTTACGTTATATTGCGGCTCATTAATGTTGAATAAAATATTAATATATAATATAAGAAAATTCAGATATAAAAACTCTACAATATATTTTCATAATATGTAATATGGAACTTGGAATTTTGATTTCTCAATTAAAACCCAAGCATATAGGTACTTTAAGGATATACTAAAACAATTCAGTTTATCTAATGTGAAAAAGATTTGTTTATATGTAACAAATTTATAATTTTTATGGTCAACTAATAATAAAATGAATTTTTGAAATTTTTCTTTTTAAAAAATAAAAAAAACCTTTTACACCGAAAAATATAACATTTTTCCAAATGAAATTCAACCAAATTCCCAAAATAGAAATATAAATTCGTGAAATATATATACTCTTAAGATCGCTTAGCATATTATATATAGTATATAATTATTTCAAATGTTGTTGACAGATCTCTCACACATACCGTATAAAACAATACATAAAAAATAAATATTATGATTAAAAAATAATAATAAAGTATTTTTTTCTATATAAAATATGTAATATGAAAACCACTTGTTAAGGATAAACACAATATATACATACATATGTATATATAAATAGTAATATTAGCATGGCGAACATTAAAAATTGTTATATATATATAATAGAAAACAATGAATAAAGAAATGCTGTAAATAAGGTAAAAACATACAATCTAATTAATTATATAATTAAATTAAAAGCCTAGAGGCTGAAATGAACGAAATGAAAATAATAATAAAAAAATTAATTTTTAATTATAATAATAATTTAAAAATATCAAATCTGTATTTTGCTTATTTATTTACTATATATATATGTATACAATAAATAAAAAAAATGCATATTTTTCTGAAAAATTACCTATATATATATATAAAGTATATATACTCTTATATATTACATAAAAGAAAATAATTTTCAATTTAAAAATAGTTAAATTTTTTGTTAAGTAAATTATACAATAATATAAAATACTAATATAACAAAACAAAAAATTGGAAATACAAACAAATATGTATAATATATTAAAAAATCATATAATTAAATTTATGAGATTTACATGTATAGTTATATACATACTCGTTCGTATATACATGGCTAATCTATATAGACATGTATTTATATATATGTTATACATATATACGCGAATGCATAAAACATTGGAAGATAATTAAATTTTAGTTAAATTTAAAATTGTAAATAATCACTGGATATATATACGCGGCAACATATATTTGTATATATATTTATTTATATAGCAATATAACAATTTAATTTAATTATTTTCAAACTTAAAAAAAAAATCGCTAAAGCAAAAATATTATATTATTGTATATATCTAAAAAAAAAAAAAAAAGAACAAAAATATACAAACAATGCAGTTGACAATAAAAAATAAAAATTTTATATGCAGAAATATGTGGTATAGTTTTTCAAGTTTCAATTTGATTTTATTTTTATTATTATAATCATATATTGAAATTATTATCTCATATATGAAGTTGTTTAATTTATCTATACTCGTTTTTTGCAAATTTCAACATTATAGTCTATATAATTATAAATTTTTTTAGATACTCTTATATTTACAAAATATGTAGATATTGTATAGATATCATTTTGAATTTTCCAACATTCCATCATGTGAATACGCAAAATTTTTGTGTAATTACCATTTTTACATTTAATTTAAAAGGGAAAATTGCAATACATAAACTGAAATGATAAGTTTGGTATTTCTCTTTTCACCTCTATTATACTTTTAACAACGTTAATTAAATTTCTTTTATAATTTTTTTACATATGTAAAAACAATCGCTTAACACTATATATATAATTAAAATTTTTTCATAATATTGGCAAGCGATATTTATGTAAAAAAAAATTTTTTATATATTATGCAATTTGTATATATTGATTATTATGTGCCATATTGAATATTAATTTAAAAAAAAATGTAATTATATTAAACAAAAAACTAAGTACGGATTATGATATATATATTAACATCGCACAAAAAAAAGAATAAATATAAATGCCGAAGGTACTTGTGCAACGATATATATTATACATATATATCATCAGTTGGAATTCTGTTAGTATATAATCCACAAAATTCGAATTTCATTTACATGTTCGGAATTCCATTATAAACTCTTTGGATTTCAATTCATTTTTTTTTTTCAAATGCGATCCATAAACTCTTAAAATCACTATATTTATTACAACGAATATTACTAATAGTTTATCTTTATTATTGATAAATTAAAATGATTCAATATTTCTGTAACATGATAAAAATTGCATGTATATGATCTTTTTTTTTTTTGATTTTTCTAACACAAGAAATATAGAACTATATATATATCCTTAAAACAAGAAAATTTTTAATTATAATGAGGCATTTTATTTATATTTTATCGAATTTCCTCTACCAATATACATATATATATATATATATATATTTATATATATATGATATTTAAAATATAATATAATCGATACAAAAACGTTACTATAAATAATTAAATATATAAATCAATTTAAAACAAAATTGCTAACTTTATGTTGTTATTTATATATACATTCATATATATTTATTATATATATACAATTAAAAATACTAAAATTTCAATTATATATATATAATGTTAAAATTGCATTAAGTTATAAAGGTAATAAAAAATACAAAAATTATTTATATTTAAATAAAAATAAACAAATTGTAAATGTATATAATAAATTAATTTTCTGTAATATATAAATATTTATAATAAATGCATAATTAAAATTAAAATGTATATTTAAAAATTATATTATAATATAAAAATGAAATATTTAAATAAATTTTATTTTTAAAAAAATATTCATAAAAATATTGTTTTTTTTTTTTTGATAAATTGTCCCACATATGTAGTTGTAGTTATATCGTCTATACATATATAGTCACTATTGCACTTTGATCAAAAATCTTGTCATACAGAAATGAAATAGAATAAAATGATGTGATGAAGAAAAATTTATCAAAATTCTAAGGTAGGAAATGTTAAGAAATAATTATAAAAGTAATTAATAATGGATGTAATTATTCCCCCAATCCCATTGTGAAATTGAGCACTGATATAGTTATCACAATATTTTCATACTCAATAAATGTGAATGTAATAATCGATTATATTGATATCGCACAATTATCTATGTATTATGCTTATATTAAAAAAAAAACCATATATATTTCAATTTTTTCAATCATGCATATTGATAATAATAATATTCATATAAAGCAAATAATTTTTTTATACACATAATAGGTAATATAATACCTATAGTATTTATATGATTATAATACTTAAAAAAAACATTTTCCTTAACTTCACTGCATAATAGCTGCAATAAATATTCAAAAGACGAATGTCTAATACTTCCTTAAAATATATTTATAACATAATAATATGTGATTCCAAAAAAAAAACTGTACATAAAAATACAGTTCTATTTAAAAAAAAAAAAGGCTCACTTTATCAAAGAGTCAACAAGTGCCTAAGGATATATGTATATATATATAGGATATATTCCGACGATTTCTTTTTTGTTAAAAAATATTAAATTGTTCCTATTCACAAAAAAATAGAATATATACCATATTCTTTTTCATATATATATATATATATATATATATAAATGACTTCTGAAACAGTCGAGTTATCTTTTACTCTTTTTATATATATTTTTGGTTATTTCTGCATATATATATATCATATATAGGGCATTTTCGTTTATTTCTCTTGTGTCATGCACTTGTGCGCTCTCAAACATGCGAGCGCGATATAACATTTACATGTGCTAGCTCTGTGTTCGAATATTATAAAATAGTCTTGTGTTTAATTTTGTTTACAAATGGCGCTTTATATGTGAAAATGTTATAGTGACGATAAAGCAACAACAATCTCACACAGGGCGATGGTGCTCCTACAAAATAGATAGATCAATTTGTGTCAACACAAGTGCTAAGTGGAGGTATTTTCGAACATGTGTCATATAACCCAAGTAGCACAAGTGCAATAAAAAAACGTATTTGTGTCACTTGTGCGTTTGTGTTAACACAAGTGGAATAAACGAAAACGCCCATAAACGTTTGTATATTAAACACATTGTTGGCTTCATATCTATCTCCATATATATATATAGGTAAGATGGTAAGATGCATATGTACATACATATCGGTATGTATATGCATATAAATAATAAGACGCTTTCATTTTATCTTATACACATTTTTTTTTCAATATTATATATTTTTTAAGCATTGTTGTTGCTTTATTGCAGACAATTTTTTTCATTCTTAATAAATTTATAACATAAAAAAATGATATAGTTTTTTTTATATATATTATATAGATACTTTTTTTTTTTTGATGTTGTGTCATCGAATAATATATATATATATTATGTCGTGTACAATATCTATATATGTATATATATAAAATGGATAATGTCAATAGAATCAGTAGATATATATAATCGCTCCTCCTATATATCTATATTAACACAACAATAGAATTTCTCTTCAATGTCAAACATATAAAATTATTTATATCCAAATATATATTTTTTATGATAAAAAATATAATGATATTATATTATTAAAATGCTATATCATATCATATCATATATGTGAATGAAATGAGAAAATAAAGAAAAAAACAATTTTCCTATAAGTAAAATTAAGATGAAAAATTGGTTAAAAAATATTTATGTTAGATTATAAGAGAATGTTTTGTAAAAAATGTTTAATAATATTTAATAGAATATTTTCGATAAATTCGTTGATACATATATTATAGAAAGTTAAATTCAACAGCAACCCGCAGTAAAAATTTTGGAATATAACATTTTCATTATCGCGAGTGTTTTAATATTGTAATTGAATTTTTTTTTCTTTTCATCTATCATAAATAATTATATAATAACAAATAAAATATTGCATTAAATAGACATCCCATTATATTTTTATGTATTATGTATATAGAAAGATAGAGTTTACTGCAAAATTGGAAATATTAAATATAAAATATTCTTCATTTATCATTTATATATCTATATTTGAAATTATAAGAAAGTATAACAATTGAATGTAAACAAATTACTAATAAGAAAATTGATTTTATCAATTACACAATTTGTAGCTTATGACCCTAAAACCCCATACAAATATAAGTATTCAAAAAAGATCCATAAAAATATTACAATTTTTTCGTTTTTCTTTTTTGCATGTTTAGCATTTTAAAAGGTGTTTTTTTTAGATATTCACAAAAAAAATTGCAATTTTTACAATCAAGTATTATTTATTTATAATAACCCTCACATTATTATACCATTATAGATCTCTATATCGTCCTTGTTCATTCGTTAAATTTTACATATACACTAAAACAAAAAAAAATTTAATAGAAAGGTAAACATATTAATTAGGCGATTTTCTATATATGATGATAGAATAGAATGTATAAAGTATGTAAATATAACTTATATATACGTATTCTAAATATTTTTTTTTTAATTGGAAAGGAAATGAATTAATGAACAAACAAAAAAATACTTTATTTTGTGGAATAAATACCAATTAAAAATATTTCAATACATGTATTTTTTATTTTCAATTATTTCAATAACAACACAAAAAAAGGTCTAATTTTTACATATATATATAGTCAATAATTACAAAAATCAAATAAATAGTATAAATAAACGTATATATTTGTATAATCCTTTTGGCCTTTGCGTATTTTTAAATATTTTTGGCTATTACAAAATATGTTAAAATGATATGTATATTGAAAATATAATAGATAAATTCGTTAAATTATTATCACTTTTTTTAAAGATTTTTTAAAGGATTTTAAAGAAATGGGAATTAAGTTTTATCAGGATTGATTTAATAACATTTTTCAATTACATCCGAGTGATTTTGATCGGAGTCCAATATTTTAATGAAAAAATATTAATAAATACTATTGAACGATGATGAAATTGTAATTATATCATAATATATTTTACAAGATATTTATATTTATAAATGCATTTATTACCGTATACCGTATAATATTCATGCAAGACGCCAACGCACATATAATGTGTGCGGTAAATATATAGATAGAGGTATATAGATATTTATATATGCATAATTAAACGAATAATAAAAAATATTTAAAAAAAAATAATATATAAATAAAATAATTTTTCCATTAATTTTCAGCATAAAGTTTTCAGTAAACTGAAAACTCTCATATTTCAAAACATCATTTCCATAAAAATATTTTTTCTTTAATCCTTAATATAGATGTATAAATATACATATATATATAAGAGTATATACTAAATATACTAGACAATATATAAAACAATTGAAACTGATGATGTTAGATAAATATTGTATTAAATATGTGGAATATACAGATTATATATATAACATATATATATATATATATATATGAAAAACTCAAGCAATTTAGTTGATTGTTTTTTTTTGTGCTAGTTTTTTTTTTTAAATTATGATCGTTTCCATGATACTAAACTGCGTATGTTTCAGAAATTGTATTATTGTTAACTCTATACAACTATAGTAATCCGCTATGTTGCATATAAAACAACTTTGGTACGTTTTTTTTTATTTACTTATTAACTTTACATATTTCGAAACATCTGAGGATCAGAAAAGTGTTCCGTCGAAATATATTGGGAATTATACACTTTAATAACCAACCTTAACACTAAAAATACTTCAATTTATTAGAACTTAAACTAATATACTTAAGCATAAACATAGATTTTTTTATGTGTGAATAATAATGAACGTGAGTTTTTGTGAATGGCATTTATATATATAATTAAAATTTATAATTTCCCATTAATATTTCATATTTCGTAAATAAATTTTGAATGTTATAAAGTGTTTTATTATATATCGCATGTTTCATTGGAAAGACAAACCTTTTTTTTTCTCATATATTATTTAATGTATATATTACAAAGTTTTCCAGGATGCACAAAAAAATATATGATAAATAAAAAATAAGGATGATATAATTTGTTTTTTTTTAATTCCCGCACATAATAATTTATTGCATACAATATAAATAATATAATATATGTATATGCAATTTGAACTCAATTTATTTTATTGTAGATTAAAATTTATTAGATTAAAAAATACATAAATTTATTTGTAATTTTTTACTCAATAAAATACAACAAAAAAAAAAAATTACAATAAATATAGATGTTATCTCAAAGGTTCAATAAATTTTCCATATATACACGCAATGAAATTAATTTATTGACATATGTACTCGTATATACATATGTATGTATATTTATATTGGATTCATTAGAAACACTTTAAAATAAATTGTAATTTACTGATTGATGAATTAAAAACAATTAAATTTTATATGTTTAATATATATGTATAGAGATATAGAGCAAAAGGTAATAAATCTCAATTAAAATATCAATATTGATGCAATATATATATATGATATAAATAAATGTAATTAATTATTCATATATACAATTGGATATAATCACTATACTATATATTTGGTCTTATACATTCATATATGAAGTTATAAATAGATATGTATTTATATTCAGGTGATAGTAAATTAAATGAATATAAATAAAATATCGATAGTCCCAAATGTAAAATACAATAAATTATATAAATTCATTTTACACATATCATAGTATATAAAATAAATATATTATGCAGTAAAATATGTATACATATATCTATATATAATTACGTGTTGTGTAGGGATATAACTTTGATTTGATTGAATATATTATATATATTTTACAAATATATGGTTATTTTGATTTTTATTGAATTTACATTTTATATATATGATATATTTTTTAATTCAATTAGTGAATTGTTCGTATATTTTTTTTATTACCGTGTATTATTACTGAATATCTTTATATATTTGGGAAAAAAATTACATATTACTATAAAAAAAATTTACGTGTCATGGCATTGACAGAAAAATAAATTATAAAGATTATTAAATAGTGTTAAATTAAAACGTATAGATGATTTTTACCTGTATATTAGAATAGTTTTTAGTAATGATAGATAGAATTATATTTTTAAAAATCAGAAATTATTTGCTATATACGATTTAAGGAACAGCATAAAGATAGTAGGGAAATCATATAGAAACCCTGTCTTTATCTTTACCATTACATTTCTATAATACATTAAATAAAGTAATTTTAAGGTGGGCACATTTTATTTCTGTGTATACATAAATACTGAAATGTTCCTTAACAAATAACAATATAATAACAATAAGTTTAAAACCATTCAAATTATTCAAATTGCCATAAATAAAATATGTAATATGCAATAGAAAATCAATAATTTTCCATCCTATAACATTTAAAGTAATTATACTAAAAAATAAATATTGCAAAATTAGAAAATCGAACAATAACTTCCACTTTTAAAAATCCATAAATTACGTGTTCAAGAATATATATATATATATATATATATATATATATATCAATTAAAAAAATTTATTGTAAACATTATAATAAATAATTTTCTTTTAATTCAGATAAATCATTTTATGTGCGCTTGCATTTTGTTTATCATATTTAATCAACATATATTATATTTATGTAAAACACCATATTCATATATAATAATTGTTTATTTTTAGAATATATCGTATCGATTGTAAATATTATTATAGTAGTAAAAACAAATACGATATTTATTATACATTATGAACTTAAAATAAAACCATTTTTTAAATATTAAAACAAATATAATTGCGCGTGAATATTTCACAAAACTATAACCATCGCTCAGCTATAACGTAAAATATAATATCAATTAAAAAGAAAACTATAAATATTATTATTTTTTTAAATTGAATTTAATTTGTGCTTATAAAACAGAATTCTATATTTGTGCGTAACATATATTAATTGATTTATTTTAAAACATCTTGTAATGCTGCCACCAAACGTAAATCACCGGATACTTTTGCTTTACCCGATGATTCAGCTTC
Organism: Dilophus febrilis; assembly: GCA_958336335.1. Taxonomy (NCBI): domain Eukaryota; kingdom Metazoa; phylum Arthropoda; class Insecta; order Diptera; family Bibionidae; genus Dilophus; species Dilophus febrilis. The sequence goes on from OY284468.1 coordinate 38,978,170, forward strand.
GGAAAATGGTAATGAACGCGTACCCACTTGAAACATTGTATCATCTTCAATGTCCAGTGTAACATCAGGTGAATCGGATGTTCCTTCGGACAGTTTTAATTCTCTAAGATCAACTATCCAATTTTGTATACCACCATCATCAGTGGATATATTTAATTGGATAACACCGAGAACTTTACGTGGCCCATCTGGATCAACGGCAGCCATACGTGTTTTAATTTTTTCCATTACCACATCAGATTTCATATTGATTAAACAAACGTATACAGAATTGAATGTTCACTTTTGAAAAATTATAAATTACACGAAAATAAAAGTTTTTTTATTTTTATTTTCCAAAATGTCCTTTGTCGACCGCTCTATAACAACTATATTAACTTAAATGATTTTATTTTGACAAGGAATCTTTTATATTTATACTAGTCCAGTACATAAAGGGCATTATATATTATATACATTTCACATATATAATATATATCCTAGGTATATAAGAAACTTTAATATTTTATGATAAATGATTTCAATCAATCGATTTTAATCGGTTTATTTATTTTATATATATATATATACATTATATATTCCCATATATTAGTTTTTTTTGTTTTATTATACTATATATTTATTTATTGTTGGCACTCTCATATACTATTCATATATATAGTGCATATATATAAATAGTAGAAATAGAAATAGTGAAATAGTGCATATATAAACTATATAAATATCTAAATATCATTATATATATAGTATTTGTATATATATGTACGTACCTAGAGCAGTCATTATTATTATATAGATTATGTCAAATGTAATTACACCAAATGTACATTAATAAAGTTTTTCCTTTAGTTTTCGTTTTATTTTATTTTTCGAAAATAATAATGTTTTTTATTTCTATTTGCGATTACATTATTTGATTATATTTCTAAATAAATTAAATATGTATATATATATAATGTACATTTAAAGAATATATATATTATGATATTTTGATGGCTATTGGGGGTTTTTTTTGGTTAGTAATTGCTTATATTAATTTTTTTTATATATATACATACATTTGATACACAGAAAATCAAATTAGTGTTTTATTTCTGTTGTATGTAACATTGAATGGAAGTTTAGTTTTCGTTGTACGGATATTGTAAAAGAAAATATAATGAAAAATTTAAGAATTTTTAATCATTTCATTGCAATAACCGTCATGGTACATTAAGATTTATATCGGTAAAATGTATTTAAAATCATCTTTGAAATTGCGACATTTCACACAACATCTAATAATAAAGATCACAAAAATTAAATAACTATATGATTATTGTATATTATCAATTTTTTTATGATGTGTACTAATAATAATAAATTATTGAATTCAGTGGATTGAGTTACTGTATATAATGTATGTATAGATTTTAAACCGAAATGATCGAAATATATATCTTCATATCTACATATACATTATATAATTATTCATTGGACAACAATAGAATTTTCATATATATTTTATTTATTATATTTTTGATATAATTGTATATATGCATTATGATTAGTATTTTTATTAATCAATATATTATAAATATTGTGTATATTAGGTATTTTGTATATATATAATTATATATATACATAATTATTTTAATAATAAATATATATATTTATTATATTCGAAGGTAAATTCAAGATATACTCTTTATGTGTACTATATATAAAACGTCGATTAAATCTCAGAAAATGTTTTTCAATATTGAATTAAAGTCTTAAAGGTGACAGACTGCAATAAGTAACGAATACTATTAAAAATAATATCTAAAGCCTTTATGCATATAGTCTATAGGAGTTTTGATCTAATCAAATTTCTCAAAACTTCAGATTATTCTATTCTTTATTTTATATTCTATTTTTTATTTCTTTGAAAGAAGTATTCAAAATACTTTGGTTGAAGCCATTATATTGAATGTAAATAAATTCTCCATTCCTAATGTATATAATTCATTTTAACATTAATATATTTTTAAGGTATATGTTCAGGTATATATAGTTAAAGCCAAATATATTCGAATATATAGAAAAAAAAAGTCATTATTATGGAATTAAAAAATAATGTATTTACACTACTATATACTACATATATATAATTATATTTATATGTATACATTATTCAAATATCAGCCAAATATTTCGATAATTATATATATATATAAAATAATAAAACTCTCTATATATGTATGGAAATAGAATATGAAAAAGTATACTATATTGATTTTTTATTTATCTATATATATATAATTTTACATTATACAAACTTATATATGTATATGAGGTAATGGAAAGACATTATAGTTAATTATTTATTTTAGTACATTACAATAAGTTACTTTATACTTTGTGAGTTATAATGCAAAATAACATGGAAATTGTAATTATAAATATATTATTATCGTATTTCAAATGAAACACATATATGTAGATATATGCAGGAATGGATATTTTTCTTTTTGTATCTGCTTGAGCATGTCCACAGAAGTTATTTATGTATCTTTAAATAAAAACAAAGTCCAAAAACAAGAATTAAGCAGTTAAAGACACAGAAAAATAATTTTTAGTTTTTTGTTTTGGCTTTTTAAACATAAATATAAAAAGGAATTTTCATGATATATTTAAGAATAAAATATAAGCATAAAAATCTAAAATATAGAAACAATTTATAAAAATATTATATTTGGTAAATTACTATATATATATATATATATATATATATAATTTCCACGTTTAAACATTGCAATTTGAATTATATGAACAGATTGCACATTATTTATATAATGTTTTATAAAATATAGTTAAAGTCAAATCCATATCATGCTATCGAAGCAGCTTTCATTAATATTTCTTATATATTTGATTATGGCATATAAATAAATGTAAAAGTAATTTATGCATCAATATAAATATATTTATACATAAATAAATATATGCGGATAGCCATCATTGCCAAATAATAAATATATATGAAAGAACTAATGATAAATAAAAGAATAATATATGTAGATATCATAATTTCATTTCTGCATATATATTATACATATTTTGTTTCTATTTATATATATATTTATAAAGTTTATTATATAAATCTGGCCAATTAAAAAGTTATTAAGGAAGTTATAAATATTCAAATGAAGAACAATATGGTTGTAAATCGCAGGCTGCAGAATACAAAGAGATACCACTTTTCAATTTATAATTTATTGTATTATATACCTACATATATATGCATAATATATAATCACAATCACTTTTCATTCAAATATTTTATAACTTGTATAAAATTTTGAATTTATACCGCATATATTTATAAATAAATATAACAAACACACATATCTTATTCTGAAAATTGTATATATACATACGATTTTATATAAATATAAATAAATAAATATGATCTATATGTATATATAATGTATGTATATACGTTTTACATTATTATACGTAATATATGAAAGTTTTGATTTTATCGTGTGGTAAATACATGTAAATTAAAATCAGTTTTGTCGCTTTAATTGAAATATTTAATTACAAAAACCACAATATATATATATATATATATGTATATAGATATAATAAAGTATGGGTGTATATATTTATTTTATAAATAAGTATATACGCTACCTATAGGTATATGGATATATATCCTTTATAAACAGAGTATATCTACATGTATATGCATATATAATAATATGCCTAAATACATATATATATATAATAACAAAGTATAGTGCAGCAAAACATGTATATATAAATAAAATGTTTAATACATATTTTAATATTATACATATATATATATAAATATACAAATATGCATATACATCACACTCACAAATCGTGAAAACAATAAACGAATTTCAACACATAAATATCATATAATAAAAAGTTATACGTTATGCATATACTAACTATATGGTAAGTTACTATAAATATATATACAGGATTTTGCATAGTGTATATAAAAAAAAAAGAAGTTTGGTAAGCAGATATAAATATAGAATATACACTGATTCATGATGAATTTTGGACGGAATTTATAAAAATATGCATGCACAATATAAAGAGATAAGAACGATAATTTTTATTTAAAATGGAAATAAATCTCTAAAAAGATGTAATTTTTTATTATTTGATAATATATAGGTTTTTCGACACATGCACATCGGCCAAAAATAGTTTAGAGAAAGTGTTTATACAGGATCGAGGTGGGTGTTGTGTTGTGTATATTTTATATTATTATTTTTATTATTAATATTCTTATTTATATATTAACATATATAACAATTTAAAACCATACAACTAACTAAAATTTGAACAGGTATACTTCATAATATAAGAAGAATAAACCATATATAAACCATATATTGTATATTTTGATTAATCTCACTCACAATTCAGTATCCTAAAGTGGAATGTATATACAAATTCAATATTAATTTATTAAGTGCGGTTGTTTATTTAGAAAAAATGTATAAAACACCTTTGAATCGGGCTCATATACTTTATGGATTTTTTTTTTATTTATATATTGTGAAAATATAAATAATGGAAATTTACGGATGATATGAAAAAAACCGAAAATTATTTAATTGTTTCTAAATCAAAAGAAATAACAATAATAAACATAATAATTAATATCACGTATTTATTTCCTAGAAATTAAAATGTAGTATGATGTTGTGTTTGATTTTCAAAAGATGGTATAGTTGTTTTGGAAAATCTTTAATAACTCAAAAACCAATGAATGAATCTGGTTGAAACAAAGGATATTAGGATTCAGTGCCAATTAATCTATAAGTATGCAATTTTTAAGCAAGATTCATACATTTGTTTTGGAGTTTTGATAAAAAATCAAAATGTAAAATATTAGATTATTATTATAGTGAATTTTTTATATATACTTTTAAGAATATATCTTATCATTTTGGTAATTATCAGATACATTTGTTTGTACATAACCGCCACTGATAGACATTCAACAAAATATTTCCATATTAAATTGTCGCTATATATATATGGTATTTATATAATGGAGGTATATAATTGTATTTATAGTTTATATTCAATATATCCGTATTTTTTTTTATATTAAAATTTTTCAGTTTGAATTAATATATTTATAAAAAATAAGTAAAAAAAAAAATAAACACATTATATATATACGTTAAAAGTTCAAAACTTATTTAATCGATTATAAATTATATATATATACTTTATATATTGTATTATATCACAATTTACGTTTTACCATTTTCGTTCTTTTTTTTTACATATATTGATCTGCATTCAATAAATGATTTATATACATATATTCATTCATATATATATAAAAACATATAATGCTTACATTTTTAATACATAATTCAATATGAAACTTTTTCTATATATGTTTTAAAATCAACATAACAAAAATATATATACTATATATACTATAAATAAATCTATATTGATAAATTATATATATATTTAGAGGTAGACGTTTTTAATCTGGTATAAAATTAAGAAACAATTCGATATGGATTTGTGTTATATATACGAGTGTTAATATGCGCATATGGATAATTCAAGTGTGGAAAATATATATAAAATAATATATACTGATGATGTGAAACACAGTGGTCATGATCATATATAGAAATTTTGTTTTTTAACCTTTAAATTAAAAATATTAACTTAAATCAATTCAAAAACTATTATATGAGGATTGCGAAATATTGATAGTATATATCCATCATAAATATAAAAATAAGTTTAATATAAAGATATATTTATAATTTAAGTTTGATATACAAAAGAATGTGACTTTTCCATTATCAAAAAAAAAAAAAAAGGGAGTGAAAAAAAACATTAACCCAGTTCAGTTAATTCTTTACAAATTTAATTTTTTTTATATTACATAAATAAATTTTATAAATATACAGAATACAAATTCAATGTGCATGTGTGTATTCTACATAATATTGATAATATATAAATAAATATATTCATAATATATAAAGTTTTCGTCGTAAAACTTTAATAAAAAAAAATAAAAAATAAATGAATAAAAGACTTCATTCATAAATTTCATTTTTCATTCATAATTTATAAATCATTTAACTTGTTTAACAAATTATATATATAGATATAGTTAGATACTACAGTAAATATTGGTACAACCGCAGCGACATAGACTCTGTTATTCGTGAGACATGATCAATAAGATTTTTAAACGGAAAATTCGTTTTTAAAGGTATACAATTTTTTATATAGACAAAATTTTCCGTATATATTTTACATTAGACTGGAAATTTTATTCTCCGTATATATTAATATACTTATCTTGAAATTTAAAACATAATAATACATCAGAAGGAGATACATTCTTTAAATTGACCTAATTTTTTAGTATTAATATTTTAGTATTAATACGTTTAGTATTAATATTTTATTAATTGGGATCAATTTTATATACTTTAATTTATAATTGTTAAAAATTCATCTATAAATACATTATGTGGTATTTAATGTTGTTTAAATAAATATACTTGAATCATATATTGATATATTGACAATAATACATATATATATATATATATATATATATATAATTGGGTATACGTTTCAGTTTTTATTAAATTGTAGACAGTATTATGTATTTATATAGTATACATAAGTATATATATAGATAGATATATAATAGAATTAAAGTGCAACAATTAAAATCAATATATATATATATATAATATATACATATATATATATATATTTATACAATGTATTTTAAATATAATATCGCAATGAATCAACAGTTTCTATTTATATATATATTTGTATCGCATCCAAATCGATTAGCTTTATCCTTTATATAAATTATCAAAACCAAACCATAATCAACTCGCATTAACTTTATAAAGCTATATATAATTTCCAATAAAAAAGTAATTATATATCTTCTCCGAATCATGTGCTATTATATATCTCTTCCTCTATATTATAAATATTTTATAAACATAAAACAATATCAACGGCATAATATGACCGATCTCCTTAGCAACATATATACATATATTAAATATTGGAATACAATTAATGAATTATTAAATCAATATAATGAATAAAAAAAATTGTTTGTATAATTATTTTTTAATTCAATATATATAGTTATCAGTTTTTTTTTTTTTTTTTGAAAATGTGTTCGTTCAATACTTTACTGAAAAAAAAATTGATAAATATGTAAAATAAATACGTTTGAAAATATACGCTGCGACAATAATTTTATATTAATTTTGTTTTATTATATATATATATTTTTTGATACATTCGATAGGATTAAATATTTATAATTTATTAAATTATATTTAAAATTAACCAAAGGCAAAAATACAAAAAAAAATATAAATAAAATTGTATATAAAAAAAAAATTTACAAATAAAAATGGTAAGTATACAAAGCAAATATAATATAAAAAATTATTTATATATTTATAGGGGGTGTTAAAAAGATATTTTTTATTGTCATTGCTAAATAAGGGATGTTATTATACATTTAAAAATAAAAACACCCACAATATAGATTTCTTATAACATCAACAAAACCATTTTTTTTGTTTGTTTGCTACATATAATAATTATCATTATCTAATATATATATATATCAATTTTGCCCAATTTACAATACTAATTTTGTTTGTATATATTTCATTTTAGGGTCCAAAAAAGAAAAAAGGAAATAGTAAGTATATGTATAATAAATTGCATATTTAAAATATTGATTTTACGAAAAAAATAATAATGTGAATTCAATATTTAAATAATTATATAAAAATGAATAATAAAAAATACATTCAGACACAAGAGCAAATATAAAAATATTATTAAAAAATATGTGAAATTCAATATTATTTATTTAATATAAAAAAAGATATATATTATTTATATAAATACATATATATATATATAGATAAAATATTATTTATCATGTCTATTAGTTGTATATAAATAAATCCCAAATTGTTAAATAAAAATATTGTTGACCTATCCGTAAACGAATATATATATATATATCAAAACATTTATATATAGAACTGATTTATTTATACTAAATAAGTAAAAAAAAACTATATACATATATTGACATTTAAGTTGAATGACTTTTAGAACTTTTACACAGAAAAATGTTTTTATTTATTTTTGCGTTACAAAATGTCTCGTTTATCATATCATATAGTACAAATATATATATAGATATACACCTTTATGAAGTATAGTATATAATGAATTTTCAATGAAAAACCTATATTCGTCGTTAAATATCATCATATGTGGTGTATCTTCCATATATATACATACATATTTATATTTACAGAGTCAACATATTAAATGATTTTTAAACAAATGAAAAATATTGTATATAAAAAAAAAAGTTTTAATTAATCTGTATTTTGTTGTTGTTGTTGTTATTGTTGTTTTTGTTAGAGACAATGTAATCGCATATTTATTCATATTTCAATCAAATATACTCGCGTATGCATATCTATAATGTCAAATGTGTATATAGAAATAGAACTATAGAGGTACATTACATATGTATATTATATAATAAATATTATATACAAACATTTCATATATATATGATTTCGTTGTTGTGTTATTTTGTATGTACTGCGGAGTCTTTTTTAATTAATTTCTTAATTTCAAAAATATTATAATTAATGAGAATAGGTATATATATATATTGATATTGATATTAAATGATACTTTAATGACTTAATGACCTTAATATAACCATTTCTTAACAATTTATAATCATAATTTTTGTATTATAAATTGATGACTCTTATTCTTTTATTATATCATGTATAATTTTAAGATATATACTTATTAAACTTGTGGTCATAAATTTTAATAATAAAAATATTAAAAAAAAAATTTAAAATTATATATAGCCGTTATCGATGGCGTTGATACGAGTTCGATGTCACGTGAACAATTGGAAAAATTTGCCATTAATTTACGTAATTCAATGGATCGTGAACGTGAAGAACGTAATTTTTTCCAATTGGAACGTGATAAATTACGAACATTTTGGGAAATTACAAGAAATCAATTGGAAGAGGCACGTACACAAATTCGGGCCAAAGAACGTGAAGTTCAGGTAACCCAAGAGTTAACCGAATTGGATATAAAACATACAACACAACAAATGAAACATTTACAATATGAAAATCAAACGAGAATCGGTGAAATACGGGCGGAAGCTATGACCCAATTGAAATTGGCCCAAGAAGATCATGGTTTACAAGAATTGGAATTGTTAAATGATAAACGAGAATTAAGACGTTTATTACGGGAAAAAGAGGAAATGACTGAATTGCAAATACAACAATTGAAAATGAAACAAAGTGAATTGTTAAGGTAATGTATCTATATACATCTATATACATATGATCTTTTTATTACAAATTTATATCAGTATAGAAAGTAGGTAGCAGCATATATATTTATATAGGGATATATATATAAATAAATGATGAGGCACATCTAACTATCTATAAACCTATATATAAAATCTTTACATATAGACGATTTTTTATACATATTACGTGATTTAAATTTTATACTTTATATATATATTTATATATATTTGTATCATATATTTAACTTTCATTTGTTTCTTTATATCAGCATCATATATATAGACGACATGGATATATATATATATATTTTGAATTTCAAATATAAACGAGCATATATGATTTTAAATGCAATATTCAGCATTACTATATATATATATATATATATATATATATTGTATATTGTTATATCTGTAGAAAGGATATATATAATAAGGAAATAAGGATTCTTATAAAATGCAAAGTGCATTCATTTATTATTGTATACATATGCATATATATAAAACTATATATCGATATAAATTATGTTGTTTATGGATACATACTTATATATACAATACAATACACATATATTATATATATTTGCATTTGCATATAAATCCATATATGATAAATAAAAATAACAAAAAGTTGTGAATAATTGATTTTTTATTGATTTTTGTACAAAGGAATTTTTTATTGAAAAAAAAAACAAACAAAAACAACATATGATTCATTTCAATATAAAAATATATATTATATATAAATAATTAACTACATTTAAAATCGATTAAATTCACAATTATTCATCATCCTCGCATCGCATTTGAACTATATATAAATGACTTTTGTTTTATTTATATATAATATTAATCGCCCTATTATTATTATTATTATTGAAAAACAATTGTTTTTTTTTTTTCAAATGAATTATTATTATTATCTTATGAACAAAACAAAATGATATAAATATTGTAATGCATTTTTGGACAATGAAAATTTTAACAAATTTTAACTTTAAGTAAAGTTAAGGTACGTTCTTATAATTTATAATAACAAAACTATGATCAGCGAATTATACCATAAGAAAGACAATTACTATAAATTCCGTTACATTAACAAATAAAAGAATTCAAATTTTCGTATCAATATAATTCTAAACCCTTGACTTATATAAGGACTATATAAATAATATTTGTGAATGATAAATAAGTAGATTAGGTTTGATCATTTTATTGAAAAACGGAAAATAAAATAAAGAACTATACATGTATAAAAAGGAAAAATTTAAAATAAAAAATAATCCAATTAAAATAATAAAAAAAAATAATATTATAGGTATTTCAATAGAATTCAAAACTATTTTATGATATTGCCATTATTTTAAAAAAAATTTTCATAAAGTGTGAATTCATTTTTGATAATTATATTTTTATTTACATAAATATATATGTAATATAGAATATATATAGTATATTTCAAATAGTTTTATCTATATATTTCATTTTATATATAATAAAATATTTTTTAATATATAACTTTCAAATAAAACTACTTAATTTAATTATATATAAATATAGTATAAAAAATATTTTCACTATTTATACATTCTTATATATGTTCCTATATCTTATTTTATTTGTTTGTTTACTAACTTACTGCATATTTTTATATATACTTTTATAAATATCAGAATTTATGTATATAAAAATATATAAGACAATGAAAAATCATTTTATCACATCAACAATCATCGTCATCAATTTTCTGTATTTTCATATATTTAGAATTTAAAATATTTTCCTTTTTCCAAAATTGTCTATACACTAGCGCTAATTTTAAATAACTATATATATTATATTAATATTATTATATTTATTTATATACAAATAACATATATATATATAGTGAAGAAAGAGCACATTTTAAACGTGAAGCTGATAAAATGACAGAATTACATGAAATGAAATTACAAGATTATATTAAAGAGGCTGAATTAAAACATCGTATGGAAATGTCTGAAGTTGAAGAACGAAAATCAATGTTAATTCAAAATCTAATTGATTCCCATGATAAATCATTTATGGAAATGAAAAATTATTATAATGATATAACATTAAGTAATTTAGGATTGATTAGCAGTTTAAAGGAAGAAATGGAAGATTTACGTAAACAATCACAAAAAAATGAAAAAATTTCATTTGATGTATACATATATTTTAAATTGAAAATATATTAAATTATACTTATTGAATTGAATCTTATTTTATTTTAAAAAAATTTTGCAGGTAACATCAGAAAATCGTAAATTAACGGAATCAATGAAAAGTGCACAAATTGAATTAGTTGAATTACGAAAACAATTAGAATATTTCAATAGAGATCGGGCAGCATTGGCACGTATCCGTACACAATATACAACAACGGTCAAACAATTAAACGATATGAAATGGGAAACGGAAGTGTTAATTATGCGTTCGGATAAATTAACCGAAGAACGTAATCAATTAAAAGAGAAATTTGAAGAAGCAATCTTAGAAATACAACAAAAAACAAGTTTAAAAACAGTTTTATTAGAACGTAAAATTCGTACATTAGAAATGGAATTGGAAAAACGTGAAGCAACCTTAGATGAAGTGTTAACGGCAACCGGTGGTGGTGGTGGTGGTACTGTTGGTGGTAACTTAGAACCAATGACATCCATAACAACAACAAATTTCAATGGCAAAATGGAAAAATTATTAACATCAAAAAATGAACAAATACAAGATTTACGTTATGAATTGGCCAGAGTGTGTAAGGCACATGATGATTTATTGGCCACATACGAAGCAAAAATGATACAATTTGGTATACCAAAAGAGGAACTTGGTTTTGAACCAATACGTTCGATGGCTATCACACGATTAATGGGTGCCCGTCGTGGTTCAACGGGACGCGCACAAAAGATATAAGACACACATAAATATGCGATTTATTTTTCTATTTTTGATTGAATATTTTATTTTTTGAAAATTTTATTTGTAAAAATTTAATAAATATATATAAAAGAAATTTATTTATTTATATTCGAATAGTTTGCGGTTGAATAAAAAAGATAATTTTTGTTATTATTTGAAGTTATTATTTTTATCTTCAAACTTTATCTTTTTATTATACATTAATTACCTCAAAATTTATCTATGTAAAATAATGAAAACGTTACCATTTCAACATCTATAAGTGAAAACATGGACGAATTTCAATTTGCGAGAATGTAATTTTTTTTTTCATATTCCGTAACCCCAACAATATATCCCGAATTTCCAGTATATAATATTAAAACTCAATAGAACAATATCAGACACAAGAATAAACAAGAAACAAACAACAACAACAAAATGAATAAATTCAGATCTTCATATAGATAAAAAAAATGTATGTATGGATTTTGCAATGCAATACAATCAGATTCCCTCAAATACAAATGTATATACACAGCTTAAACACACTAAGGAAATTCCACTATATATAAATGCTTATGCATAAAAATGTTCATATAAACCAACTCCTAAGTAAATTTTTAACGGTAAAAAGTAATACATCGCATTATTTAATACCGATGAATAAAAATCATCATAATATAATGGATATTAATATAACAAAATAGCATGTTGTATTCAAATATATATATAACAGATATAAAAAAAAATTTTAATTTTCTTTTTTTTTTCCTTTGTACATGGAATATTTTCAATTACATTTTCCCCATATATATATATAGAATAACCGCGTAAAAATCCTTATTAATGATGATGATAATTTATCAATGCATAAAAAAACCAATCACACAAAAAAACCAAAATCATACAGGTATCAAAAAATATCAATCCATTTTAATCGGTTAATAAAATGCAGACAAACAAAATATATATATAAAATTCGATTAAACATACTTGGAAGATGTATTCTAATCACAGGATTACCAGGAAAATCACTTAATTTAATTTTAATTAATTTGATAATTAAATTTTTTTTTTTGTTCACTGATAAAATGTTAAAAATTTGCACATTTTGTTTTTTCACCATATTTAATACAACGCACCCACACAAAACAATTTGAACTTGCGCATATATATATATATAATTTATTCAATGTACAGTTTGCTATGCATTTTTTTAACGATCAATTCTCAATTCGATCGTCTCTTTCAATTGTCACAAAAATACGAATTGACCCGAAACTTCCTATGAACACACAATGGTTATAAATTTGAGATATGATACGTATTATGGCGTTGCAATCGATAATTTACAATAAAATTGAAACACATGTCAAATGAACAAACAACAACAACAAAAATTTATATATATAATTTGGGGGTGTGTGCAGTTTTATTATTATTTTTATTTCTTTTGATAAATTTTTCTTATTATATTTTTTTTTAATTTGTGAAAATTTTTTTAATTAAAAAAGATTAGAAAAGTTAAAAAAGTGTATTTAAATTTAATTTTGAATTAAATAACAAAATAAAATGACTTCAATGTTTGATCAATATAATAAAACGTTAAAACGTGAAGAACAATCGATACCACCAATAAATGATGTACCAAAACAATCGGGATACGTAAGCGTACGAACAAAAACTGAACCACCAATTTTTAGTAAACAAAAAATGAAATTAAATTTACCAAATGATATTTCCCATTTGGTTGTAGCCAACAATTGGCTAATAACATTAATGGCACACAATGTATTATTAAGATTATATTTATTACAACCGGATCGACAAGATGGTATGCTAAATTGTCAATTACAATAATAATAAGAATTGCCAATTATCCAATTGATATATTAACCTTATGTGATTGTTGTTTTTTTTTTCCTAATGATTTTTATAGAAGTATATTTGGAAAAATATTTAGGTGGATTGAAAGTATCACAAATATTTTTAGATCCATTGGGAAATCATTTACTAATTACCTTAATACCAAAATCACCGGGATTCACATCTGAATTATTGTATTTACATCGTAAAACAAATAAACCAAAACGCATTGAACGTTTTCGTGATCATGAAATTACAGCCGTTGCATTTAATTTCTACAATCAATCGGAAACAACAACCGGTTCCATTCTATTGGGTACCAATAAAGGTTTAATATTTGAAACGGAATTCAGTATTGACGGAGAAAAAATGTTTAATAATAATTGGAAACAGGTAATATATTTATTTATTATACGTTTACATACTACCATAATAACTAAGCCCTTTTAATTGTATTTATAATAATAATAATAATAATATATAAATAAATTCACAAGCTTCCAAATTATATACCACTTTATGGTAATAGAGATATGGATGGTTTGGTATGTATATATATATTATAGGAATTTATATTCTTATCCGACGGAAATGACTTGTTTTTAAAAACTATAAATAATCATTTAATTATAATCTATTAAATTAATTTTTTCCATTTCAATATCTTTATTAAACAAATAGGTATTTGATATTGGACGTGGTGAAGTGTGTCCAATAACTGCATTAGAATTTCATAAGGTACCAAATACAATGCGTCATATTATATTGGTAACAACACCAGAACGTCTATATAAATTCCATGAACTATTAAAAACCGATGATAAACCATTATATTTACAAGTGAGTTTCCTTTTCTTTAAACAATATCAACCATTCATCATCAAATTGATTAAAATTCTAATTAAGATACATTTTTTTTTAGAATATATTCAATTCATATTTGAATGTTCCGGAACATATTAAAGATTTTCATGAAATACCACGAAAACAATTGAAACATTCAAAATTATGCTTTAATTATGATCAACAATATAAATTTCCAAAATATTTCGGTTGGTTAACCGATCCGGGTATATTTTTGGGAGAGGTAATATTTAAAAAACAATTACCACTAGTAATAATATTGAAATAAATATCGTAAAATTCAATTCAATTATTATAGATTGATCAATCCGCCGATACACCACAATTTATATTAAGCAATGAAATCATTCCATTTCCAAATGATTCTGATACATCACAATCACAAATGGGCGGAAAATATGATGATCGGGGAATCAATTCGGAACTGAATACAATAAAAAATCCAATGGATAGAAAGAAAAAACAAATATATCCGGTATCATTTATATTAACTGATTTTCATGCATTACTATTGTATTCCGATCATATAACAGCTGTTTCCCTATTAAACTATCAAATAATATATGAAGAATATTTTACCGAACAATATGGTCGTCTATTGGATATCATTAAAGATGTACAAAATGGTACAATTTATGCGTACAGTAGTAAATGTATCCTACGTTATAAAATTACCAATGAAAAACGTAATGTTTGGCGGATGTATTTGGATAAACATGAATTTGAATTGGCACGAAAGTATAGTCAAGAGAATCCAGAACATTTTGATGTGGTCCTGGTGAAACAAGCCGAATTACTATTTGAACAAAAGAAATATATAAAAAGTGCCGAAATCTATTCGGAAACTCAAACAAGTTTTGAAGATGTATGTTTACGCTATTTGGAAATCAATGAAATCGAAGCGTTAATGATTTATTTAAATAATCGTTTGCATGCACTGAAAGCCAAAGATAAAAAACAAATAACAATGTTGGTCGTGTGGATGGTTGAATTGTATTTAACGGAAATGACAAAATGGTCTGATGTTGTTCCGTCGTCCGCAAAAGTACGTGAAATTCAAAAACAATTTGATAATTTTATGAATATGCCAAGGGTATTACAATGTATACAAAATAATCGTACAGTTATTTATGATTTAATGGCATCACACGGTGATAATTATAATTTACAAACATTGACCACCGTCAATAAAGATTACGAATCCGTGGTCAATCAATATATTAATCAAAATAAATACGGTGATGCTCTATCAATATTACGTAGTCAAAATAAACCCGATTTATATTATAAATATTGTCCGATCCTAATGGAATGCATACCGAAAGAAACAATACATGCGATAATTTCACAGGGAAAATATTTAGAACCGATAAAATTGTTACCAACCTTAATATGTTTGGAAAATGATGATTTACATATTACCGAAGTTATAAGATATTTAGAATTTTGTATACATTCATTGGGTTGTTCCGCACAATCGATACACAACTATCTCGTTAAATTATATGGACAATATAAATGTGATAAATTAATGTTGTATTTGGAGACCCAAGGAAAAGATATATCATTAATTCATTATGATGTTCATTATGCATTAAGGTAAATATTTGTTTTTATATATATAAATGCTCCGATTTTATTTTGAATTCTTCCATTTGTCGCAGAGTTTGTCGCGAGCACAATTGCAATGAAGCATGTGTATTTTTACAATGTCTATTGGAACTATGGTGTCCGGCCGTTGAATTGGCATTAACATTTAATACGAAATTAGCTCAACAAACGGCTTCACAACCATCAGATCGTGATTTACGACGAAAATTATGGTTAAAAATAGCCGAATACGAAATAAAACGTAATGATGATGTAAAACAAGCATTGGAATTATTAAAAGAATGTGATCTACTGCGGATCGAAGATTTACTACCGTATTTTTCGGATTTTCAAAAAATCGATCATTTTAAAGAGGCCATTTGTGATGCATTAAAGGTTAGAATGGTTTTGTTTTTTAATTTTAAATTTAACATAATAATTTAAATAATACGATTTCGTCTTTATAGGAATATAATTTAAAAATTCAAGAACAACGTAAAGATATGGATGAATCGGCAAAATCAGCTGATCGTGTCCGAAATGATTTACAAACATTTCGTAATCGTTCCATAACAATTAGCGTTCAACATCAATGCGGCATTTGTAATGTATATTTATTATTAAAACCATTTTTTATATTTCCATGTGGTCATAAATTTCATGGTGATTGTTTGGAAAAAACATTAATGACTATGGGTAAGTAAAATATAAAAATAATCTCTACAATTTATTGAATCTCTACAATCTATTGAAATTATTCACATAATTTTAGATGCTGAATTAAATCGTAAATTAACAACGTTAAAACAACAATTTTCCATAATAACAGCACAAATACAATTAAATGATAGTGTAAGTTTTCCAAATAGTAATTCGGCTGCTGCTGCTGCTGCTGCATCTCAAGCTGCCGCTTCATCGCAACAAATCCAAATGAAACAACAAAATACATTAGATAAAATTAAATTAGATATTGAAAATCTAATTGCTTCGGATTGTTTGTATTGTGGTGATCATATGATAAATAGCATTGATAAACCATTTATTGATGATTGGGATAAAGTAAATAATGATTGGCTTTAATTTTTACTTTTCTTTTTTACTCCATTTATATATTATTATTATATTCTTGATTATTATTTTTTTTACTCATTTCCAATGCAATTTATTATGATTTTTATATAGTGTGATATATGTATACAAAAAAAATAAATAAATAAATAAATAAATTTAATAGAAAAAATGTTGTATTCGTTTTCAATAACCGTTCAAAATTCAACTTTGAAGTTAGAAATTCCACAGATAGACACTCCAATCAGTTTAAATATCTATTAAAAAGGCTTTTATTTGATTTGCTATAATCAAACTAATGAGAATTTTTAAATTGAAGTCCTTACTAATAAATAAAAACAAAAACAATTTTTGATTTGGAAAGAAACAAACTTTTTTTTTAATAAAACGTAATCATTTTTTTTTTTTTATTGACAAAGAATTATTAATTATTATTACTAAATTTAATTATATTTAGAAAAACAACAAAAAAAAGGCAAGTAAATCAATAAAATATTACGATGAGATTCATAAATTATGGCCTTAAAACACAAATTTTTTTTGTTTTTTAATTAATAAAAAAAAGCGCTAATTTTTTATTTTTTTACATATTTAAAATGGGATTCACATTTAATATATATACTATTTCAAATTATTTAACATACGGCACAACAATCAAAATACATTCGTTTATTATTTAAATAAACTAATGGATTATTTTGTTGGTCAATAGAAATAAATTGTTGGCAATTACTTTTAATTCGTGATTTATTTAGTATTTTCTCTTTATTATTATCACAAAATAGATTTTTCTGTTCATCAAAAGAAGAAATTTCTATATTATAATAATCATCGAGCAGTGAATTTCGACGTTGAAACCGTGAATTTAATGATAATAATAATAAATCATTTGGGGCGTTTTGTCAATTATTGTTATTATTATTATGAATATTATTTGTATTATTATTATTATTATTATTATTATTATTATATCGACTACAATTCATAATGGTATTACTTTTATTTTGTTGAAAATACATATTACTCATGCGAATGTGTTCGAATGTCAATGGGACATCTAAACGTTGATCACGTTTTTTATAGTATTCATTGAAATCCAATCGGGTACCGAACAATTGTAAATTATGATCATTATTTGAGGCTAACATCAATAGAAATTGTCGTACTTCAAATTCATAATCTTCACCGATTTTCAGTAAATTCTTTTGGCATACGCACAACGATTGTTCAAATATTTTCATTTCTTCATCACGTTGTAATCGTTGTTCAGCCGTAATACCATAACATTTATTCTTTACACTTTGTTCAATTACATCCTGTTCAGTTTTACGTGCATTAAACTCCTTAAAACATACATCATAAAAATTATCTTGCCACATTTCTAATTTTAGGCTTGCATTGAATACGGCCTCCAAACGACTATAAATCAATTCGTTATCATCGAAAAACGCTCCGATACGAACTTCTTTTAAAAATTGATTATGGGCCCGTAGAATATCATCTAATGCCGTTGCATTTTGTACTTGTTTCAGTAATTCCGTCCACGAACATTCAATCACCTCAAATAGAATATAATAAATTATTTGATGTATAAAATGGATCATTTCAGATGTGTACAATTGCAAACGATACAAAATTGGATTTAGCTCTTTTTTCATTGTACGAAGATGCTGTGTGTGTGTAATAAAAATGGTTGTTTAATAATTTAATTAAATTAAATGTTTTTTTTTATCGTTTACCTTTGCATTTGACATTTGTTCTTTCCATATTTTTGATGACAATACAAATTCAAAATGTTTCATACGCCATAATGGTTTAAATAATAATTGATATTTACACATTGATGGTTCTAACATTGTCGATAATGGTCCTTGTACAGTATACTGTAATGTAAATATATCCCAACCAGAATCACCTGTGATCAAACACAATAAAATTAGTCTTAGTGTTATTTAATTCAATTGTATCTCGTACTATATTGCAAGAAAAACAAAAATTCTTACTCACCATCAAATTTACTCATTAATCGTACATTTAAATTTTTTAATATTTCTGGATCTTCAAATTGGGCATTTGTTGAACGTATCGCAACATCTAATATGGAAGACAATTCATAACTATATAATTCTTTTGCTGGACGGTCTAATTCAGGTCTAAAATTTTCCAAAAAAAAAAAACCAAATAAAATAAAATTTCAATAAAATTTAAATAATTTTTATGTCCACTCACTTTAAATGTTCCATTAATAAATCAATAAAATCTCCTTGTCCCAATAATAAATATTTACGCATTGCTTGTAAATGCTCTAATAATTTATGGGTTCCCATAACAATGGTTAATACTTTTTTAGATGTATTCAAATAAACGTTATCAATCATATTATGTAATTTTGTGTCAGGTACTAAGGCAAAAAGGCTTTGTGCTATTTTAGGATATATAGAATTTTCTTCAAAAATCAATAACATTATTAATTAAAAGAAAAATTTTAAATCACTTACTATTCATTTCAAAACATTCACGTAATTCATCACGACCTTTAATCGGTGTTTTATCTTCACATATTTCACGTAAAAAATTTATACTTTTACCGGTTACCAATATTTTATTTGCTAATTCTCTGAAAGGTAAATTGAAAACTGAAACTTTATCGTATTTAGAAATGCGACAATTTCAAACTTAATCAACTCATAAATGAATTTTTAACAACAAAAAAACCACTATAAGAAAATAATGGACAAAATTAAACATACTTTGATATAAAACTTGGTAGCATATTTTCACGTACACGATATTTATCGTTCCACAGTCGGTCTGGTCCAACTTCCGGTAATATTTCAATAAAAAATTCTAAATATGGATCATTTATTTCACCGTCCAACAGCCATTTACTAAGCATATGCTGTAATGGGCCACATACGGCCATCAACAATTCATTAACTAAATTTTTAACATTTGGATCACCATTCGATTGAAATGCATAAATAGCGGATGCTAAAGCACCACCTTTTTTCTCCTGGCATGCCTCAGAAATTGTGGCTAACCATTGTAATCGATGCATTGGTTCCGATGACCATAATAATACTTTTAATAATGTAATTTTATTAATATTATCATTATTTGTATTATTTATTTCATTTAATTGACGTTGTCTATTTAACTATTGAATAAAATAATAATTAAAAAAAAAATTCAATATAATTTAAATAAAAAAAAATAAATTTTTGATTTACTTGTTCTTGTAATATTGCAACCATTCCATAATATTGTGATAGTTCTTGTTTTAATGTCGTTATTAAACCTTGACCAAATAAACCCAATGGACCTCGACCACTTTTTGCGTCCGTAAATGTTTGTACCAAATCATGAAAATAACCCAATTCGGCTAAACGTAATAGCATACCACCATCGATGATATTCAATTGTCGAGATTTTTGATCTAATTTAAATCCACCCGAAATTATATCTTTTTTTAAATATTTCCCTTCAATACCAGTAAATGCATAAATAACATCTTGTACAAGTTCTTCAATTAAATCATTACATAATTTATTATTAATGGTTTTATTCGGATTATTATTTGATAATTGATGAATTGATGTTGATTGTGATTGTGATTGTGATGATGAGGCTGCTGTTGTCATTTGATGATGTTTACCACCAGTAATAATGATTTTTTGTTTATTATTATTGGCGATTTTTAATAAATTTTCAGATGATGAACTTGATGAACTTAAAATTGATGGCTAAATTTATGTTATGATAAAAAGAAGAAGAAAAACAAAATAAATGATTCCTATATATTAAAAATAATTTAATACCTTTGGTGCAATCACCGGATAACTATTACGATCGATTACATTAAATGATTTATTTGGTTGTATTCCATGAATAACATGTGAATTTGTAACATTATCCGTATTTGTTTTTAAAAAATTTGTAAATAAATTTGATGATATTTGATTATTAGTATCATTGTTACTATTTGATTTTTTTAAATTATGTTGATGAACATTATTTGAATTTGCCATACACATTAAAAATGTTAAAATTGCATTACGATTTCTTGGATCCATCTAAAATAAAAACAGAAAACAGAAATTTTAAGGATATGAATTAATGCAATAATATTAATTAATAAAAATTACACACGTACACAAGTTGATAGCTGCTCGTTAATGTTCATAAATAATGTAATATCTGTTTGGGTACGTGATGTATTTGCTAAATGTTGTGTTATTTTACTAATCAATGTAATTTCATCAAATGGTAAATGTTGACTTAATGCCTGATGATTTGTTGATATATATTGGGTTACATTTTTTAAAACATTTTCTATATAAATCAGAAAAAAAACGATAGATTAATAAAATGTTTTTCACATTTTTTTTTGTTTCACTTCAATCAATTCAATGGTAAATGTTTGGTAAAAATTGTCACATTTTAATTCATGATTACTTACTAAATTTTTCATTTATAAATATTATAATTTCAATAAACATTAATGGAATTAAAGTAAAAAAAAAAAAACAGAACAATCATAACACAAACAAACAAATAAATTAATTAAAATATATAAATATATATACTTACTACTATGATTATTTTTACCAATAACTAAATTAATGCATAATTTATTTAAAAGATCATAAATTTCACGAAAATTTGTTTGATTATTCATTATTTATTATTAAATTCTGTTTCTGTTTTTTTTTTTTTTTATATTATATATTTTTTCTGCATAAACAATTGGTAATAAACTAATTTTTAATTAATATAATAAATAATTAATTTTATTAAACAAAATTCTATTTATTGTTGTTTTGAAACCAAAAAAAAAAAAAAAAAAAACAATTGCTGCTTTTTGGCTCCTTTTTTTTTTTTTTTTTTGTATTGTTTCCCAAATGCTAATTTAATATTAAAATTTTCCTATACATTTATTATTTTTTACACAAATTTTGATTTATTTAAATTTATTTATTAATAAAAATTATGTTTTTTTTTTTAAAAATAATAATAATAAAATTATTTACAATAAAAAAGAAATAATTTATAAAGTTTATTTTATTCTTTTTTTATAACGAACTCTTCACATATTTTTTTTTATTTTTGGAAAAAAACAACAACAACAAAATAACAAATCGTTTTTTTTTTATTTTTTATAATTTTGACATTTATTTTTATGGGGCGTAAATAGTATCGAATACAAATATGTATTTTGGAGATATTTAAAAAATAATAGAATAATTATTTAATTGTTTTAATTAATGTTAAAGTGTTTTTAATTAATATGATAAAATAATTATATTTTTATTAAAATTGTTTTAATTTTAATAAAATTTAATTTTAATTAAAATATTTCCAAATATTTAAACCCAATAAATGTTATATTTGTACGCAACCCCAATTTTGAATTATTTTTCAAGTTTAAATTTTTTTATTGTGAATGAACCCGCGCGGCCCCCATAAAATAATCAATTTTTTTTTGTTTTTCAAATCGTGTTGTGCCACGAATGCGATGTTGATATTAAAAAAAAAAATATAAATAAAAATAAGAAAAAGAAAAAATAGCCGGTTTTTTTTTAATGTTATTTATTTATTTATTTTTCTTTTAATTAACATTCACAAAAAATTAATATTTATTTAATTAATATATATTGTATTTTATTAAATTAAATATATGTTGTAAAGCAAAAAAAAAGTCCTAATATTTATGGACAATTTTGGTTTTTGTTGAATGATTTGGAGTTTTTTTTTTTTTTTTGTGTTGTGGCTTGGG
The DNA here is from genome assembly GCA_958336335.1 of Dilophus febrilis. Classification (NCBI taxonomy): domain Eukaryota; kingdom Metazoa; phylum Arthropoda; class Insecta; order Diptera; family Bibionidae; genus Dilophus; species Dilophus febrilis. Next base: position 39,001,686 of record OY284468.1, read on the forward strand.
ATAAAAAACAAAAAGTGATTAATATTGGATTTTATTTAAATAAAAGTTAAAAAAAATTAAAAAAAAAAAATGGATATACAAATAAAAAATACATCTAAATTTAAAATAAATATAGAAAAACAAGAATATTTGGTAAAATTAGCAATTTTATCAACAGCCGCAATTTTATGTGAGTAAAATTTTTTATTTATTTTTTTTGACTACGTTTTGAAAAATAAATTTATAATGTTAGGTTATGGTTATGTTTAATAATTTGTGTAGGTGGAATTTTGATTTTTAATTTAATTCTATTTTTTGATTTTAATTTTAATTTTTAGCATTTGCAACACGTTTATTTTCGGTATTAAGATTTGAAAGTGTTATTCATGAATTTGATCCGTATTTTAATTATAGAACAACACGATTTTTAACCGAACAAGGTTTCTATAATTTTCATAATTGGTTTGATGATCGAGCATGGTATCCATTGGGACGTATTATTGGCGGTACCATTTATCCGGGATTAATGGTAACGTCGGCCGCATTATACCGAATAATGTGGATATTGAATATAACCATTGATATACGAAATGTTTGTGTATTTTTGGCACCATTTTTTTCATCACTAACAACAATCGTTACGTATTTGCTTACCAAAGAAATTCATGTAAGAGATTTTTTGTTTTATATTTATTTATTTATTTATATGTTAAATTTTACATTTTGATGGTCTTTGTTTTTAATTTTAAATGACAAAAACCATGCAAGCAAAGGAATTTACGTGATATTCGTCGATTTCCATGCAATTCCATAATATTTATATAAATGTTTTTATTGTTTTTTTTTTTGTTGTGACTGTAGATTTTTATTGAATCTTTTTATAGTTTTATTAATTTTAATTAACGGTTAACTAATTTCTGTTTTTTTTTGTCAAAAAAACAATTGATAGAGTACAGGTGCTGGTCTTGTTGCAGCCGCAATGATAGCAATTGTACCCGGTTATATATCACGTTCGGTAGCCGGTTCATATGATAATGAAGGAATTGCAATATTTTGTATGCTATTAACGTATTATCTATGGATAAAAGCTGTAAAAACTGGTGCTATTTTATGGGCTACAATGGCAGCATTAGCATATTTCTATATGGTAAATATACAAAATATAACATAAAATTAAAAAAAAAAAGAAAAATAAAACCACAAAATCACAACTACACATAAACATATTTTATTTTAATATATCACACATTTTTATTATTTTTCTTATCAATAATTAACAACTCTTGGTATAATTCATTGTATTTATAAATGAAAAATGAAAAAAAAAAAAATTTCCTTTATCAATAATTTTAATGATTTTTAAATAACCAACACATAAAAAAAATGTACACGTAAACTTTATAATAATAATAATGAAAAAAAACGCATAATTGATATTCTGTAAACAATTTAATTAATGTTTTGAATTTTTTTTTACAACAAAATAGGTTTCATCATGGGGTGGTTATGTATTTTTAATTAATTTAATACCATTACATGTTTTAGCATTAATGGCAACTGGAAGATTTTCACATCGTATTTATGTTGCCTATAGTATTTTATATTGTGTTGGTACAATTTTATCAATGCAAATATCATTTGTTGGTTTTCAACCGGTACAAAGTTCTGAGCATATGTTGGTAATTACAAATGAAAATAAAACATAGGAGATTCGATTAAGTTAACCCTGCAAATTTTATGCTTTATAGGCTTTAGGTGTATTTGGATTATGTCAAATACATGCATTTGTTGATTATATACGTTCAAGAATGTCTACGGAAAATTTTGAAATATTATTTAAAGCATTACTTGCAACTGTTTTATCAGCATCATTATTCGTTGGATTTGTACTAACGTTAACAGGTAAAATATTATAAAAAAAATAACAAATATTTTCTATTTCTTGTAAATTATTCATATATTTCTATATATCAGGTAAAGTTTCACCGTGGACCGGTCGATTCTATTCATTATTGGATCCATCATATGCTAAAAATCATATACCAATTATTGCATCCGTTTCGGAACATCAACCGACAACTTGGTCATCATTCTATTTTGATTTACAGGTAATAATTTAATTAATTCTTTCTTTCATTTTTTCCGATACTTAAAGATGATGATAAAAATATAAAAATTGAATTGTGTTTTGATATGCATCGTTTGTTTTTTTTTTTTGTGTAAGTGAATTAATATTAATATTAAAGTTGAGTTGAATGATTCCTTTATTGATTATATTTTTTCACTGAACAAGAAGACACGATGAAGTCCACAAAAAAAATATGATAATAATAAAAAAACACTTTGATCGCTGATTTAAAATTAAAAATGAAATTAAATTTGTATATTTTTATTAAAAAAAGATAATTAATTGTTTTTTTTTTTCTATTATAATTTAATTAAACAGATTTTAGTATTCCTATTTCCAGCCGGATTATATTTATGTTTTTCAAAATTATCCGATTCAAATATTTTTATAATATTATATGGCGTTACAAGTATTTATTTTGCTGTAAGTTTTTATTTGTGGTTTTTTCTCATAATCATAATTTTGTCATAAATATAATTTAATCACGCAGGGTGTGATGGTACGTTTAATGTTAGTATTAGCACCGGTAATGTGTGTTTTATCTGGTATAACCGTATCACATTTACTTGCAATTTATATGAAAAATCTTGATAAAGTATCATCATCATCATCATCAACCGGAAGTGTTGGATCATCATCATCGGCACAATCCACATCGGCACAATCATCGGGCACTGCCTCATCAAAATATTATAATGAATCGAAAAAATCAAAAAAAATTGATCAACAATCATCGGGAATGCGTAATGAAATTGCAATATCATTTATTGCTATTGTTACGCTATTATTGATTGCCTATACATTTCATTGTACTTGGGTTACATCGGAAGCGTACAGTTCACCAAGTATTGTATTAAGTGCCCGGTCACATGACGGTGGTCGTATTATATTTGATGATTTTCGTGAAGCATATTATTGGTTACAAATGAATACACCAGAGGTATTAAATAGAGCCATTAATAATATCCATATCAAATTGGATGGATGGATGAATGGGGATGATTTGGTAATGAAAACATTTTCATTTTCAGGATGCTCGTATAATGTCATGGTGGGATTATGGTTATCAAATAACGGCTATGGCAAATCGTACAATATTAGTTGATAATAATACATGGAATAATACGCATATATCACGGGTTGGTCAGGCAATGGCGTCGACCGAAGCCAAAGCATATGAAATTATGAAAGAATTAGATGTTAATTATGTATTGGTTATATTCGGTGGTTTAACCGGTTATTCATCAGATGGTAAATTTTTTCTTTGTTTATCATTTATTATATTTCTCCGCCCATTATCAATTGAAATACTTATGATTCTTTACAGAAATTGTTTCATTCTTTCTGATTTATTATGATTTGATTGAATGAAATGATTTCTGATTCATTCCAGATAAGAAAAGATTTTCTCACTATAGCTCATGAGAGATCCTGGTCAATAATTGAATATTTTTGTTTTTTTTTTCTCTATTTTGCTCGCAGATATCAATAAATTTTTATGGATGGTACGAATTGGTGGTAGTACGGATCGTGGAGCTCACATTAAAGAAACCGATTATTATTCGCCAAGCGGTGAATTCCGTATTGATAAAGAAGGTTCACCGACGCTATTAAATTGTCTGATGTATAAAATGTGTTATTATCGTTTTGGTCAGGTACGTTCTATTATGGTTTTGTTTTATCATTTGCTTGATTTAGCTGATTTGATTTCTATTATTATTGGTATTTTGTTGTTTTTTTTTCTATGTTCATAAATTCATCAGGTTTATACGGAAGGTGGTAAACCATCTGGTTATGATAGAGTACGTTCGGCGGAAATCGGTCATAAAGATTTTGAATTGGATGTCTTGGAAGAGGCGTACACAACCGAACATTGGCTTGTACGCATTTATAAAGTAAAGGATTTAAGTAATCGTGGAGTTTAGTAGTAATGTAAACCAGAACCATATGCTGCCGACTTAAAATACCGATAAAAATTAATAAAACCATCACATTTTTTGTTTTTTTTTTTATGGCAATATCACCATTTCTTTTTCTTCTTTTATTTTCCATTTTTGAATTTTTAGATAACCAAAAATTTTTTTTTTTCAAAGGATATTTTGGTAAAAAAAAAAATATTTATAATCTTCCATTGGTTTGTTTTTTTATACGTTTAATTTTTTATTTTATTAAATAAACACAAAAATGCAAGATTGATAAAAAATTGTTATCGTTACATATATTTATATATTATTTTTTTTTTTTAATTTTTTTTTTTTTATACAATTATTAATATATTTTTATTTTTTGTATATATACTAAAAGATTGCGTAATTAATGAATTATTAAAAAAGAAAAAAAAATGTTTGTGCGAATTTTGTTTTTTTTTTTTTATTTTTATATATTTAATGATTAAGATCACAAAAAAAATAATATAATTCCATAATTTTTGCAATAATAATAAGAGTTGATCAAAAAAAACAAATGCTCAAATTTAAATATCAAAATTTTTATCGTTTTTTTTAAATATTCACCTTTTTTATTTAAAAAAAAATTATTTTTATATTTATAAATCAAAAAACAAAAGCCATTGCAATAACAAAGCAAAAAAAAAAACATTCTAATTATTATTAAAAATAATATTATAAAAAAATCAGTAATTATTTAAAAATATTGTAAAAAAAAATCAATTCTTTTTCTTTTTTTTATTATTAATTAATTGATTTATTTATATAGAAAAAAAAATTGTAATAATAAAACAGAATAAAATATAATTTAATATTTTATTTTTGTCATTTAAATTCTTTAAAAAATAAAATAATAGAAGAAAATATTTTTGGTGATAAATTCAATATAGAAAAATAGAAAAATAGAAATTATTGGATAGTTGAATTTTTTTTCTTTAAAATTATTAGATTTTATTGTAATATTATTAGTAAATTAATTGATTTTTCTTTATTCTTATTGATTTATATTAGACTTGATGGATGTTGGGTTCTTGAAGTTTGTTGTTTTGAAGAAAAAAAAACCGATAAAAGAAATGTAAGTATTTTTTTTTTTTTAAATGTTTTCATGAATTAGATTTTAAAATATAAAATGATGAAATATTATTTTGATAGGAAGAGTATGAAAAAAAAACAAAATATGATTTTAACTAAAACAAATTTTCTGATTATTTTTTTGATTTAATTTTTCTAATTATTTATTCAAAGCTTTACTAAAACATAAATTCCTATTCTTTTTTTTTTATTATAGGTTGAAAATTGTAAAAATTTGGAAAAAATATTTAATTATTTCCCTTTGGTTTTTTTTTGAAGAAGTAAGTTTTTATAACAATTAATTTTTTTTTTTATCAATCTTTTATATTATGATGATAATTTAATATTCTTGATAGGAAGAGTATGAAAAAACAAAATATGATTTTAAATTACTAGCTGATTTTTTTTTTAATTTATAATTTATAATGAAATGTGCATTTGTTAAAGTAAAACGAAATTTGTAATAAATATTAATTTTTAAAATTATTTATTTTTCCAATAATATATAGAAAGAAAACATCAACAAGAAATGAACGGGATTTTATTGGATCAACTATAGGTAGGTTTTAATAATTTAAAAAAAAAACAATTCTTTATACCATTATAAAATGATGAAATATATTTTTGATAGGAAGAGTATGACACAAAAATGATTTTAATTAATTAAATTTATCTGATTTTTTTATAATAAATGTGTGAATTTGTTAAAAAATAAAACCTTTTATAAAATTATTGTTAATTTTTGAAATCTTCTATGTTACAGATCAACTTTCAAGTCACCAGACGAAATGATTCAAACAGGGCTAAAAGACAGAATAAATGAAAAGGTAAGAATACATTTTTATTTAAAATTCTTTATTTCATTGCATGGACGCATGGTCCATTCCATTCCATTCCTTTCCATTGTAAAAAATGAATAAATTTAAGCGTATTTCATGCAGAAGAGTATTTCAAAGACAAAATATGCGATTTTACTTAAATCTAGTCGATTTTCTATTTTATTTGTAAAGGAAATTGTAAAATAAAAACCATTCTATTGGTAATAAACATTAATGTTTGAATGCATATGTTTTCCAGATACACTCTCAATGGGTAAACATCAACAAGAAATGGATTGGATTTTATTGGATCAACTATAAGTAGGTCTAATTAATTTTACAAAAACACTTCTTTATACCATTATAAAATGATGAAATATATTTTTGATAGGAAGAGTATGACACAAATATGATTTTAATTAATTAAATTTATCTGAATTTTTTATAATAAATGTGTGTGTGTGTTTGTTAAAATAAAACTTTTTATAAAATTAATTTTGATTTTTGAAATCGTCTAATTTACAGATCCACAACTTTCAAGTCACCAGATGAAAAAGGATTGCAAAAGAATTTCAGAAAGAATAAATGAAAAGGTAAGAATACATTTTTATTTAAAATTCTTTATTACATTGCATATTCCATTCCTTTCCATAGTAAAATCTGAGGAAATTTGAGCGTATTTGATGCGGAAGAGTATATGAAAAACAAAATATGCGATTTTTCTTAAATCTATTCGATTTTCTATTTTATTTGTAAACGAAATTGTAAAACCAAAAACCGTTCTATTGGTAATAAACATTAATGTTTGAATTTATCTATTTTACAGATACACTCTCAATTGGTCTACTCTCGAGGGATCATCGGAAAAGCGCATGAAAGAAAACATCAACAACAAATGGATGGGATTTGATTGGATCAACTATAGGTAGGTTTTAATAATGTAAAAAAAAAACAATTCTTTATACCATTATAAAATGATGAAATATATTTTTGATAGGAAGAGTATGACACAAAAATGATTTTAATTAATTAAATTTCGCTGAATTTTTATTCACACATTAATTTGTTAAAATAAAACTCTTTATAAAATTAATTTTAATTTTTGAAATCGTCTAATTTACAGATGAATTTTCAAGTCATCAGACGAAAAAGGATTGCAAAAGGACTGATAGAAAGGATAAATGAAAAGGTAAGAATACTTTTTATTTAAAATTCTTTATTACATTGCATAGTCCATTCCATTCCATTCCTTTCCATAGTTAAAACTGATGAAATTTAAGTGTATTTGATCCAGAAGAGTATATGAAAAACAAAATATGCAAAAATTTACTTAAATCTAGTCGAATTTCTATTTTATTTGTAAAGGAAATTGCAATAAAAAACATCGTTCTGTTGATAATAATCACTATTGTTTGAATTTATCTGTTTTCCAGATCTCAACTCTCAGGGGATCATTGGAAAAACACGTTAAAGAATAATATAGAAAGAAATCATTAACAATAAAAGGAATGGATTTGATTCGATCAACTATAGGTAGGTTTTAATAATTAAAAAAAAAAAAACAATTCTTTATACCATTATAAAATGATGAAATATATTTTTGATAGGAAGAGTATGAACAAAATATGATTTTCATTAATTAAATATTTAGCTGAATTTTTTATAATAAATGTGTGTGTGTGTGTGTTTGTTAAAAAATAAAACTCTTTATAAATGTAATCTTAATTTTTGAAATCGTCTAATTTACAGATCAACAACTTTCAAGTCACCAGACGAAAAAGGATTGCAAAACGGACTAATAGAAAGAATAAATGAAAAGGTAAGAATACGTTTTATATAAAATCCTTTATTACATTGCATAGTCCATTGCATTCCATTCCTTTCCATAGTAAAAACTGATGAAATTTAAGCTTATTTCATGCAGAAGAGTATATCAAAAACAAAATATGCGATTTTTCTTAATTCTAGTCGAATTTCTATTTTATTTTTAAAGGAAATTGTAAAAAAAACGTTCTATTGGTAATCATCACAAATGATTGTTTGTAAAGTTCTATTGGTAATAATCACTAATGTTTGAATTTATCTGTTTTCCAGATACACTCTCAAGGGGATCATCGGAAAAGCGCGAGTGAAAGAAAACATCAACAAGAACTGGACGGGATTTGATTGGATCAACTATAGGTAGGTTTTAATAATGTAAAAAAAAAAACAATTCTTTATACCATTATAAAATGATGAAATATATTTTTGATAGGAAGAGTATGACACAAAAATGATTTTAATTAATTAAATTTCGCTGAATTTTTTATAATAAATGTGTGTGTCTGTTTGTTAAAAAATAAAACTCTTTATAAATGTAATCTTAATTTTTGAAATCGTCTAATTTACAGATCAACAACTTTCAAGTCACCAGACGAAAAAGGATTGCCAAATGGACTAATAGAAAGAATAAATGAAAAGGTTAGATTTAATGTTATTATTCGGTGTTGTTATTTCAAAATCATGTAAAAAAAAAACTAAGAATTAAGATCCGTAGATTCGCAATATATAATAAAATAATACTTATTATGTATATAGATAGATATATTTTGTATATAGGGAAAGAAATCTGTTGATTTGCTTGTCAAAAGAAAAATTACACAAACAATAACATAAATGGAGATAGACAGAGGGTGAAATTTTTTTTATTTTCCTTTGCTATTTTTTTTTGTTATTTCTTTGTTTTATTTATAATACAGTATTATTTATATTATTTAAATATAAATTCTTTGTTTTTCTATACCGTATTATAATTCTTATATGTAATAGAATCATTTCTTATTACGTATTTAATATCATAAACATAATAAGCTGTTAAAAATAAATTTTATTACGTCTTAAAACGAACAGATATTATATAAATATATAAAGAGATTTAAATTTAAATTTGATGAATTAAAATATTTATAACATGTAGTCGGCAATGTCATTAACATTCTTAAATACAATAAAAGTTCTTGATTCTTTTGGCTACATCCATCAGCCACAAACAAAAAGCCGAGCTAGAATATGTTTTTTTTTTTTTGTATGTTAGTGATTCGCTATCCAATTTAACAAGTATTTAGTTATATTCTGGGATGTCTGAAGTCGCCGAAAAAAAAATGTAATAAAAGTGTTGGATTAACAAATTTCTATTACACGAAATGGTTTTTTTTAATTTATTCCTTCGTCTGGGTTTGTCAAGACAATTTCTTCGCAGAACCCCACCCCAAAACAAATTTTTTGATTTTCTTCCCATTTGATTATCTTTTTCTTATTACAACCATAAAAGGTGTGTATAAAGTTAAATATATCGTTGAGCATTTTGATATCGGGTTTATTGATGTCAACTGTAAAAAAAATTGCATGCCTTACTGAAATTTTTGCCTAATTTCATCTGATCCGTGAATTTACCAAATCCCAAATGGATTATAAAAGATATCTCGTTTGATTGTTAAAGAATGGGTGTCTTATACCCAAACTAATATGTGAAATTCTGGATCTTTTTATGTAAAAATTAACAAAAACTTTTGTATTAGAGAAATTTTGTTACTTAATCCCCATCGTTTCAAACAAATTCACTCCCGCTTCAAACACACCCAAAGATTCTTTTTTGGAATTAATTTTATTATTTTACCATCATTTTATAGTAAACACTTGATTGGAAATTTTAATCCCCTCTATATGGTTACGTCCTTTCTGTTCTATAGTTGTTATCCTTAGTTACTGTTTTTTTTAATTATTATTATTTAATTATTATGGAGATATTAAAAAAAAATCTATTTATAGAAATTTAGCAAAACTAAAAAAAATAAATGATTGGATTTTTTCTTCTAATTTATATATATAAATACATATATATATTATATTTTATTATAGCAAATATTTTACCAACCCATCCCACCACCATTCAAGCGAAAATCATCTTCAGGGGATGAAAATCTCATTCCCTCCTATATACAATTTTCATATATAAATGTATTGTACAAACTGTGCGACTATATATAGAGAAAAAAATTCAAATACATTTGCAATTTCTTCACAAAAACCACCCTCTAATCCAACGGCGGGCGGCATCCCTGCTCTCATTTATTATTATCATTTTGATATTTATTTATTATTTCATTCGATCGTTATTCTTGGAAGTGTAAAGAAGTGATGAAAAAAAATATTGAATTGAAAAGAAAAGTGGTTTAAAAAAAAATTGTGAATTTTGTATTTTTGTTTCAAGAGTTTTTTAAATTTAAACAAATCATTTTATTAAATTTTAATATTATTATTTAACAAGTGAAGTACTTAATAAAGCAGAGTACCACAAAATCAACTTTACGGATCCTAAATAATATTTTCTATTTTCAAGGTTAGTAAAAGTTATATTCTTATTGGAATAAAAAAAAAAAAATATGGGTTTTTTATATTTATTTTTTTTTTTTGTGTGTTTTTCTTTTTTTAAATTTATAGGAAAAAATTGAAAGATTGAGAAAAACACATAAAAATTTTGGTTTTTTTTTTTTTGAAAAATAATATATCATTGTGATGGAATAAAAAATTGATATTTTAAACATCGTCCATCGCGCCTATATGGTGTATATTTGGTTTTAATTATTTAAAAAAACACAATTTTATTAATTAATTTTATTATATAGCTTTTAAAATTTTAAATTAAGATTTTAATATAGCGAGATTTTGAATATAGATTTTTTTCTGTGTGATTTTCTATACAAAATTTTCTTCTAATTGAACATCGAGAAAGAAAATAATTCATATTTTCATTAGTATAACTATATATTATAAAACCATTAACAAAAATAGAATGATAATAACAATAGTTATTACGATTACTGTTTTATTTTGTATTGGTTTATTTTTTTACTTAACTGTTAAGAGAAAAAGTTTTCAATTAATTATTTTTGATTTACGTACAAATCGACGTGAAAATTTAAAGAATTCTGAATCGACAGCAGCAGTAACAGTATCTGGAAAACAACGGCCACCACTATCACATAGAAATAGTGTGGTTTAATTAAAACAAAAAACAAAATTCATTTAATTCTCATTACGAAAATTTTTAATTAACAAATTTTCCATTTTTTCTTTTAAATTGTAATCAAAAATATTTTATCCGTTAAATTAAATTTTTTTTTCTTGAAATATTCGCTATTCGGATTGATACTTTAAAAAGTAAATAGTAAAAATTAACCAAAATGCAAATTTTAATAATTGTTATGAGATTTAGTTGGCCAAGACATCCAACAGATATTCCTGATATCGAATTGACCGATACGGAAATGAATTTTATGTGGAATGAAAGATTTCATTATGATTTATTAACATACGATTTTGGTGACGAACCAATTTTAAATCGTCAACATCAAAATATATTCATATAAAAAATTATGGGATGATGAGGTTTAGAGTTTTTTTTTTATTTTTTTTTTTTTTTGCAATATAATAAAGAAATTTATTATTTAATATTTGTCGTCGTTTGCGGGAAAGCAGCTTTCTTTTTTTCTATATGTATAATCAAAAAAAAAATTATAAGAATAAAAAATATATATCATATTTATTGTTAAAATTATATATATTATGCATACAATATTGATTTATAATGTCCAAAAAAAAAATATAAATAAATAAATAAATGTGTTTATGTCCATAAATTTATAAATGTTTTATAAAAATGTCCATATATAAATTTTATGTTAATTATATATTAAATTAATTAAATAAATGTATAATGTAATAAATATACTAAAAAAAAAAAAAAAAATACGCACAAAATATCAAATATTATTTTAAACAATTATTTTTTAAATAATTATTTTTTTCCTACCACCAAAAAAATTCTATTTAAAACCTTTTTTTTTTTTTTTTATAAATTATTTTTTATTCTCTCAGAAATGCTCAGAAAAAAAGTTGTGAAATTTTTTTTTTTAATTTATATACAATTTACAATTTTCAACGAATTAAAAAAATAAAAATAAATAAAAAAAAAAGTAAAAAATAAACTTTTTTGTATAATTTTATTTAATGAAAATGTATTTATTTTTTTTTTAAATCAATATAACAAAAATATGAATCTTTGAGTAATTTTAATGTAATTTTTATATAAAAACAATTAAAAAAAATAATTAAATTCAATTCAATTTCAATTTCAATTTCAATTCAATTTCTATTTGATCAATTAAAAAAAATGTTGAACCATAAAAAATACACAAAAAAAAAAAAAAAAACGAATAAATAATTGGATTTTTGAATTCTGTATTCGTTGGATAGATTTTTTTTTTAATTTAATTTAATTTATAAAAAATATAATAAATAATATTGATGTTAATTATATATATTTAATTATTTCTGAAATAAACTATTTTATTGATGTAATAAAAACTAAAATGTGTTTTTCTTTTTTAGTTATTCTACCCTTTTTTTTTTTTTTTGAAAAAAAATATTAAATCCTGTTTTTAATAAATTTGAACTCTGTTAAATTGATTCGTTTTTTTTTGTTGGTTTGATAGACTGGGAAATATTTAATAAATTTTCTAAAAGGGGATTTTCTTTATCCATCTTTTGCGTTTCTTATCGATACAATGATAAATTAAATCATTTATTATTATATATTGCTATAACAATCCTTAGCTTATGAAAAGAGGAAAAGCTTAAAGATCCTGATCTTATCAGTTTAAATTCAAAAGTAAAAATACTCTTCGTAAACATAATAATAAAAATATTACTAATAATTTAAATACATCAATCATTTTTTTTTAACATATACTGAAAATTTATCTAAATTTAAATACAATTTTTTTGAACCTTTGCGTGGCGTGTTTTATATAAAGATTATATTTATATATAAATGGAATTTTAATCTTTTATATTTAATATTTTTTAATATTTAAATAAAATCATAAATTTTTATTATTAATATTCATATGGCATATTGCATAAATTTTCTATAAACTTTTATATATAAAGAAAATAAAAAGAAAAAATAAATAATTCATAAACTCCATATTCGCCCCCGCTTATTATATTGTATTTACTTATATATATTTATATTATATATAAAAATCCATTATTTATTTATATGGATAAAATTCAAATTAAATTAAAATTAAAATAGTCTGAATTTTAAATTTTGTATAAATTCTTTAAATTACTGTGTCAAAATTAATAATTGTATAAATTTACATTTTTTTAATTTAATTTTTATTTTTCGTAGAGATTTTCCATATATGTTTTTAAAACATTTTACGTATTTATAGGTTTTTTTAAACTTTCAGTATTCAATTTGAATAGAATTATAAATTTTAAATTATAAAAATTTGGTTATTGATCAAACAGAAAATGGTATAAAATTTGTGTTGGAAAATATAGAATAATTTTTTTAAGAATAAAATATTCAGGATAGAGAGATTTACGAAGGATTTTCTATAAACAGAAAAATATATCGCTCTGTTATAATGGAAAAATATTATAAGGATATTGTTTTAGAAAGGGTTTGGCTCTGTAAAATAGAAAAATATCCAAAATATTGATGGAAAATTATTCAGGAAAGATTCTTAAAGGATCGTTTATCAACAGAAAAATATATATTAAAGGAAAAATAATCACTGAAAGGATTTTCTATAATATAGCAGAAAAAATAACTATTAAATGAAATATATGCATTCAGTAGAGATCCTTCAAACAGAAATTAATTGATTTAATAAGGAAAATCATTCATAAGAGCTTTGTGAAGACCCGTCTCTAAATCAGCAAAACGCAAAGACCGTTTTGAAGGAAAAACATTCAGTATAAAATTCTTCAATTTTCCATAATTTTCCGATTAACATAAAAATATTTATTGCATAGAGATTTGTTGAAGGATTTTCAATTAGTAGAAAAATATCTTTTGATATATTGAAAAATGTTCATGAAAGATCTATTAAAGTAAAAATATTCCGGCGAAATTCTTCATAGCTTTGATTTCACCGCAGAAAATTAAATTTAATGAAGGAAATCCATCCATTATTCAGAAGACTGATATTCTTAATAGAGTTTTCTATATTAACCAAAAAATCTGTTTTAATAAAGAAAAACATTCGCAGAAGAAGTTTTTCAAGGATTTTCAATCAACCAAAAAAAAAAAAAAATATCTATATTAAAAGAAAACTATATTCAATATAGAGATATTTTTTTGAAGATTTTTCTATTAGCAATAAACAAAAAACAAAAATGCGTTGAACGAAAAGTGTTCGCAGGGAAAGATTCTACAAATAAAGCGATTTTCTTTATTATCAACCATAGAAAACGATTGTTGTATTAAAAGGTAAATTATTCAAGAGATATATTCTTAAAAGATTTTCCAACAGTAGAAAAGGTTTTTTTGTTTATGGAAAAATATTCAGGAAAGGCTTTAGAAAGGAGTTTTTATGTTACCACACGGAAAATATCTATTTTAATAGAAATATATTCAGTAAAGATTTTATGAACAGCAAAAATATCTATCAAAGTAAAAATATTCAGCATGGTTTTTTCTATCGCAGCAAAATAAATATCAATAGAGATTCTTCATAGCTTTTCTATTAACAAAAAAACTAAATTTAATGAAGGAAATCCATCGCCATTATTCAGAAGACTGATATTCTTAATAGGTTTTTCTATCAACAAATAATAATAAATCTGTATATATTAAAAGAAAAATATTGAATCTTTATATAAAGATTTTTAAGGATTTTTCTATTCGCAAAACATAAATTTGTTAATTATATTCAGAAGAGATTCTTAAAGAATTTTCTATTAAAATATCTATTATAAAATAGAAAACCGGAGTAAGTAAAGTTTTTGGAGAAAAATTTGTTGAAGGGAAAAGTTCAGGGAAATAAGATACTTCAAAGATTTTCAATCAAAAATATATATTCAGAGTAGAGCTAATCGAAGAAAGTCTGCTTGTATGACTGTTTTTTTTTTTAATATACACGGTTTTCTGTGATATACACAGTGCGACAATTAATATTCCGGACTCAAACCATATCTCACCATAACCAGTGGGACGATCTATGTGATCGAACAAGCGTTTTGAAGCTTGATATTTTCTCTATCGTCTGTAAAAATCATTCATTGCATTTGGTTGACAAATAAAAAAGTTATGACAGTTATGACTTGTGAAACAATATTTTAGTTGAAGTAGAAATTTTAACATGGAACAAAGAGCAGTCAACGCAAAGCTTGGTAAATCTGCAACAGAAACGTTCAAATCGATGCAGCAAGACGATAATGACGATAATTGTATGGGTAGAACACAAGTTTTTGAGTGGTATAAATGTTTCGTGGGTGGCTAAAACGCAGGCTAAAAAAACAAGAAAAGTTCGATCGACAAATCAAGACAATGCTCGTAACATTCTTCGGTATCAAGGGATTTATCCATAAAGAATTCGTTCCAATTGGTCAAACAGTCAGTGGCTCATATTATATCGAAGTTTTGAAGCGTTTTATGAATCAGATCGAATCAGAGGTTTTATGAATCGTGAATCAGATAGTTGCTGTTTGTTACACGATAATGCAGCAAGTCGCGCTTCACTTATTGTTCGTCAGTTTTTGGCTTGAAATCAAGTCTGTGTGTTAAATCATCCACCGTGTTCACCTGATTTAGCACCATGTGACTTCTCGTTGTTCCCAAAACTTAAAATGAAATTGGAAGGATGTTTTTTTGAGGATATTTAAACCATTCAAACAGCATCTATACGCGCACTAGAGGCAATACCACAAAATAAGCTGGAACACGCATTTGAATCATTATTAAATCGATGTAACAATTGTATTGAATCAGGAGGAGAATATTTTGAATAAATAAAAAAAAAAATTTCAAAAATCGTGTTTTTAATGTATTTCCTAAGACCATAGTCCGGAATATTAATTGTCGCACTGTGTATATCATTATATATATATATATATATAGATGTAATAAAAATTAATGGAATATATGTACATTACATATTAAATACCTCGAAATTGAATATTACTTTATAAATATATATATCTATTTGCCAAAAACTCTCAAAAATTGTCCTTTTATATATGTTTGCTTATAGTATATATACGTAAAAATTTTAACAGAAAAATAAAAACATGGTAGTTATAAATAATAAAATATAAATTGGGAATTTTCCCGGTATTTATATATTAATATGAGAATTATGGAATGGAAAAAAATCAGTATACATATAATAAATTATATACAAAAAGGAAGCGCAACAAGGATAACATGAAAAAAAAAAACAAAAAACAAATCTGCCAAAAAACAAATTGAAAATCACCATACCAATATTCATTTTTTTCTACACACATAATAAAAAAGAATATTGAGTTAAATGAAAATAACAAACATCTATGTATATATAAATTCTGTTGAGGGTTAGTTATAGATCATATATATTATTATATATCCATATAGAACATTCGTATGGTTCAAGGTTATTTTTTATCCACCCCCACGTACGCATTCATCATATATACTATAATTTATATAGAAAATTTATTATTATTGGTATATTTTCCTTTTATTTTGTTCAATTTCACTGCAAAAATAAAATACATGTAAAAAATAAATATAAATGGAATTGGAATATAATAAAGTTTTATATTAATATTTTTTTGATAATTTTCTTCTTTTTTTTCTTTCATATTCTATTAATAAAGAAACAAATTTTCTATATGAGATGAGATATATGAGACGTTTGGTAAACAAAATTTTATATATACTATACAGTTTGATACTGTTTGATTAGATTCTGTAATGAAATATTGTATAATATACCACCGACAATATAAATAAATATCTGTATCGTCGTATTACCCTTACCCATGCCCTTAACCATATAATTTGGATGGGAGATGAGAATCAAATAAACATTATGTTGAACTTTGATACACGCGCGTGAATATTTCTATATATAATGGTTTTTTTTATATTAGATGATGTTTTGTTCGAGGTTTTGGTTTTGGTTTTTCTTTTTACCTATGTATATAAATAGATTGTTATACAGCAGCAGCAGCAGCAGAGCATCCCTCTTTTTGTACATATCTGTACAAATCTTTGTACAATGTCTTTTATATATAAATGTTTTATTTTATTGATTGATTTTTTAGTAGTTAATAAATAAAAATGTAATTGAAAAAAAGATACAAATAATATTAATAATACATATTAAATTAACATAAAAATGGCATTTTTATTTCATTATCTATGCGGTTATAATACACGATTATTTATATATTTGATTTAAATAGAAAATTCATTTTTTGATATTGAAATGTAAATTAGATTTTTGTTAATTATAAATACTTTTAATTTAGAAAAGTAAAACCAAAAAAAATCCATAAATAAATTGATTTATATAAAAAAAAATATAATTTCGGATCTTATCCACCACACCCACATATTTTTGTTTTTTTTTTTCGATATTCAATCAATTTCAAATAAATATATTTAATAAAACTTAACGATTTCATGTGCCTTTTTAATTTAATTCCTTTTAAGTCCTTATTAAAAGGTGTATTTCTAAAAACCAAAACATATTTTATGGCAAAACATTTTTGTGATTAGCTAAAATACGTTAATAAACAAAAACAAATTGATTAATTAATTTACAATATCAATTTTTATAAAAATTTTAAGTCATTTATATATAATAAAATAATAATAATACAAAATACAATATATCAAAATCGTACATAAACGTAAAAAAAAACTTATTATTATTATTAAAATATAATCCAATTCAAATTAAAAATTTATATTAAAAATATTAAACTTTACTATAAAAATATGTAAATAAAATTATTATTATTAATTATTAAAACCATACCATAAACAAGTTAATAAATAAAATAAAATTGAATATGGCGATTATGCAAATGGATTTGGATTTGCTTTAAATTCCGATGCTTTACGTATCAATTTTATTATTCGTTCATCTTCTAACCGTTTTTGTTCAGTTTCCTATTTATTTTTTTTTTTTTTTCATCATAAAAATTATATTATTATTTAAATTAAATTTGTAATATAAATAATATATTTTAAAAAAAACATACTTTTAATAATCGTTCTTCAATGAGTTTCAAATAATTTTCATCATATTTTTTACGTTGTTCTGATCTTTGTGCAGATTTTAAATTAAATGGTTTTATTGGAATATCTTGTTTTTCAATTTTCGGTATAAATGGTGGTTTATATAATACCTTTGGTTCACTCGACTTAAATACTGGTGGTTCTAAACTATTTAAATATTCCTGGAACTATATATATATATATACGAATATTGAATGAATTATAAATACAAATTAAAAAAATTAAATAAAAAATATATACCTTTATAGATTTAATATGACGTTGAAGTTCAGCTTTACGATAGACTTTTGGTGTTTTTGTTACGGTTGGTGATTTTGCATAATCAATTGCTTTTGCACTAACAATTTGATGTAATTGTTTAAAATTTGGCACCGGTTTTGAATGAAATATTCGTTGTTTTTTCTCTTCAGCATTTACCCGTTCCATTTGATATTTTTTTCTTTTTTCATAATAATCAACATAATTATAAATGTTTACCGCTTTATTATGATTATGATTATTATTACTGTAACAATCATCACGATGCTGTTTTGTAATTGTAGCATTACGACCACCAGTTTTTGGAGTCTTTATTATTGGTTGGTGGTAATCTTTTTTTATGGTTGAATTTGAATATTCTTTACCATCATCATCATCATCATTATGTATTATTGTTATCTTTTTTGTACTTTCTATTAAAGTGATGGATGGTTCATCCGTCTTTATCTTTATTCCATGTTCCATTTTATCCATATTTGATTGCTGATCATTAATTTGTTGTTGTTTATTATGTAATTGTTGAATTTCATTAATATGAAAATTTTTTAATTCTTGTAAAATTCTACTATCAACATCTTCATAACCATTAAAACTTTCTGTTTCATTATTTTTACCATTCAATAATGATGTTATCGAATCATTATTATTAGTCTTGTCCACATTATCCGCATTTTCTTTGGACAATTCATAATTCCATTCTATAATTTATTATTTAAGAAACATTTACATTTTAGCAAATTATTTATTTATTATTTTTGTGTGTTTGGAAATTATTATATTTAAATTTTACCTTCTGAATTGTTATTATTATAATTTAAACTGTTAATTTTTTCATGTTTTAAATGTACTTCTTCTGTTTTTTGTTGTTTGGTTTTTATTTAATGTTTATTGAAAAAAAAATAAGAGAATATTATTAAAAAAAAAAACCAGGTAAATTTCAGGTATGTATTTTTTTGTTTAATTTATATACTTACTAAAAAAATTTTGTGAATGATTTAAATCACATTTTCCTACATCAATATCATCCCAATAATCATTGTTTTCCATTTTAAGTAATTAATCACTTTTTGGTGCCTTAATTTATTTTTTTATAATTTTATAATCTGTTTTTTAAGAACACCTTTTTTTCTGTTCTGATGCTTTTATAAAACAATTTTAAATCACATTTTGTTTTTTCCTACAACAAATTCGTTACGAAAATGAATTTTTAGTTTTAAAATAAATACAAAAAAATGAATTTGGCATGGGAGAGTTTTTTTTTTTTGTGACAGTGTATATGAATTTAATAAATCATTATGTACGCAACCAGTAGCGCATTGACCTATTAAAAACATATAATTACGTCCATGGTAAAAATGAAAAATGAATTTTTGACTTCGTTTTGTCAACATTTCGTTTCGTTTCGTTTCATTTCGTTTTATTTTGTTGTTGGTGTGATTGAAAAAAGACATATAAAAATAATAATAATAAATTTTTCTAATTTTTCAAGAAACAAAATAGATTAGAATATATATTGATATAAAATTCCAAATTAAATTAATTCTATATAATATACGCAATAATAATATACGCAATAATAAAATAAGTGTAATGGACAATTTATAATTAAAAACAAATTGATATTTTACACAAGAAAAGAGTGAATATTTAAAAAAAAAAAAAAAGCAGAAAAAAACACCCCCCACAGACAGATCTCATCCCACACACTCACGGGAAGTTTATTAAAAAAAAAACAAAATCAATATACCGTCGTAAAAAAGATGAGTTCAAAAGTGGTGGATCCCCCAATATTAAACATTATCGTTGTTGGGTTTCATCATAAAAAAGGATGTCAGGTAACTAATTAAATTTATAAAATTTTTGTAAATCACCAAAAAAAATCAATTTGTTTTTGTTTTATTATAGGTTGAATTTTCATATCCTCCTTTAATACCTCAATCACCACCAACAACACCAAATCATACCACAAATGAATCACCATCATCATCATCACCAACAAAATCAATAACAACACCAAACACCCCATTAAAATCATCAACAAATACGAATGTCATTAATGAATGCCCAAAAGGTTGGAAATATTTACCAACATTAGCATTACCCGATGGTTCACATAATTTCATAGAAGATTCAGTATTTTTTAATTTACCAAGTTTAACCGATCCAAATGCAACCGTTTACGGAATATCATGTTATCGACAAATTCCAGTTGAGGTTAGTATTATATATTTCAATAACAACTGTGCCAAACTCACGTACACAGATGTTATAAAGTTCTATTTATATTTTGGTTATAGAAACTGAAAATACGTACTGCCGATGTAACCCGTAGTACGGTACAAAAATCTGTATGTGTTTTAGCGTCTGTTCCACTCTATGGATATATTGAAGTGAAATTATCGTTAATTGCACATGCATTTTTTGAACAAGGCGATTTTTCCAATATTGATATACTCGTCAAGGCCTACAAACAATTAAATGTATGTTTAACAAATACATTTTTAGAGGCATCACCAATTCAACAACATATTCATGTTGGTTTGCCATTACGTGATATTATTTTAAAGTAAGTTTTTCTATTCAAATTACTACAAAAGGTTTGGGATGGTATTAAAATGAGATGTTACTTCTTTGTATTTCAGATGGCGATATAAATCATTAATTTTATTTAAATTATTGTTGTTGGAACGAAAAAGCATTTGTTTTGGTTCGCCGGTACGTCCAATATGTTCGTTTATACTGGCTATAGCTTCATTACATCCAAAATTATTAGAAGATGGATTTCAAAAAGTTGCATGTGTTCGGTAAATATTAAAATTAATTTCTTAACCATGAAACAAGATTTCTTAATTATAACAACCGATTAAATGAGAAAAACAATCTTTCAAATACATAAATAAATATGCTAAAACTTAATTTATTTTACAGTACATCAAGACCAATGTCACCAATGCCAACATTTAACGACATCGCCACATTAAATGCAACACAAATTCCCGAAGATTCCATTCATCCAGAACGATTGGTAAATGAAAGTCCATCTATACAACAAGTCATTGTTATTGATAATATGAATAGTAATTATGACTGTGTTAATACAGACGACAACAAATATAATTGTGATAATAATATTAATATTAATAAGGACAATGGCAATAATAATGACAATGAAAAATCCGATGTTAATGATAATAATAAGGATTTACATAATAATAATATATTAGAAAATGATGGTGATATAAATTCAGATGACATTGAACCAAATAAAGATAATAAAGACCAAAAATTATGCATAAATAATAAATCAAATTCATTGGCAAGAGAAACAAGCATTGATTCATTGACAATTACCACAACCAATTTGCCATCATTATATGGGATTGAGGCAAAACGTTGGGGTGCCCCATTAACAATTTTCAGTAATGGTAATTTATGTTTACCATATCTATCATTACCGTATATGGATTTATTAACGGATTCATCCGTTCAGGGGTATACAATCGGCACTTCCAATATATTATTTCGACAGAAAAAACAACTGACCGATGTGTTAATCGATGTTGAAAATGGTATTATTGATATTGTTTGTGATATGGAACTACGTAAACAATTGACGTTAACCACCGAAGATTTACGTTTTGTTGATTTTATCATACGACATGTTCAAGTGCCAAAAGAAAATGCCGAAGGTAGTGAACAATGGATTCGACAACAATTTCAAGGATATATGACGGCAATGTTACGTACAATATTATTAACAAATGAAAATGGTTTGCGGACACAAAATGGTGATGGAATCATTAATAATGGTCCAAATACAATGATGACGACGACGACGACGACGACTACACCAACGATAACAAATGCAATAACACCACCGTCAACGGGTACAATTAAAGATATTGAACATTTTAATGGAAATTTTATATCAGCATTTCGTAATACAAATTGCTATCAAGAATGGTTAATTTTTATACAAAATCCAATGAATTCCGATGTATTTAATAACATCCCCATTGGACATCCATTTGCTGGTGGTACATTTGCTGTTACCGATATGAAATTAAAAATTGCACAGTAAGTTAATTTATGTCAAAAATTATATATATATAGTATTAAATTGGAACATCGGCTAGTTGAACTGATCATTTTGTTTCTAGGACAATGAATAATAGTGAAAGCGGACGGAAAATAAATCAAGCTGTTAATACAACAAGTCGAGCAGTTGGTATGTTAATTCAAATTTTTATTAATAAACCATCCAAAATAGAGAAAATAATCATCTAATTTTAGGTGGTGCTTTGTCACAAGCAAAAGGTGCGTTTTCAAATTGGTGGTCATCGATGGTGACAACGACACCGTCATCACCCCAACAACAACAACAAAACAATTCGTCAACGGTTACGACAACATCGTCACCAACAACAACGCCAACAAAATTAAATCAAACAACAAATCCATCAGATGATTCATTAGAAAATAATCAACATCAATCAATTAACAATGAAATTAAACCACAAATTATTTATGACAAAAAGAAAATAAATAATACGAAAGAATGTGAAATTATTTCTGATGATGAAATAATAATTGAAAAAATTAAATTAAATCATTATTATGATGATAATCCAAATAATATGCAATTAAATCATAGTAATGATGATGATTTACAATTACAAAATGAAGAAATCATTCAAATTGAATGTGATATTACTAATAAAAATGTAGAATTACAAAGCAAAGTCATTAATACAGATATGAATTTTGATAATAAAATACCGGCTAATAATCATAATAATAATATTATTGAAATGGCTAAAGAGGCTTCTGATCAAAATCTATTATTTGATACAAAACATAATCCTGGTGAGATTTTTACGGTTTAAATTTAAATGTGTAACATCCAAAGAAGTGTGTTGCATCCAGCGAGTAATTTTTAAATTGAATTGGTTTGGAAGCAAATCCAATATATTGATAGTTTGGATATAAAAAAATTTTGTATAGAATAGCTGTCAATCAATTAAAAAAAGGATATAAATTGTACAAAAAAAAAAATAATAAATATAATAGAATGAAAAAAAAAAATCAAACAAACTGCAATCAAATAAATATTCCATAGAATTAATTTCTAGAAAATTTTATTATGTATTATTTTGTATTATATTGTAATTTTATATTTAAAAACAAAAAACATTTTTTAATTATAGAAAAAACATAAAACTATTTCAATTTATTTTTTTTTTGCTTTGGATAAAATTCGTTAATAGTTTTTCGATTTATGATTACATTAAAAATAATCATAAATAAAGTATTGTGTTTTGTGTGGTCTGGCCAAAAATGCATAAACTAAATAAATTATAGTCAAAAGAATTAATTAAATATTTTTAAGTGTATAGAATTAAAAACAATTATTATTATTATTATACATATATATATATTTATTTTATTTTTATTTTATTTTTTTATTTATAATGAAATTTAAATTGGAATTTTGAAACAAAAATAGAAAAATTATATATAAAAATAAAAAAAAAACAAACTTTTTATCATTTTATTAAATTAATACATAAAACAACAAATCCGAAAGGTAATTTTTAATGGAAATTATTCCCATTTAATATAATCCTGAAGTTTGAACAATGATTATAACTTTTAGATCTCTTAATAAGGTAATCCTTATGAAATCACTTAACTTGAATTGAATTGAAAGCATCACACGCCGAAGGAATTGATTTCATTATTATTCTAGCTGTGGAATTAATTAAATATATTCTATATATAACGGTAGATAAATTCAGAAAATTCAAACATTCAATTTAATTAAATATGCAAATAGAAAATAATTAAATGTAATATGTTTATACACAAAGCTATTATTAAATTCATAAACCAAAAAAAACGACGATGATGATGATTTTAACAGTGTATGATATTTGGATAATTTCATTTTCACTCAAATCATACACAAATGAAATGATCAGCTGTTTCGAAGGGAAGTGGAGTAACAACATATGCATATTCATGTGTGCGATTTCAAAGCTCTCTCAATTGAAATGCACGCACGCACGTCGCACAGCGAAAAGACAACGGACAAAAACTCGACATAATTTAATTTAATAAAACAAAACACACAAATTCAATTATGAAAAAGTTTCTCACATTTTTTATATTCGTTTTTATATTTATTATATATTTTAAATGTAATATAATTAAAAAATAATAAACAAACAAATCTATCGTTATATTTAAATTAATTCATAGGTAAACATTAAAGAAATGTAATCATTGTATTAGCCCTAGCCATATCATAATAAATAATGACAATTATTCAACAAAAATCATTAAGTCGTAAATCAATCATTGCAAAATAATTAAATAGTATTGATAACCAACAACCTTGCCATCATATATATATTAAGTGGATTCACTCTTATTATAAAATTTATAATGTGCAATTAAAAATATTATAAATAACAATTAATAATAAATATTATAATAACATGCTATTATAAAAAACAATTTAATTGATTTTTATAGTTGTTTTGGGTTCATAATATAAATAAATATAAAAGATTATATGCCTACACTTTTTTTTTTTTTTAATAATCGTCACCTCACACATTGAAATAAAAATATACGCATGCACCCGGCCGCTACTTTACTCCGCCACCGCAGTCAGTATATATAATTGTATGCATACATTTTATTTACAAACTGCCATATGATTGCACTCACGGTCACCCACTCACGCACTTTTACATCATCATCATCATCATTTTTGATAGTGTTTTTTATAAATTTAAAGATATTGAGTGATATGTGCGGCGAGAACGTTGATGATGTGTATAATTTAAATGGATATTAAAAAAAAAAAAACAATTCTGTTCGCTCTTAATTTTCTTATGTTTTTTTTTTGTTAAGAAATGAAAATGACATTAATTGGGTGTGTGCGTGCAGTTGTGGTGTGAATTTCGTATTGGTAATAAAACAGCATTGAAAATTTATGAATAAATTAATATGTCGTCATAATTAATTATGTAAATTAATTAAACTGATTTTATAAACAATATTATTAACAATAAAATACAAATTTGTGTTTATTTTTATAATCATATGAAACAATAGGAGATGTATATAAAAACAATATATATCAATTAAACAAAAATAATTTTTTTTCTTATATCAGTGACAAAAAGAAAATTAAATGGTGGACATTTTTTTTTTTTAATAGCTAGTTTTTTTTCTTTAATTAATTTGCAATTTTGCCGCAAATCATCAGAAATCATCATCGTCATAAGGAAGTTGAAAAGATACGCATATATCATTTAATTTGGTAATTAGAATAAGATAACTATATTACATACACATACGCATATGCCTTTATATATTAATTCTCATATGGATATATAATAAGAAAATATAAACAGTGATATTTTATTTATTATAATTTAAAGAGAATAATGATTTATAATATATAATATCATCGTCATCATCCGAATGATCGTTCAATGATATATAAAATCAACTTTTAAATAGGAGAGCATTTATTGTAAACATGTTTACAACAAATAAATAAACAAGATTGAAAGATATCGTAAATAAAAAATACATATCGGATTTATTTTATTTATAAAATGTATATATGAATATGAAAATAAAAAAAAAATTGGATTCCACTTTGGATTATTGAATAGTTTATTTAATATTTATTTTTTTTTTTGTAGTGGTACTAAATTTATATTGTGTGCGCGGTGATTTGCGCCCCTTCTTATAAAAAAAAAACGTTAAATACGATAATAAACTTGTTAAAACAAAAAAAAAAAAACTTAAACAAAATTTCGTATTTTGCAAAGTGGATAGAAGAGACACCTCGACGAAAGAAAGGTTAAATGAACTAAGTTTTTTTTTTTATAATTGAAATTAAATTTTAAACAAAAATTAAATGCTAATAATTTTTAATTTTGGTGTGTTTTAAAAAAAAAAAAACTTTACAAAACAAAAGTAGTGTCGGAAAAGACGCGAAGACGAAGTGAAAAACAAAAACAATTTTCATATATAAAAAATATGTATATATATATATATGATAAAGTGTACGTTTGTGTTTTATGGATTGGAATAACGAAAAAAACGAAGATAATTTTTATATATTTTCATAAATATCGAGTGTAATTATTTAAAAAAAAATAAAAATAATTATAATATTAAATGCATTAGTTTGTGTTCAACAAATATCGCGACACGTTTCTTTTTAAACGCAGCTGCTGCTATATTTACTTTACTTTACACACATATGGATGAATGGATAATTTATGTTTTTTTATATGTGAAAGACTTCTTTAATATACATGTTTTTTTAATGCATTGTTCGCCATATAACATATATATATATTGTGTGTGTACTTTTTTCCAAAGATAAAATCTATAAAGGAAAAAAAAAACAAATGAATAAATAAATGGCCGACGCCATATTCGACGTTGTTGTTATATTAAAAAAGTTTTTAAAAATCCGAAAAAAAAAAATTAATAAATTGAAGTGTTTAAAAAAAAAGTGATATACATTTATTTTCTTTGCTATATTTAAACTAAAAACAAAAAACTAAAATTGTTTAAATACTCAAAAGAATCAAATTGAAATTTTTTTTGCATTTTATAATATCTTTATATTATTTTTTTAATTGTTTGATATATAGTTTTTAATTTAAACAAAGACAAACAACTTCTTTTTTTTTTCATTTTGTGAATTCAATAATTTACGACAATAATTTTTACTGTGGTTCTTTCATTAATTAAAAATAAATCAACAATCACCGGATTTAAAAAAAATAATAACTTGTGTCTTAAAGAGTGTCTAAGAAGGCAAATTAAAAAAAAATACATAATAACGGAGGACAAAAACACGTTTATAAAATAGATATTTTAAAAATTTTTGATTATTTTTTGTTAAATATTTGTGTGTTTGAACAACAATAAAAATAAAAACAACACCAACATCACATTTAACAACGCATTTTAAATTCTACATTTTTTTTATTTCATCATAATTGTGAATGGTATGTTTTCTTTTTAATTTATTCAAAATTATATATAGTTCTAAGAATTTTTTGTTGGTTTCTTTTTTTGTGAGCTAATGTGAGCAAGAACTTGGAAAGAGTTAATCGAAAGAATATCTTGCACAGACAGAATATACGTTTAAATTGCGTCCCCTTCCATAGAAATAACATTTTAATTCTAATTGTTGGGGTCATAAATTGACATCTGCAGAAAATGGAGGACGATATTTGCATAGCCGACCCAAAATAGGATCTAACCATCGGATAGAATAATGAATTATATTATTGAAAACATAAACTTTAGAACAAAAATTTACGTTACCGGTTCACGATCGTCACCGGATGTTTATTTTGAAAATTGTCGTAGACGTACCGTATAGGAAGAATTACAACAATTGCTATACTTTATTAACTCACACAGTTCACGTACAGGCACACCTTGTCTCTATAAATATATGCATAGAAATTGAAATCGAAAAACTACGCATAAAAAAAAATCATCATTAACCTTGACTGTTTTTTTCTACCTGTGTAAATAAGTATTAAGTTTTTTTTATTGTATTTCTGTTCACATTATATAAATTTTTTAAAAAGATACTCAAATATTCTTTTCGAATTCAAAATAAAATTTACTATTATCCAATTTATTATTAATAACATATATATTATTTTGCTATTGTCAGTATTATTACCTAAAGTAATATCTGGTAAAATATCAAAAATAATTCTTATGTTATTTATCGTGTTGATTTATGTTATATTTTATTATTTTTATTGTTGTTGTTGTTGTTGTTATTGCTTCTTTCTTCGTTTCCTTCCACATATCAACATCATCACTATCATCATTATTTTAATCTCAATAGTATGTAATGATTTTGTCGTAATGATGATCATCAATTCGTGAAACGATACCAAAACAACACAAAATAGCGAAAATAAAAATTAAAAATAATAAAATGTGTACTACATTATAAAATATTATAATATTGTTCACAGCACACGTATGTATATATATTTATTTATTCTTATTATAATTTAAACAAAAAAAAAACTATAGGGTAATCTAGAAAGTTATATATGATTTAGTTAGAATAAATTGATTAATATAAAATGTATTTTAAAGTTTCATTAAAACTATCTATGACCAACGCAGTAATTTGTTGAACAATTTGTAAATTGCACCTTTGATACCATTTAATGGTCGCATATAAAAGCCTATCTCTATATCACAACTTTCAAAATAACCCTTTAAATGCTATAAATTAAAATGCAAAACAAAATATTTTTATTTTATATTGTTATAATTGGATTTATACATTTATTTAAAAATATAAAAGTACACACACATGTATAACAGCACTAAAAACATTCCCTCGGTTTATAAATAAAATGTAATATTTATAGACATAAAATATAAACAATTATAGAAATAAGTATAGCCATTAAATGGTTGTCCTCAGGACCGTTTTAGCCCATTTATGCGACTGGCTCAATTAATAAAATAAAGCGCCCTGAAACATGACAAGAAAAAACCTATTTATTTATTTTTTGCGCTTCAAAATCAAAACATAAGGTATGTCCCACAAGAAGCTCTAGGAAAATCTGGCAAGCATAAATTTAATTTATCAGTTCTCTGTCCGTAGTTCTTTGTTCCAGAAAATTTCTCTAGAACACTAAGAATTTGCTTTATTATTTAAAATATCTGATCGTTTTCAGCGCCCCTAGACAACGGCGCCTGGTTCGTTCGCACCAATATCTTGCATGTAGGGCGGCTCTGGTTGCCCTCTTATCACAATCACAGAAAAAGATATCAGGCATAACTAAAATGGATTTGTAAGTTTAACAACGTTTGTTAGAACAATCATATTATAGGATAGGAATATGTTATTTTCGGTCATGTTCCTTCTGTCTCAGAATATACAGAAACCAGTATAAAACAGTTGTTCATTATCATTCCGGTATGTGAATTTTTTTTTTTTACCTACAAAGAATCTTCCAACTCACCCAAATCAATCGTAACCAAACATCGATTTTCTTTTCTTTTTATTTTCAATTCGAATAAAGTTTGATATAAACGATGCGAATTTATAACAATTAATTATTGTTATCGCAAAATTGTTAATAAAAATATATATATATTATTTAATTATATACAACAAAAAAAAAATAAAGTATGAGGTTGTTTACTCATAATTTATTTATATTTATATAAAAATACAGTACACAACAATAAAAATAATACACAAAACAAATTAAATGAATAATACAATTAAAAAAATCATCAATGTGTTGTACAACAATAATCTAAAGTAAATATAAGTAAATAATAATAATAAAAAAACATGATTTTTTTTTTTTAATTTTACTTTTTTATTATTAATACGAAATATTTATTATATATATGTTAATAAATATATTAAAAATTTTATTAAAAAATTAAATTTTAATTATAACAAACAACAATCAATTTAATTTGAATTGAAATTCTACTTCCACGTCATCTGTGCAAATCATTTATTTAATTCAATGAAATATTATTTTTTGTACTTTTAAAAATAGCATCATCATATACTACATACATATAGTGAGTGATCACATATAGTCGCAGTTTTATAATAATTAATTAATTAATTAATTGATTATTTTATATATTATTATTATTATTATTATTTGTATATACAAATACAGAATGTACTATAAATAAAATCCATCCGCATAATAATATTATTAAAATAATTCTCTGATATTCAGTTAATCATTAACCATATTTTATATATTTATCTTTTCTGGTGATAAAAACTAAAACACCTTGTAATAAACGCATTGAATATAATATATTTTTATTTAAATTTTAGACATGGCAACAATTTAATAATATATCGTTTTTGGTTTAAAAAAAAAAGAAGTTAATTCATTGTTGTTTTATTGTTTTTTTTCATTCTATTTGTATCTTCTTTATAATTCAGTATGGCACCACCGCCTTCCTATTCCTGTATTCCGTTCGCCCATATTTATTCATACATACACGAAATAATATATTAAATTGTATTTCATTTTATGTATAATAAGTAATAAAAAAAAAAAAAATAAAAGATCAAAAATCTAATTATAATGTTGTGTTTTCAATGTTTCACACCATAAAGTCATTCGTTAACTTGAAAATTTTATTATATATATATATACAATATAAAACAAACTTATATTAGCTCGGTTATTTTTTTTTAAAATAATAGTAATTTTTTTAGTTTAGTTGATGTTTTATATTGTATTTATTTGTTAAATGTTAAAATATATATATAGATAATAATAATAATAATAATAATAATAAACGACAACGACGACGACAAATATTACGACGAAAAGCGCGACAACGACGGTATTGTTTGTGTATTTAAATAATAATATTAAATATATTTTGCTTGCATTAATTTGTTTTTGATATTACATATTATTGTTATAATTTACTGGTTTTTTTCCTATAAATTATATTTCGTCGTATCGTACAACAAAAATGATTACGATTAACCAACTAACTAATATAACATTTTCTATAAATATATTTATGATACATTCACTTAATATTGTATTTTTATTTTTTTTTTTTCAATTCAACCAGATTTTTATAGAATTCTATAGAAATTTCATATTTTGTATTATTAAAAACATTTTGAAATATGTATGTAGATATGGGACTTTGTATATATATATAATATTAATAAAGCGTTTTTATACAAAGATTAATTAGAAAGTTGTCTATTATTGTGAAGTAAAAAAAAAAAAACAATTATAACAATTGCATTAATTATCGTATGGTTCAATATCTCATCTTATATGTATATAATTTGAATTGAATTGAATGTTAAATGATGTTTTTATTTTGATTGATTTATTCTTCATTTTATTGATAAATGTTAGTAAGTTTGTGATTAATTTGAATAGAAATAATCGTCTTTTTTTTTTTTTGGTGTCAGTAATTGAATTTGTATAATATTATCAGGTTTTGCTTTGTGTTCAACGCCCACCTTTGAGGTTTAGGGTCAGAAGATTAAGAAATGTAATAAGAAATTTTGCTCTAGGGTTTAGAATTGCAGAAAAACCAATCTTATTCTTTTTTTTGTTGTTTTTGTCACAATACTCTGTAGATTCAATGGATAAATCTAGAATCCATCCATTTACTGGATGGACCTCGAATTAATTTTATTATATATGAAAAAAAATAACAAATAAACGACGAATCCCATCTGCTCTCATGATCTATAATGTATGATATGAAACAAAAAAAAAAACACATACAATATACGATTTATATAAATTATAATATTAACCATATATTATTTTGTTTATTAAATGAGGAAGTGTACTATTACAGAATATTAATCTATATTCATATTTTTTTTTGTTATAAAAAAAAAAATCGCCATTTATTATTAATCAAAATAAATTAATAATTTAAAATAAAAAAAAAAATTTTAATTGACACACATACTATAAATAATATTTTACAAAATAAGTTATTTGATTGTATATTTACAAATAATCCTTCACAATCAAAAGTCAGTTAATCAAAAATTGATTTTTTTTTCTCTCATTGTTATTATTTCAGATACGGATGGGGCTGCGTTGGAAGTTAAGGGATGACTGAGCGTCGACGATATTCTGGTGGAGGTAAGTAATCAAAAAGATATTTCAAATATTGCTGCGTAATCTTTTATAAAAATTCGTTTTATTCTCTATTATACGATGAAATGACCTATTTATTTGGTTTAAAATTATTTTAAAAATAGAATAATAACTATATATAAAAATGTTTCGCTTAAATTTCACGTTTTAGTGTTTGTTTCATTTTCATAACACTTTTCTATAATAATTCATTTAACCTCATATTCATTAATACATTTCCACGCAAAATTCGATTTAATTTAAATATATTACGTACGTCTACGTACGTATATATATATATATATATATATATATAGTATATATAGGGTGATCTGTTATTACTTAACATAATCGTTAATTTATATTGTTTAAAATGATATATGAATATTTCAGATTAAACTTTCTATTTGGTGCAATGAAATGAAATTGAAAAACGTTTTCAAATTGTTCAATTTTATTCTATGATTATTTTTTTTTTTTTTGCTGCTTTTATTATCATTTCGTTTTGTCATTCAGCTATTAGAATACCACATTCAATATACTTATTAAATATTGAATGCTTGAATCTATATTCTTAATTTATCCACTGTATAATATTATTTTTTAAAATACAGAGCTACAGAAAAAGCAACCATTTTGTTGAAAATTTACTTATTGTTGTGATATTATATTTTATAAATCAAGTAAAAATATATAGCTCTATAATAAATATATATATATATATTTTTAGTATGTGATATCCATTATTAAAATATATATACCATATAATACACATTATAGATTTTATTTTATTTTATACACATAAAACGAGAAAAAGAATATCTATTCATATATAATAATGAAATCGCTTATATACTTTACTATAAAAAACGATGAAAAAAAAATAACAACTACAACATTTATAAATATCTATATTAATAGAACACAACAACAAATTATTATGAAAATACAGCTTTTAACTAACTACAAAAATATATATATATATATATAAATATATTTTAATAATATTATTTAGAAATATATAATCGCACCGATCACACCGCACTTGAATTCAATATTGAATTTTAGGTTATATTGGGTATATGAAGTATATCAACAAACCAACAACAACAACAACAACCCAATATATTATATAGTAATGAATGTGTATATATAAAAAAATATTATTCATACATATATGAATTAGTTGTATATTGAAAGAAATGCAAATTAATCTAAAGAAAAAAGAAAGATATTTACTTTATAATTTGTAGAGAAAGAAATTATATGTATATTTTGAGATATATATCCACATAAACTGTAGATATGGGTTTTCTTTCACCAACATAATCATTTACAGATCATTTATCTCATTCGAAGACGTGTAATAGCTATTTCTATAATACGACAATTTCGCATTGTATATTACATACAATTCATATAATATTCAATGTTTTTTTTAACTAATTGTATTGGTTGTAAAAGTGATGTAATCAATTTGACCACAAATTATTCAACCAAAACACATCGTTCTAAATTCAAAAACGTTTTTTCAATTTATATTCAATTTTGACAAAATTTGTTTTTTTTTACATTCCAATGTTATATTACTTTTAAATATTAATTCATTTTGTTAACAAAATTATTAGGATTTATTTATTAAGGCTAGATAGAGGTTTTAATGTGAAAATTACTTCATTATTCATTTTTGAAATGAAGTAAAAAATGAAAGTGAAAATGAATTTTTATATTTAATAAAAATTATAGTTATTATACTTTTTTTTTTTTTAAAAAAAAATATTCTTCTATGTTTCTCTTAAAACGGAAATAATCCCTTTTTAAAGTAATAAACATTTACTATTGATAAAATGTGTTTCGATTGAAAATCCGAATGCACGCAATGAACGCAATTTGTATTTAATTTTTCAGAAATCATATAAAGTATGTAATTAAAAATCAATTGTTAACTGACTTAAATTGTATTTATAGTAATTATTAAAATGTGGTAAAAATTGTAACTTTTTTATTTTTCATTATAATATCCAAGTACATTTTTTGTATGACGAGATAAAACTTTCTATCTGAAACATTAAAACACTATTTTTTAAGTTGTACAGTGATTTTTCACGTAATCTAAAAAGTGTATTTTATTTTTAATTTATAACTGCTAATAATTCAACATAATTTACACATGAATTAAAAATGAATGCGTGTACTGAATTAGTTTGTTTGATAAACAGAAAAAATTAATTTATTCTAAAATATTTTTAATTTTATCTATATTTAACAAAACAATTGAAATATTTTTTACTGTTAGTTGTTGTTAGATATTTGTATTTAGATTTTGTATGACAGAGCATACACATTTCAAACTGAAAACAATGAATTATCCGGATAGAGATTCAGTTTAAGTATCTGTGATGTGAAGTTTTTTATCAATATTCTACGAATTCATAAAAAGTATTTTTACATTTACTAAAATAAAACCATTTTTTCCAGTTTCCATTCACCCTTTTTTTCTGAAATTTCACTTATGTTAGTCACATATTTCACATATTTTATCCCATTAACCCAAATACATTCTAAATGTTTATCAAACGATTATGAAATTGACTTGATCAATGTTGAAAATTAACTATACGCAGTTGAATTTTTTTAATGGAATCCAACCTTAAGAAATATTCAATAGTATAATTTAAAAAAAAAAAAACTTTATTTTTCCTATTTCTTTATTTAATTTTGATCATTTATTTAAATAAAATAATATATCATTTTAAAAATAAGCAAAACTAAAAATTAATACATGCAATAATATAACAAATATATATTTATTCAAATAAAATTTTTTTTTATTAAAATATCTTTATAAATAAATAAAAAAAAAAGAAATACCAAAAATTTATATTATTATCAATAAAATAAATAAATATTTTTGTCATTCTGTTTGCTGTTGATGTTGTTGTTGTTGTCGTTTTTTCCTTTATTATTTTATCAAATTTTACTTTGTTTTTTTTTTTTATTTTTTCTTATCTTATCTGTATTATGTTTCTGATGAAACGTATTTCTCATTAAGTTTAAATGCGGTTAAATTATATATTATACAATAATTTTTATTCAAATTAATATTTATGTATAAAATATTTTAATAATAATAATAATAATGTGGCTTCATTTCATGAGAATATTTGATGGTATTTCGATAAGTTAGCAAAACAATTCTGTATTATATAGTTTAACTTAAAATCGAACAATTCTGTATTATATAGTTTAACTTAAAATCGATGATTAATGTGGGTTTTCCACTTGTACACTTATAAACGTTTTTTAAGGTGAAAGTTTTGATGAAATCAAAAAGCATAATAGTTTGGAAGTTTTTACATTTCAAATTTGTTCTGAGCAATCAATCCCCGATCATAGTGATTTTACATGAAAATATGGGATGATTCCTATTAAATTTCATAATAAAAGATAAGTTTTTATCTTTATGTTTATTCTATATGCTAAAATAAATTAAAACTATTTTTTTTAAATAAAATGAAAGTTTTTTTTTTTTTTTTATAATATTACAGTTTAATTATACACTTATTGGATTACCCTCGAAACTTTCTATTGAAATTGTTATTGTGATTTTCACATACACAACACAACACAACACAACTGTTTAAATAATACAACATTTTTATCAATTTATATATTTTTATAATAATATAACTAATAATTTTTCTGTGTAAAATTTTTTTGTTTTTTAATATTTATAATTAACAAAAAAAAAAAAAATAACTAACTAAACTTGATTATTATTATTATTAAACATATCAATTAATAAAGTAAATTTTAGATTTATTTCAATGTTAAATTGCATTTAATTTTTCAAATTTTTGCACTTTTATTATTATTAATATGTATAAATTTTCTATACATTTGTAAAAATATCATTATATAATTATATTTATATTTAGTTTTCAAAAACAAACATAAATACATAAAAAAAATTAAAATTAAATTATTTAAATGAAATATATCAATAATAAATAATTTATTTTTAGAGTATATATTAATATATGTTGCATAATTGTGAGTTTATTTATATATATATTTAGTTATCATTTGTGGTTTATAGCTCTGTATTTAGTTGATTATTTACATATCAATTTTTTTTTTGTGGCTTATTAATATTAGTACGTTAACACTTTGAGTGCCTTGGTTGTCCCATCTATTTGTATAATAAAGAAAAATGTCTTTACAATATTTATAAAATTAACAAACAATTTAAAAATTTTTCAAGTATATATGTTTCGATTTTCCTTGATAAATTTGTTTTTGTTTTTATTTCGGTATTACAATTATTATTATTAATATTATCAAATCTTATCTGTATATTTTTATGATTAAAATACAAAAAAAAAAGTAAATAAATAAATAAAATGTATTTGAATCTGTATATTTTACAGATTTTATCATTCGGTTATTAGTCCATATTTTTATTATTTATTTTTTGGAGATATACGAAATGATTTTTCTGTTGAACAGAATATAAAAATACAAATGAATAAGAATTTGCAATTTTTTGATTAAATAACTTTAATTCAAATCATTTTTCATTTTTATTAACAGGCGCTGCGGTTAAAATGGAACATTTCCAATCCGTGTTGGACCCCCGGAAGCAAGAATTGCTCGAGGCACGTTTCCTTGGAGCTCGGGTGAGTTTATATTATTTATACATATATATAATTTTAACTCTATTAATAATTGTGTTATCATATCGTAATTTTTAATAATTGTGTTATCATATTTTGAAATGGTTATCTATTTTATCAAATTAATCAAAACGTGTTAATTTATATTATTTCCAAATAAGATACCAAAAGAAATTATTTCGTCCTTATTTCGCTATATACCATTTTAAAATTACAGACAGAATAATATTATACGTAAAAAAAAAAATGTTTAACATATGTTGCCCTCATACAATTTAGTTTTTTTTTTTTTTTTTAATAAACTAAATATATATATGGCTGACAACAACAAGAACACCGAAGAGCATCTGTTAATTTGTTTTTATATATACATAAATATTCAAAAATAAATAATACACCTTAATTTTTAACCTTATAGTAAAAACGTTGGTATTTATAGAAATCTATATATGTATGCCAAACAACCAATTTATACATATAGTTATATACCAAGATATACCAAACAACCAATTTATACATATAGTTATATGATCCTTCAATCTATTCCACAAAATTATTTGTATTTTGTGTTAAGCGCCATTACAAAAACAAATATAAATGTTCAATTTTACTAAATAAATTTTACTGTGTCGCATACAAATGTCATTCATTATACTATATATATATTTAGTTGTGGAAAGCCGCCGAGAGTGCATTGTCCTTTTGAATCGATATATTTTTCCTTTCGTATGTATAGAAATACTAAAAAAAAAAAAAACTATACTCGCGACCATATTTATAAATGAATAAATTTCTTTCCCAATTGTTTAAATGCATATTAAACTAAAAAACCATTAGGATTTTTTTTAATTATAAAAGATATAAACTATCTTGGTAACGAGGTTTTCTTATATATGTCTGCCAAAGTTAATATGTTAAAATTTTTATTTTGTTAATTCTCGGAAATTTGTTCTGACTGTTAAGTTCACATAATTCATTAACAGATCATAAAATATATTATAAAATTTGCTTTACAATTTGACATTAAATAATATTAAATTCCAATTTTAAAATTGTTAATTTACAATTTTAGAGATATCAATTGGTTTTTAATAGAGTTTTTTTTTACTATAATAATCTTATATGTAAATTTATGATTTTTTTTTTAAATTATTGGATATTCAATTTATTTATTTACAATTGATTTTATTTTTGTTTACCCACACACAAAAATTATTGTGTATAAAAAGTAGTACGGAATATACGATGAGAATATATACCTTGAAATTAAATTTACCTATATAATATAATTTATTGTGATGATGATGATGATGATAAACTCCATAATATGAAGCTAAAAAAACCCACTTATTTTGTATTTTTGATTTAATTTTGGATTAATGGATTTTTTTTATTCACTTAATACATTTTTTGTTTCATTATCTGTTTTGATATATAATAATTCAATTTTTTCGACACTTTAACAAATATTTTGGATATCGAGATATATATATTTAGTAAATACCAAATATATTCATAGAATTCATTTCATAAAATATTTTATTGGGAAATTTGAAATTTGAATTGAATGATGACGATAATTTAAAATTAAAGAACAAAATAATAATAATAAGATTCAATTTAAATGAATGTATTAATTTTTTTTTTTTTGTAAGGTTTTTGTAACTTTTATACTTGTATATATAAAACAAATAATCAATTGAGTAGAGTTTTGTCGTCGGTTGATTAAAACTATATTATAAAATATTTATAAATAGATAATCAAAGTTATGATGACACCACCATATTATATTATTGACAGAAAATTCAATTTTTTTTTATATTCTTTTTTTTTTGTATACTTTTAAAAGAATTTATAATTGTGTGTTTTTTGTTTTTGTATATATGTACGAATGACTAATTTATAAAATTTAATAATATACAATAAGTTTGTATAAAACAAATAGTTTAACAAAAAAAAAAAAAATACCAAAAATTTAATCATAAAGAACTTGTAAATATTAGATTATATATGCGTTTATCTATAGTAGAAAAATCAATGAAAACATATGCATATTTTGAATAGATATTCATTCATATACAGATTTTCTATAATATTTTGGGCGTGTCACACACATAGATTTTCATTTTATTCACTTGGTTTTTGTGTTGTATATATATATTAAATGTATTATATTTTTATTTTTTTTATTTCATTCTGTATTTCATTTACATTTAACATTATATGATGATGTTTATGAACAGAAATTTTCTTTTAAATATATAAGTTCGGAAAATATGCAGAAATTCTTTATATTTTATATATACTTTCATATAAACATAAAAAAAATTGAGTGTGGAGGATGATGATGACGATATATATTATGTTAAAAAATAATTTTACAAATATTACGCAGTTTTCCGCAGAAAATATATCTTGGAAAAAAAAACACTTCATTGCATATTTAAAAAAATTTTTCATTTAATATATTTTTATATCTATTATCCATTTCAAGGATATTTTTATGTTGTATTTTTGGTGCGAATTCTATTCTAAATAAATTAAATTATATCATTTCGTTTTTATTATTATTTAAAAGTGTATTATATCATCTAAAGAGAAAACGAAATTAAAGCAGAATACATTTGTAAAATGAAATTATTTTGAATATATATATTCGTATATATTCGAATTGAAAAGGATATTTTGTCGAAAAAAAAAAATGTATTATTGTGTATATATCATTTCATATATATATATATATAAACCAGAATCGATTGAATGTATATTTTTTGCCCTTTTTATATTTATATCCATTCCAATTTTTTTTACTTTTATTTGTGTTTTTCATTATACAAAATATCCTTTTTAATACAAACATTATATATATACAGGGTTGTTGGTAAAATTTTAAATCATTATTTATTTAATATTCATTTTTTTTTTTGGAATACATAGAAATATTTATATATCAATTGCAATTTATTCTATTTCTGGTAAGTTTTTCATTATCCGTAATTAAATGAAAAATGCATAATGATTTTGCTGCAAATAACCAATAATTCAACTTACAGTTTTAAGAGATCTTTAATTTATATGGTTATTTAAGTTCTTAAAAATCTCACTGTGTGTGTTAAGAATTTCGTTTTAATATCCATTAATAGGTACATTTTAACAAAAGGA
The DNA here is from genome assembly GCA_958336335.1 of Dilophus febrilis. Lineage (NCBI taxonomy): Eukaryota > Metazoa > Arthropoda > Insecta > Diptera > Bibionidae > Dilophus > Dilophus febrilis. Next base: position 39,041,561 of record OY284468.1, read on the forward strand.
TATATAAGCATATATTTAATATTAATACAGAACGTTAACCACCCTTTTATAAAGCATATATAAACCATAATGGATGTTTTGTTTGTATTAAAATGCAACATCAAAACTATTATATACTGTATATTAATATAAAAAAAACTATGTACATATATATTCATATCAATATATATATAAATATATATATATAGTCACTTCTGATGTATATTTATTTATTTATTTTTTTGTTTTTTTTTTTAATATATAATATTCATACTGTATATTTATTTCATCTATAAATCTCACCTCATTCCTCATCATGACACATTCAGAATATACATATATATATATATATATAGTATACAAATATAGCCATTTTACCAACAACATCGTCACAATATTCATCTCTGCGTATATATACAAAAAATATAAAAAGTTTCTATATATATGGAATGGTTATATGGTGGTATACAATGAATGAAATATCCTTATAATATAATATATAGGATATGTTATGTATATATAGCTATAGGTATATATATGTTAATGTTTGTATAGTGCAAGCAAATATATAATGAATTGGGTATAGTTGAGTATATATATATAATATTTGAAGTTGGCAAAATATTTTCTATTATACTAAATACATATATAAACAGTAGTGATCGTATTCTAATAAACGATTATAAGGATACACTTTTTTTATACAAAATTTAAATAGTTTTTCTCATTGAAAAGGATCGTCAAATTGATTTCTTCAAATAAAATTTTATTATGATAGATTTTTCAAAAAAAAAAAAACAGAAAATATTCTTATTTTATAAATAAATGAGAAAATTAACTATAATTCTTATATAAATTTTCCTGAAGATACTGAGAAATATATGCCTTTTCGTCATATAGGCGCACAGTACTGTTTATTATATATATATATATATATATTTAGATTTTGCAATGGCATATATATTTATATAATAGGACGATGATGGCGACTCTTCCTCTGAAGATATTTTATATAACTATACTCCACATGCATATGATGTGTATATGGCAGCAAAACGCAGGAGCCACCACCGCACCACCTTAACGTATATATATATATATATTTATATGTAACCAAAAGTTTTGCTTTGCTTTTTCTATATATATACTATTGTATTTTTATATATACATGATATTATAACTATATAAATATAACAGATACAATACCATATATAGTCATTATAATATATTAAAATGTACGTGAATTTAGTTATATATATATATATATGTACAATATCTGACTGAATCTAAAAACTGAAATGGTTCCAAACGAAGCGATTATATAAAATTATATATATATATATATATATACAATGAAAATATATTAATATATATGTATGTATATCCTTATAACAGTTTTGATATATCCATATGTGTATATCCCGTTAATATTTTCATCAGTATTACCCATATAAAACTGGGAATAGGACAAACTTGTATCTTTTACAACCTATTCCATATGTACATATATAGAGTATGTATTCAATGATGCAATAAACAAACACAATTCTATATATACATATACAGTATATGTACGTTTTTTTCCATCATATATATATATATGTATGCATGCATATATACAAATTTTCCTGGATTTCCCAGGAACTATTTTCTATTAGACTTTTCAATGAATTGTGTATATATATGCATATAAATAACATGATAGATATATTGTGATATTTTAGATATGTATGGTATATAGAAAATTTTCTATAATAAATCAACAAATTATATATTTATGTTTAAACAAAAAAATGTTTTTAATATAAAGGATTATAATTACATATTTGATTTTATATAGTATATAATTTCCATATATTCCACAAGCTTATTATAGCAAATATTATCATGATGTATGGATAAGAGATTAATAATTGAAATTATTATAATTGTCAAATTTATATCGGTTCACATTCCCACACACATTTTTTTTTGTGTGTTTATATATATATATATATAAATAATATAAAACTTGAAGTTAAATGTTATAAGTCTCACATATAAATAATGTAGTTTTTCCAAATGTACTAAATGAACAGTTTTTTCCCGTTTTTGCTTTGGGTTTTTTGGTTTTTTTCCATTTTTGGAAAAAATATGTTTATTATATATATAGATAACAAAACAAATATATAACCCCATCATCGCATATGAAAAGCATACACAATATATATAAAAAAAAAAAAAGGAATGAAGAAAAAAAAATCGATAATCTTTTACCGTATATATACTATATGTATAATATATAAAACAACCATATTTATTTTATTTTTTTTTTGTTTTGTCTTGTTACATTATTTTATTTTCCACTTTTTTTTTTAAATAATGTATATACAAAAAATAAGTTGGAAAAATTATTTATAAGTACAAATATATATATATATATATTTAAAGTTAAACCCTTACGAAGACCTTGGAATCACACGACATCAAAGTGACTACGTTCAAAGAACTTGGATCGTGCAGACTTTCTTGTTCCTATATCTCCATAACTATGTCATTTATCTTGTTAATTTCAAAGCAAAGATTGAAGATCATGACGAGATCAATGAGATAAACAAATGATCTTAGATATTCGATTACTTTGTGCGGATCTTCGAGATTAAACTTTAGAGAATATCTGATATTTGGTATTAATATTAAAAATATATTCCAGCATTGGAACATTCGTATGAGTCGCACATATCGTAACTTTTTTTTATGTTTTATAGATTGAAACACCCGCCCTACTCACCCCATCACCTTACCGCTCTATAAAATTATCCATCTTATTTGGAGTTTTTGTATTATATTTTTATATGAAAAAAAAAAGAAAAGTTTTCTTCTTTTTCGGTATCCTCCAAACTTTTTTTTTTTTTATTTATTTATTTTCTCAAAAATAGTTATCTCTTAATTCATTTATATTCATATATATTTAGTAAATTTCAAAGGAAAATTTTTTTCTAAGACAATCAAATAGAAATTGAATACAGAATATATATCAAAACAAATTGAATGTATTATGTTCGTATACGTGATATTTTGTGAAATTATCCTGTTTTTAGAATATTTATGATACTTTTAAATGTTTTCGCACAATTATCTTCTGTTTCTATTTTAAATTATATTTTATTACAAAAATATCCTGTACAAAAATACACATGTATCTAACATTCTGGTTTGTTTTTTGCTATACCAACAATTCATTTTCACTTCAGCTTTTTTAAAGAATAAAAAAATGTAATATAACTCGTTCTTAAAAAGTTACGTATTAATGGAAAAATCTACCCAAATTTATATAAATATTGTTAAATGAAAATCACCCTGTTTTTTTTTTTTTTTGTGTTTGAGTTGTTTTATTTTTCTATAAAATTTATTATATGTATGTATATCAGCCACCTTTTTTTTTCTTTTTGTGAGCCACCACAAATGTTCCAACATAAAAAATTTCTTTTCTTTCTTCCTTTATTTTTTTTGTATTTTTTCTTCTTAACTATTTTTTTTTTCTAGATACGTCTTTACGAAGCTATTTGTATATATATATATATATTCATTGTGTATAAGAAATTTCTTTTCGTATATTGTATAATATTTATATACGATGAATGAATATTCACTTCGTTTTCTTTATATATATTATAGTATATATACATCACCAATATCATCGCCCACAAATGTTCACTATATCTGTATTATAATATTATAATAACTCTATATATATGTACCCATTCCATTTCTATAAATTTATCACATCGACCTCTTAAATATTTTGTATATATATATATATATATACAATTCGTTATACATAAAGGATATATGGCATTTCTATACATTGTATGTAGAGTTTATAGTATACATATATACGTGGGAAAAAAAATCATTTCTATTACAGTAAAATCTATCATTTTAGATTAAACCAAAAAGGAGAGAAAATATATATTTGTATAAGCATCATATAACAAAAAATATATGTAATATATCGTACATCCTTTACATCCTTTATATTGCGAAAATGAATGTATGTGCATGACGACCATATTATACTATCCTCTTAAAGCTTGATATTGCTGATATTTGGATATAGAAAAAATAATAGATATATACATATAACACGTTTTCATTCATTCACATATATAGATCGTTCCATTATTCAATTATTCGCATCATATATCCATAACATATTCTATATATATATATCGAAATACTGCTGACTTTCCAATACATCCTCACTTACCAAATTTCGGTTAGAAAATTATTATAATAATATAATGCTCATACACAAGGCACAATTGAATTTAATTCATTTTGTAAATTTATAGATATTTGTATGTATTTATGTATATATATATTTTTAGGTTTGCATTTAGGTTCATTCAAGTGATGAATTGAAATTCTATTAAAATTTTAAGGATATTTTTTTTGTATTTTACTACCCTTTTTTAATTTTTATATAGCTTCAATACAATTTCAATTAATAAAATTCAGTATTTTTCAGTATTTTTTAAATATAAAAATAATGGTGAATATTGAATTTTTTATTTAAAATAAAAAAATTGTCATAGTATTTTCATCAGACCATAATTACTCTAGAAAAACAAATTCTACACTGATAACGCTATAATTTTTGTTATGTTTTTATCATTTTGATTAAGAATTTTTAGGAATTCAAATTTTTTTTTTTATATTTTATTAATTTTTTGTATACAATAATTACACTAAAAATCATAATATACTTATAAATCTCCTGCCTGCACCCAACAACAAAGCAATTCGCATTAAAACAACACGTTAAAAAAAGCCCACAATGATTGTTATTAATACATACATAAATTATTGTGCAAAGTCATTATGGATGGCAATTTTAATATTATTTATCGCAATATATAATAATTATATATTCCATACCGAATTGCTATCAAAACGATTGCATAAACAAATCGAATATTATCGAAAAAAGAAAATTTACTATATTTTTATATATTGTATTATTGATATTGTTTTAAAGGGAAAAAAGTGTCTATCATTGATACGATTTTCATACGTAGTACTGGTAAAACAATAGATTGTAAATAATCACAGTTTATAAAACTACGATAAGCTTATCGCGCTCCTTCATGTATTGTATCTATATGATATTAATTTGTTTGTGATATTGTAGTGAGAATGTTAATTTGATTTTATTTACTTCTATTCAATATATTAGAATTATACGAATTTGTATATTATATATATGAGCATTTCTCATAAATATCAATAAATCATTTTGGTAATGAGCCAAAAAAAAACCAAAAAAAAAGTGATGATTGTTTTATATATTTTCGATTTTTTTTATATATTGTATATAGATCGAATAGATGCGTAAATTTATGCCGTCATTCATAAGTTCGTTGGTTTTGTTATATTAATAATTGATATTGAATGAGGTTGAAAATTCAATTGTGTTCTTCGTGATAAAATAAACAAGCCGAACACCAAAACCAATCGTTATAAGTTTTCCTAACAATTGAAAGTTTTTCGGTTAATTGTTTTTGCGTATAATTTAAATCCCGTTAAAAAATCTTAACTGCTGGTTTTTATTATAAGGGTTAAATTTAAGATATAAGTAAGATTTGTAATTTAGCAGTTATATTCATCGGGTTTAACCTGGTGAAAATGTTAATGATTACACACACACATACACACACCCTATTATTATAATTTCCTTGATATGTTTTCTATTTTTCTATATAAATAATATATGTTACCGTTTCACTTATATCGTATTATAAATGTGTATGAGCGCTGTGTATAGATAGCGTTTTTGTGTGATGTGTGCAGTATATAAATATACATAATATAATTGTTGTGATACGATACGGTGGTGATACTTTGAAAAGAAAATTATAATTCTACACTTGAAAATATTTTGCGTTTTTTTTTTTTTATTGTAACATTTTTTTTTTCTCAGTCGTCATATTCGCCATTATTATTTTCATTTTGTAGTGTAAAACGGCCAAACAGTGAAAAAAACAAAAACAATTTACCCTTTCGTCAAGAGTCGTGTCTATTTAAATATATAATTACATTAATAAAATTAATGCAAACCGTGTTTGGTGTGTGTGTGCAAGTAAAAATCGAATATAATATTATAATAATACAAAAAAAAAATAAACAAGTTTATTTTTTTTTATTCCTTAACATCAGGTTTTTTTTTCTTTATTTACTATTTATATCTATATGTTAAATCTATATATATAACATAATAGCGTATATGTAAATAATAATATAAATATTTTAAATAAACAAAACTAACGACATCTTTAATAAAATTGATTAAATTTAAAATTAATAGTGTACAAATTAATATGGTATAGAAAAAATGTTTTTGTTTTTTTTTTAAACTCTTGGCTACACTACGAAAAATACATTTACCAAATAGTATGTGTTATTTATAAAATAAGATTATTATTATTATTATTTTAATGATGTGTGTTGTACGTCTGTTTAAAAACATAATACAATACCATCTCGTGATAGATAAAATCTAAATAAGTGCGTATGTGTGTAATGTAAAATATTGTGGCTTTTTAAATAGACACAATTTTTTAATTTTTAAATGGCAAATTATTAATTTTAAAGTATAAAGAAAAGCAAATAAATAGATTTTGTTAAGGTGTTGACACATTTAAAATTTATTGCGGTAATGTATGTATTCGATAATGTGGTTGGTGGTCCCATATAAATGCAAAACCTTGTGTATTTAGTTTTTATGAGTTGTTTAGTACTGAAATGGTTTTTTGAGTATATTGATCAATTAATTTATGTTGATGACAGTATATATTTGACATTTTATTGACACATATATATTATATATATGTTGAATATCTAATAATATATTTAGTTAAAATTTTGTATGTGCCTTCTAAATTCATGAAGAGGAATTTAAATTGTTAAGTTTAGTTGTTCAAAAATAAACCTTCGGTAAATATATCAAAAATACAGTGTTGTATTTTATAATAAAATTTTCATACGTATGATTAATAAAAATGATAAAACTTTTGTTTTTGTTTCTTTTGTGATTTTTTTTTTTATTCTTCTCGTTTACACTTATTTCTTTCGCCATTTTGCCACATTCCATGCCAATATTCGTTAGCTTGTTTTTGTATTTTATGCTTATATTATCATATATATTTGATTTTGTATTTATGCTTTGTTGCTGCTACTACTGACTTGATGCTGTTTTATTTATATTATACACATATAGCTATTTTATTATAAAGTCATCGGATGTGGTCGCGCATGTCGAACTTTTTATTTTTATTTTATAATATGTATTTTTATTTTTTTTATTTTTTACATGTTTTTCACTATATTTGAACTTTGTGTATAATACAATTTTTCAGAATATATACATATAGTTTTTAATGTTGAGTGGTTGTACTTTTGTCTCTCCAACCAAATCAACCAACAATTTCTATTACGTTATTTTATTTATATATATATATATATATTTATAAAATATTGTATTTATATAATTCTCTATAGATATGTTAAACAAAACACAAAAACAAATAAAAAAAAAATTATATTTCTGAAATCTCAGTTTTGTGTTCAATTAGTGTTTTAATACTTGACTCGTATGTACGTTGGTACGTAGACTTACGTATATCATCACAAATTATAAAATAATTAATTTTTGCGTTGTGTGTCATTTGTTTTGTTTTATAATTTGAAGTTTATTTTTCTTTTTCTTTTTTTTTTGTTTTGTATCATCATTATACAAGTTGAATCATTCTAAATTTAAAAATCACAAAAAAAAATGTTGTGTGCAGTGTAAAATAAATAAAATTTGTAGAATTATTTTGCGTTCGTTTACAAATGAAACAGTAAGTTTTTTTTTTATTGAATTTTCTATGTATATTAAACATAATTTTTATTTTCTAAAAATAATCAATAAAATCACATTATAATTAAAAACACAATATAATGTGCTATAATAAAATATCACCAAAATATACTAATTTAAAAAAAAAAAATATTTAAATTAAGAAAGAAAAAAACACCAATAATCAATATAAATTAAAATAAAAAGAAAAAAAAAACTAAATAAAAAATCAATATAATTAATCAATTTTCATATGACATGAAATTCATATAATATTTCATTTTAAATAGCAAAAAAAAAAAAAATATTAAACATTCCCCAGCTGATTGTTACGGACTGAACTAACTTCACGGACTAATTGAAATTTGTTGTGTAGACTAAACTAAATTTCATTTGATTTTTACAACATACAGCAATTTTCATTCTACAAGTTTTTTTTTCTTTGCTCTTTAAATACTATTTTTCATATACCTACCACGGCCGACATACCGATCGTGTCTGACTGTATTGTATTTATGTAGAATATTGCATAGTATATGAATTGTTGAGTGGTGGTGTGAATGTGTACATTACTGTATAGATTTCTCTTTGTGTATACGATTGTGTTCAAAAATTGAAGTGAGATATAGAAAAACTTATTGTAGATTGACAGGTATACAATTGGTTCGATTAAATATTAAATTGTTTTTTTACGATAATTTACACAAATTACTTAAATTTATAGTATTAAAAGCATCAAAATATAATAAAATGTTTTGTGTTTCAACGCTTTTTAAATTTGTATTCATTGTATTTTGATATTCTCTGATATTCTCTGTTATGAATATTCTTCATATGTCATATATACTGAAATTATCATATCACATTATTGTATCCGCACATTCATAATATTTTTATTTTAAAAGTATATTATTAGTATATAAACAAACACAGCTGAGTTCCGTCAGACAGATGATGAATGATGATAGGAATGGCAAACAACAAATATTACGTATTATAACAACCCATATAACAATAATATAGCAGACAGTAGATTTTCAAGAGTAAATATATAATAAAATTTATATAATAGATACACACAATAAAAATAAGAACAAAAAAAACACAAAATATTTTCTCTCAAAATTATATATGAAATAATATCGCAATCATTCATAAGATCAGCAACAAACAAATTATATATATATATATATATATATATATATTTTGAGGATTATATAGAGAGACACATACCTTAATTCTCTTCACGCAATTGTACTATATAATATTGCATTGTTTTTATGTATGTACCAACAAAACACAGTTTCATACTTTCATATACAACGAAAGTGTGTCTGCGGTAATTTAAAAATTGTAATGTATAAAAATAACTAAATACTATATTCATTCGCTCTCACTCTCTCTAGGGTATTCGTATATGTCCTATATATATATATACATGTTATATTATAATATATTTATAAAATGTTATGATGAGATGTGGTTATATTATTATACACACAATATAAAACCAAAGCTGCATACCAATCTTAACTGCCTTGGCTGGCGGCCGGCTTTTATTATCTTTTTATGTATATATATATAGAATGAGTATTATAAGCACATAATGACGATGACGAGTCAAGTCTGGTGGTGTAGCTATAGTTCTACTGTATATATTTATATTGTCGATTCAATTCAGTGTTTATTTTTTGTATAAAAATGTATTATGTATATTATTGACTCATAGAATAGAGTATGATGAGAAAAATACAGGTTTTTATTTTATTTTGTACACAGAGAGAATGACAAAACGAACATTTAGAAGAACATATATATACTTATGGTTGTTGTTTGGTAGAGAATGAAAATGATGGATATTGAAATGTGTTGTAGAGCTCGAGGTTAAGAGTTCGACGTCGACGACAACTACGCGACCGTGTTATAAACGTCATCGATATCTTTTTTTTTTATTACTTGTATAAATACTTGAATCTACTTATTAGAATTTATGTATTTCTATACATATGTATGTATAAATAAATATTTATTATTTATTGTACGCCTGTGTAACAATCTTGCTATGCGGCAGCGACGAGAGTGTCGGTGAATGGGTTCTTTAATGTATGTTTTTTTTAAATTGTTGATAAAAAAAAAGATTATATTCGAAACATGACATGACACTCTCTGGTGGCAAAAATATATAATATAATATGTGCATGGTGAATTTAGCGATTACACGCGATTATACAATATGAAATTCCGTATACATTTGTAGATATTTATATATTATTTGAATAATGTAGTTGACTTTTGTTTTTGTGTGTATAGAAAAGGGAGAGAATAATAAATGCCTGATTCTTTTGGTTTTAAATTATAATGTAAGACATTGTATTGGTGATTGAGTGTAAATAATATAAATGTTTTTCTTTTGGGTTATTGCTTGCCACCGGTAATAAAATATGTGCTGCTCTGTTTGTTTCGCTTATAATGTGTGTACATGGATATATTATTGTATCATGTCGATTGTTGTTGTTGTTGTTGTTGTTGTTGTATGTTGATTATGTTTAAAATACCGGCGACTGATGTTGTGTATAACATGTACTAGTTGGTTTTTCTTTGATTGTATAGATTTTATTCAAAATGTATTTGTTATATATTATATGTTATATCTGGCAACATTGCATCCGGACAGCTGATCAGCAGAAGGTTGACTATCTGCAATCGTCGTAGTCGTCGTCGTCGTCGTCGTCATGCTTACTTATGTTTTTAGTTTTATTTATAGCATATATATTCATTTTTAAAATACAGTACAGTATATACATAGTGGGATTTAACTTATATACCTTTTATTTATATATAAATATATGTATATTTTTTGTACGAGTATATATAATAATATATAAATATGTTGTGTTGATATTATAATATATGAGCAATTGGTATAAAATAAGTTTTGTTTTTGTTTTTTATTTTATTTTAATTTGTATGATACAATATATTTTGGTTTGAATACGTATCTATATTTAATTGTTGTTGGGTTTGTTGTTGTTTTTAGTTATATATGTTTATTATATAGTAGATATAGCAATATATAATAGTTGATAAGTATGAATATATATATATATATATTATTATAAAGTGAATTTGGAATTGTTGAAAACATGTTGGAATGAAATAAATTTTATAAAATAATCGTCGAAATATGAATTGACGAGCGACGGCGCGGTATTATACGAATATTAAATGTTATTTACATAAATATATGAACAAACAAAAAAAAATGAAAACACACAATCTTATAATTTTAGAGTTGGTTTTGGTTTGTGAGGAGATCGTACTGTGTGTTGTCATCATATTATAAAATATCTATATATAATATATTAATATATTTAGTACATTTTTTAATAATAATTTAGTATATAATATACGTATATTATTGTTATATATAATATGTGAAGTCGACGAATAATATTTTTTATGGTGTGGTGTTTTATTTCTATATACCTATATCATTGAAGTTGTAGATTTTTATATTTACGTTTTTAAATTATGACAGATATATACTATATATAAAAAAAAACAGTGGAATTTTTCAAAACGTTTATAGAATAAATTATTTTATAGATATTTAATTTGCCATTTTTTTTTTGTTTGTTATCATTTATTTTATAATTAGGAAAAAATAGCGAAGTAAAGTTAAATTAAAATTATATACCTATACAATGAAAGTACGAAAAAAAAATACGATTATTAAGTAAATATACTTTGATAAAATAACAATAAAACAAAACAAAAAAAAAGTAATACAATAATTTGTGAAAATAAAATAAATTAATTTGTTGTTCAATTTAATTTTAATTTTTTTTTTTTTAGTTGAATTAAAAGATATAAGATAGAGCAAAAAATATATGAATATTTTGTGTGCGTGTGTGTTGTGTTTTGTGTTCAGTTAAATATGAGTTTTTTTTTTATGGGTTCACGAACAATGAACGTACGTTTATATACAATAATATTTCTTGTTATATAAATACTCGTTCTCATGTAAGCGATAAAGATACAATAAAAAAAATAAATATGTTATTTGTGAATTTCAATTCTTGCGCTTTCTTATAAATACACTAATTTTCTTTTTTTTTTTGTTATTGACAATTAATATTTTTGATACTCCATCTATTATAATATTATTGCAAACTATATTTATTTATTTTATTATATGTAAACAATAAAAATTTTGCAATATGTTTTACGAACGGGACGTATGAGAATTGTTCATATTAAATTGAAAAAAAAAAACCAACAAATTTAACGAATTAATTTTTTCAGTGTATAAAATCAGTTGATTTTGTGTAAGTTAATTTTGTTTTTAAATTATAATTTTTAATGTAACTTTTATTACTTAATATAGCTATAAGGATCATAAAATAGAAAATTAAATTTTTCAACGGGGGTAAATCTAGTATTTAGGGGGGTTTAGCGGTTTAAGAAATGTTCTGCAAGGAAACATATGTTGCGAATTACGAATCCCATTTAGACTGATTTTTGTAAATAGAATGAAATTAGATGACTTAGATAATGCAATGAAATAGTAAACAAATATCATATGATTAATGAAATAAAGATATAATTTAATCATTAACTATTACGACTGTTGATAAACTTTTCATATCGATCTGACCATTTATGGATTTTGATTATTTTGTTATTTATTGCTTATTGTCAGTATGTTGTATAGCAAAGAAAGACGTATATTATCTATAATATAATACATATGTAAACGAACGATTTTTCTTCTGTTTTATTTTTAGATATCGCGGTAAGGTGTTTTCTGTATATTAAAAAACACAAAACAAAAAAATTATATGCTCGATGAAAATATTTGTATGATAGATTTTTTTTTCTATTATAATTTTCTTTTGAAAAATTGTGTTATATACGACGAGAATGTATTTTATTTTTCACTGAATTTTATTGATTTTCACTTGATTTTTTTTTTTTTTCAATTTTTTGTTTGTTATTGCGATTCAAATATACACTTAAGCTAAATTAGTTAAATATACAATAATTTTTATATAATACCAACCGTTTGAGTGTGTGTATTGTTTTTTTTATTACATTTTATAATAGAATGGTGTATAATTTTGTATAAATATTGTATTAAATATATTTATTAGTAGGTGTTTATATATACAAATTTTGCAACATTCAATTTTATTTTTGTATAATAATATATTGTAAAATGCACGATTTGTTTTTCTTTACAATTTTTTTGTTTTTCGTTTTGTTTCGGTTATAATATAAACAAATGATTTAGAAAATATAATTTAATTTTTAGAGCATAAACCAAAAAAAAAAAAAAACGAAATATTATGTTTATTAATTTCTATTTCTTATATTGAATGTTTTTTTTTCTCTGTACCACATAAAACAACTACAACTCTTGAATTATTTTATCATAATATATAGATGTTAAATCGTTGTGTGTTGATGATGATGAATATCAAATATAATAAATGAATTACAGATAAATTAAATCATTTATTTATAGTATATATATATATATATATAGATACGACGACGATTGTGAATATTTATACTGGTTGGCATCATATAAATTTATAAATACAACAATTTGATTTCATTTATTATTATTATTATATATACGTAATAATATTCTTATTTGTATATGTTTTTAATTTTTTATATAAACATATATTTTTAACTCTATATTGATTAAATGAGATATTTATTTAAAATTAAATCAATTATTTATATACATATATATATAGGTATTTAAATTGCGTAGAGGTTTTTAGTTAATAGAAAAAAAATAAATATATTTCTCGACAAATTACAAATAAAAACACAAACACACATTCATAAATATCTAGTAAAATATTTTATAGCTTTATGCACACACATTAATAATCTCATCAGATAGATCACGAAAAAAAAAAATTGTTCGTAGATATCAAAAAAAATAATAATAAATGTGTTGGAAAAAAAAGCAATTTATTTTAAAATGAAACAAAAAAAAAAGAGTTAAATTTAGTTAAAAAAATTTATTCATTATAGTATTAATTATTTTATTGTTCTTATTATATATAGATATTTATTTTTATTATTATTTTTTTTTTAATTTCGGTAATTTAATAATGTTTATTATATTATGTTGTTTGTTTTTTTTTTAAATTATTATTTTAAATTATTACAATAGAAGAATTGTATGACCTTGTTTTATTTTTACGTTGGGTGTCGTATTTGGTTTGTGTTTTTTTTCTTCATATTATATCTTTTTTTACTTAATATTGTGTGTGTTATTTTGTTTGAAATATAGTAAGTGAAAAAAATATCATTTACAAAATAATAATATACAAGAAACTATACACTACATACAATAATAATTGATATAAATTCAATTTTTTTTTTAAAGTCTTAATGTTTATTTTAGTTTTAATATAATATATAATCTAATATTTATGAACGTTTGCTTTGAAGAAATGACATATTTTTTATTTTGCTGATGACATCAATTTATATTATTTATTTTATTTTTTTTCTATAAATCTTATTATTATTTTTTTATATTATATACCATCATCATCATCATCATCATCATGACAAATTTTTATATAACATAATAATTATATTATAAAACTATATATAAAAATTTTATACAATTTAATTTCACTTATATGAAAAAAAAAATAAAATAAGTTTTGAAAAAAATATATTTGTATAATTTTTCTTATTAATTTAAGCAAATTTTATTTATTCAAAACAATAATTTTAATAATTTTCTCATTTCATTTTGTTTTTCAGGTAAGTGGAATTGCAAATTTTTGATTTGGATATTTTTGAGTGAGTAACAACAAAAATTGTATATGCATTATTTAAAATTATATTAATAATTAAACATATATATAAAACAATATGAATATATCGCATTCACATTGACATCAATTTATATATATATATATATATATATATATATAGCAAAAAAACTGTAAAATTCTTATAATTATAAAAATACCTCAATAAAAACCCCTTTGTTGTTTATAGTATGTTAAATCTTCTTAGAACGCATACTAAGAAAATGTAAATATTGCAGATTTATTACCTTAAAATCAATATATTTAAATATATTCCATTGGTTTAAGGAAAATATTAAGGATTGTGATTAAATTTTATTCCTATTATTAAAATTATTGGTTCTTATGAACTGGTTCATTGGATACTGGCATTTTGAAATCGTATTAGAATAACTGAAAATATTAATTGTAAAAATTGAATCATGTGTATGTGCGCTTTTAGGTTTTTCTTCGAAAAATTTGCTAAAATATATTATTATTATCGTTAAAAGGTGTTATAATCGTATAAAAAATATAATTTATCATAATTTATGTGTCATTTATATTAGATGATGTGTTATTTATCATATATAACATATATAATTCGGATAATGCGATGATGACGATATACATATATATATATATATATATATATATATATATATGCACGGGATAACAATTTGATAAAGTTTTTATTTGGGTCTGACTGTAATTTATGAAAATATATATGTAAATTGTCTTATACATATTTGTTATATAGACATTTATATTTTTTTTATCACACAATCATCGCCTTATAACTTTTAAGATCTTAGAATACATATATATTTTAATTTATAAAATTCTCAAATTCATTATTATTATTTCATTATTTTCACCAAAAACTTGAAACTTGAAGAGAGTAATGTTGTTGGTTGTATAACCCATCGCAACAAATCGATTAAACTGGCAAAGTCGATTTCAAAACTGCAGTATCCAATGGATCAGTTAATAAGAACCATATATGTCTTGTAATAATATAGGAATAAATAAAAATCTCCACCCTATATAAATTTTCAATGATTTTTTGTTTTTAATGCGATAAGAATCCAATGGAAAATATTTTTTTTTTTTGCTGTATTTTAATGATATTGATAACAACATAAACATTTTATATTATACACAAATATATATTTATTATTTATACAATTAAAATAAAAGTCCTATCTGCTAGTTTTATTAATCATCCATAATATAATATTATATAAAATTTTTTGAGTTTTTTTTTGTTTTTGTTTTATTGTTTAAAACTCAAATAAAATTTAACAAAAAATTGAACTTGAAGCTATATCATAAATATTGATAAAATATATAGTAAATTGAATGAAAAATATTGATATTATTTTGGTTGGCGCTTAATGGGCGTGGGAGCACGCCAGATATTTTACTATTTATAATGGACATGCACAAAATTTGATTGTTAATGATACAAGAATCAATAAAAATCATACGAAATATATCATTAAAATATATGAATATTTAACTATAGTTGACTTAACCAAACACTTTTTTTTGTGTGTTTATGGGGGTTTTTTACTTCTTTATTTTACTTTACCAAGACATGATTCTAAAAATATTTTATAATTCTTAAATGGCTATGAATAAGACTGTAATTTTTTTAATGCTTTGTCTTTTGTCGTAATTCCATTGAAAAAAATTATTTTTTTTTTATTAATTACTATAAATTAATTGATATAAAACAAATTATTATTATTATTATTATTGTATTGTGTGGATATAAAATGATAAAACTTTCTATATGTATTATGAATGGATGTATATAAATTATAATTTTATATTAATATAAAATATACATCTAATCAAATGTGTTTTATATGAAAATAAAGAAAAATGGCTGCTATTCTGTGATGCTGCAGTAGTTAGGTATACAAAAAAAACTTCTACCTATATCTAAAACGACACACAAACAACAACAAATTTAATCAGTTTCTAATAAAACGCAAAAAAAAAAAATTATGGTATATATATTCGCTATGTACATGTACGAATACGTATATAGAAATATCTCTATATATATATATATATGGTATATGTTGTTCGTTGTTACGTTTATATGACGACTGGTATATATTCATATATATTATATGAATGTGTACCTACAATAAGATAAAAAAAAATCATTCACTTGAAATTTAAATCTGGCAACAATATATATAGATATATATGTATATATGAAGTTTTTTTTATATTATTATAAATATATATCGTATATATTATAGATATATATACCTACATTATAGTCGTTGATTCAAATATATTATCATATATATATATATATATATATTGTAGATCTATACATTTTTTTTTTTGAAATTAAAGCATTTCCAGAGCGCAAGGCTTGAAATATATTTATATATCAACATAAAAAAAAAAATATAACTTTTTTTTTTTATTATTATTTTGTTGTTGCTAAAATGTTGTAATGTTATAAGTTTAGTTAGTTGAAAGCATTCTCTCGGTTATCGAACGGAATACAAAACTTACAAAACAAAACTTGTGTGTATAAAAAAAATTATCCCCATAATCGTCATCATCATCATCACAAGCATTATAACGATTTCATCAACACACAAACTAAATAACAATATCATTTAAAATACTCATTATCATTTATTTATATATATATATATATATGTATTAAAATCATTACCGTCATTGAATTCGTCGTAGTTTAATAATATATTAATAATAATTATAATAATAATAAAAACACAAAATAATAATATTATTTTTTTATTCTGCCTTTATAATATTTATATATTTTTCTTATATATATATATTTCTGTATATGGTATATCCATTTACACATACATTAGATACCGCATATAAAATATAAAATATTTTATATATATACCACCGAATAAGATATTCCATATATATCATATGTATATCGTATCGTTCGTATCGCGTTGACAATATTGGAAGAAGAAAAAAATCAATTAAATCAAAAAGAATTTAAACAAAAAAGTTAATTTTTTAATGTTCTGTATAATATTTATTACTAATACAATAAAAATGTGTTTCCATATACTAAATCATTTTGATATAAGATAACAATAATATAACATATATATACACTATACAGTATATATCGATAGAGGAAAAATAAAACATATATAATTTAAATTATTTAAGTGTGATGTTTGGTTTGTCGCGTCATCATTATTTAGTTGATTTTTTTTTTGTCATATTTAAATAAAACATTATATCCAAATATATATTTAAACAACAAGTATATATCCATCTATATACAATATACATTTATTTAGTTATATTTAGTTTATTATCTATATAAATTGTTTTTTTTTTTTTAATTTTATTTAAATCACACAAAAAAAATAATTCATTTATACACTATCCAACATAATAACAAACGCGCGATTTGACGTTTATAATTTTTTTTTATAACGAAATCAAACCGGAAAAAGAAAATTTCTATATTTGTATATATGTAGAAATATTTTTCAATACAAATGTATATTGTATATATTATTACAAGCGTTTAGCATTTTGTACATATATATAAATATAGCTTAATGTTAATATATAACAGCAAAAACAGAAACGCCATAATAATATTTCCCATATTTTTATATTGATTTGATTAATATACATATATATATATATATATATATATTTACAACGACGACAACGACAAATTCATATATAATATATGAAATTTTTCAAAATTACAATGTTGGTAAGTTGCTATTTTATTTCAAAACATTTTTGTTTCCATTTTTATATTCATATATAAAGTTTACAAAAAAAAAAAATTGCATCTCATATAAAATTATTTAAATAATAATTAAATATTTTCGAATGATAAAGAACTTGCTTACAAATGCTTGAAAAATTATAGTTTCTCTATATATTATTTTTAGTATATTTAAAAACAAAAAATTATTTATCCCCTATTCCTATTAATAGAGACATTTTAAAGGAATATAAGTGTTTATTCTATCTATACGATGAAATTAGAATATTATATATATATATATATATGAAAAATTATTGAAGAGGGTTTATATTTTGAATATAACGGGGAAAGCTGCATAATCATTATATTTAGTTATAATAAGCAATTTTACTACTGGGGCTCAATTCTTCAATCAGACGCAAAATTAAGTGTACGCAACTTTGCGTGTGCCCGAGAAGCGTATACGCAACTTTGCGTATACGATTTTGTATTCTTGATTACCACACGGATATTTTATTCACCTCAGACTCAAATATTGTGAAATCACTCATTTTTGTTGCATAAATGAAGAAAAATACAAAATATATAATAAAATTAATGAATCACTCACGAGAATGAGAAGAGTTTGTTATTATTAATACATACGCTATATAGAAAAATAAATTATAATAGTTTATTTTATGTAATATTTTCAATAATACGATATTATATTCTATTATTTTTAATATCTCTATGGTGATAATTAATTTTCTTTTAATTTCGATTTTTTAATTATAAAAAAATTGAAAATAATTTTTTTTTTTATTTTTCCTATACATTTTTTATATAAAATCACACGCAAATATCTTTGCGCTTACAAAATAGTAGACTCAGTAGATGCGTGTGAAAGCATACGCAAAAACTATACTCAATATTTCAAGAATAGCTATTCGTATACTTTCAAACTCAAAAATGGTATTTGCGTGCACGCAACTCTTGCGTGTGATTCAAGAATTGAGCCCCTGAAATATTTTTATTTTTTTATTAAGCGCGCTTCTTTAACAAATTACCTAAAATTAAAATGGGGTAAAATTAGTTCACCCTTGATGGATATTCGTTGTAAATTTACTGTTTGTTTAAACAAAGAATATATTCAATTATACATAATTTCAAAAATTGTTGTATATGTAATATATCATTTTTCATGATTTATACATTAACAAATTCATTAAATTCGATTTTGTCATGCAAAAACAATAAATGCTATACAATTTTAACAATCATTATATAAATTTTTACCGCATAAAATTTATTTTTAATTGATTTATTAAAAATTTAAATTATTAATTAATATATATCTTTAGGTATTATTATATAACATAGATAAATAAAAATCTTCGGATATGAATTTAACAAAAAAGATAAAACATTAAAAATAATTTATAGTAGATATAAAATATTTTTCTCGTAAATTATACAAAAAAAAAAAAATTCATTTTTAAAAATTGCATAATTGCATATCATAAATATTTCTTTTTATATATTTATATATTCGAAACGAAAGATATATTTTATTGCATTATTTTATATATATATAAATATAGAAACCAATTAAACTTTCACAATCGAAAAGATTTGTATATACAATTTTTTTTTGTGCATATAAAATATGTAACTAAAAATTTTTTATTATAAATTTCAATAACTAAAGTATGTTGTTTTAAGATATTTGAATGTCAAAAATATAAAACAGAGTACAAACGGCGTACGATGATTTCGAACAAATTTTAATAACAATTTTTTTTTCAATTAT
Source organism: Dilophus febrilis (assembly GCA_958336335.1). NCBI lineage: Eukaryota > Metazoa > Arthropoda > Insecta > Diptera > Bibionidae > Dilophus > Dilophus febrilis. Next base: position 39,061,801 of record OY284468.1, read on the forward strand.
TGTTTGGCGAATTATGTTTATAATATTGATTTATTTTAACAAATAAATTAATTATTTCTAATTTAATTGGTATATTTTCTCGTTCTTTTTTGTAATGTTAACTAATATGTATACCCTGTAAATTTTTTTTATCAAAAAATTTATAACGATATCATAGCGATTCAACCTGTATTATATAAATTACCTCTATATATAAATGCAATATTGCAATTGTACTTGCTTTTATACTGTGTATATATATAAATTTTTTTTTTTTTTTCTAAATCATTATAAATTTTTTTTTTGTGTCTTTCTGTTGAGAAAAAAAAATGGAAGAAAATTGCAAAGCTATTTAACGAGTATCACACACTATTGTATAATAAAAAATAAATATATATAATATTTTCACATAAAATGGAGGAATTATAATTTATACAAAAATGAAAAATTTATAAAGTCGTGAGTTCAATTCGAATATATTATATATATATATATATAAATATTTTTTATTTATACAATTTATTGGTGTATTTATCGATAAAAAAAACACCATATATATAAAAATTGTTTTTTTTTCTTTCATATCTATACTATATATTGTATATATAAAAAAAAAACATCATCTCCATCACCATCATCATTTGAATTTTCTTTTTCTTTTTGATTTTATATTAAAAAAACAATCTTTTAATAGCAGGTAATGAATAATCTTGTTGGTTACAAACAGAAAAAAAAAATTATTATTATTATAAAAACGATACCTTTTTTTTTTATAATAATTTTGCATCTTGAGTATAATATCCAAAAAGAAAAAAATAAACTTATATTTCCCGTATATGGAAAATAATTATTCATATATATGATGATATACATGAACAACGAATGAAGAATTCAAGTATAATATTTTCTGTACTGCATAACGTATATTTGTTTGTGTGGGAAACAGAGCAAATATAATATAAATAACTTGCTATATATAAATATCATATATATAATAATGATAATAATAATGTACATTTATGATGTGATTTTCTTTTAGTTTTGTAAAATTTTTTACCAGCAAAAAATCCATCGATATGGATATCATAGAGATATATTTCGCTTCTTTATATCCAATGGCTTATGCATCTTATTAGTTCTATATATTTACTTTTAACTTTTCAATTTTTACTATATTGGATTATCCATAATTTATTACGAACCAACTATATAATTTAAATAGAAATTAATTATTGTAAAATGATTCCACACAAATACATTTTGTTTATGTTTCTTTTCAAGAATCCACTGTGTAATAAAGATTCCTTTTTAAAATGGACTGCATTAAATTCTTTTTAAATGACAAATAATGAGTGAATGAATTATAATTAAGTTATGAAAATATGAAACAAATTTGATCATTAACCGTTCAGATGAAATTACATTTTTTTTTAAATATAACATCATCATATATAGTAATAAATTGGTAAATTCCATTCTCAGTATAAATGTACATATACACTTTATATATATATATACCAAATACAAACATTGTGATTTTCGCGTATTCATACGCTATATACATATAATAATATACTCGTATATCGTACATTTATCCCTGTAATTTTATAGTTTATTTCTATGGAATATTTGCACTATTTTCATGTATATAAATAGGAAAAAAAAATAAAAACCGTCACATCATAAGTACTGGATGTTGTTATATGTGTACGCTTTCCACATAGAGTAGGTATATATTCTCATCTATATATAGTATAAAACTATTGTTAGATATAAAATGTATGTATAATAATGTGATAACACCAACAATTTTATACGGTATATTTATAATAAAATATTCTGAATCTGAGTAAATAAATATGTATATATATGTTTACAGCATCACAAATGCAAAAGTTGGTAGTGATATGATGATGATGATGATGATGATGGAAATGATGGTGTGTACCATCGCCATATTATATATATTAGCTAAAACCTTATATATAAATATATATATTATAGATTTTATATATATATAGTACAGTAGCAGAAAATTTAAACCTATATCATATATAAAACATACGAAAACTGGAAAATATATTCAGCTTGCAAAATATATAATTTAACAAAAACAGACAAATATGGCTACCGCGCGAATGTTATAATGATATTAATAAGCATATATAGCATAATAATATAACATTCAGTTTTTATATAGTTTACCTTTTTCTATAGATACTTTTACCTGTATATTTACATACAAAAAAAATTTTTTTTAATTTTATTAAAATCTATAAGTTCAAATATATAATATATATCAAATTTAAATTATATCAAGAACAAAAGATATTTCAATTTTTTCTTATTAAAAAAAAACCTTGATGTTTGGGTCAACTCAATTCTTGTAAAAAAATAAAAATGATTATCTTTATTCATCATCGTCTTCGTCATTTCATCTTATTATTATTATTATTATTGTATGTATTATTAAAGATAATCATTATTTGTTAAAAAATAAATAAAAAATTTGTCAAAATATATTTCCAAAAGCATAAATATTATTTAATCTCAATATAACAACAGCATATATCCAAGTACATATATACAACGAAAAATTAAACAAAGAAAAAGTCACATAAAATAAATAATATAAATATATATAGAGTATGGGTTATATATTTTATAAGTGATAATATACGTAACAACAACGTATACCATATATATATAAAGTATGAATTCTGTTTTGTGGTGCTTGGCTGACTGCCTTATTTGATGTTCGACTATATACCATATATATAAATATATGTATAAAAGAGGGAACAAAATTTTATATATCCATATTATGTGATATGTGTATATATATAAATCTATATGAAATACTTTATCTTTTATATATATATCCACAATATATATGTATGTATATATGGTTATATACAGGATTTCCCATTTACACCAAAAATTTATCAATTTAATAATATTTGATTTGGTAATTTTTTCCAATATTTACAAATTATCATAAAAAATAATTAAATAGTTTACAAAAAACCGCATAGCTACATTTTTTATAAAAAATATTGTTCTTATTAGTACACATGTCCTTGGTTCTTTACTAAGTTCCTCATAAAAATCCCAATATATAATACTCCAAAAATGAAAGTTTTTGGCCGTGAAAACTAAAAAAAAAGACAACAGAAATGTATTGTTTTAGTCAAAAAACAGGAATTAAAATTTGGTAGAACTTTGAGAAACCAACATAAAATTAATTAAATAACATTTTTGATTGGGAAGTCAACGTAAAGTTACTAAATATTTCTAAATAATAACTCATTTAACAATATATTTGTATAACAAATTATACATTTAATTATATGATGTATTAAAGAACTGTTAAATATTCATTCATTCATTCATCATCATATATCTGCATGAAAATCACATTAAGGACACCTTATAAAAAACGATAAAGAATATATATCTATATATAGTAGCAGTTATGTATGGTAAATGGCCTTGTACAAGTACAATGTATTGTGTCTGAATATATATATATATGAAATAGTATAAATGTATATGGAAAATGCTATATACGTTTATTAATATATATATATATATATATATATATAGATAATATATGTGTAGAAAAAGAATATACATATTTAATATAAATTCTTTTCTATATGCTCATTTTAGATATATATATACTACATATATATATATATAATATATTGGTATTATAAGAATAAAATTTACATTTATTTAAAAGGAAAAAATAATATTATTTTTTATTTTTTTTTTTTTTGCTGCTACTCTTCTGCTATATATACAATACTTTTAGGTATATATCTATATAGAATAGAATACTACTTGTATTTTATAAAATCTATATAAATATAAATTCTGTATAGCTTTGTGAGTTTCTGGTTATTTTTTTTTCTTTCTATCTATATAACAACATATATAAATTATATGTTTATATACTATACAACATATATTTAATATACAGTTTTATAAAGCACATCACACAGCATCATGATCAAAAGCATCAGTGTACCATCATCACATCATCATCATCAACATCGTCGTCAATAATAGAAACCAAAAATGAAAAAAAAAAAACACAATTTTAGTACATACAAGAGATCATATGTAAAATTCTTATACAACATATATTAATATTGATTTTTCCCTTCATGATTTTAATATATGTGTATGTACTACTTCGCGCGATGGCACACTGTATTGTATACCCTTATAATATAATATACATTTCTTCTATATATAGATACATTCAGTAAATTATTAATTTGTGTTTTCTTTTTTATATTATAATATATTTCAACCAAAAATGTTTACTTAAATAAAAAAAAATCATCAACTATATGAAATATAATATTAAATTATGTGTATCTAGATATAATTACTCTAATTAAAATATCATTGTTCCGTTAATTTATGCCGATTTACTTGTCTTTTTCACAACGTTGCCTAATGAAAATGAAAGAAAAAAAAAACCATTTAGAATTTTTCATATCATTTATCATATCTTATAAATTATAATACAACAACAGCATCTGTAAGTAAAAAATAAAAAAAAAATTACTCTGTAAATGAGATTGTAAAAGATTTTCTTATAAAAAAAAATAAAAATTTTCTCGACTTTTTTTTTTTTTCTTCTTTTATTCTTCACTTTATCGTTCTGTATAGTTATATATATATATATATATATATTTAAATGAAAAAAAAATGTTATAATTTTATTTGGAATACAATGGAATTTAATTTTTGTTAATATTTTTTTTTTTTTGCTGGTGTAGTTACCGCACGGGAATATGTCTAGAAAATATACAATTTTTTTTTTATTGTTTATTAACAGAAAAATATTTTTGTTGTGTGAATATATTTTTTTCCTATAGCAGTAATAATAATAATAATAAAAATATGTTTTCCAGTTTGTTATTCTTTTTTTTTTTTTTTTGGTCCATTTTATATTACATATGCGACTGAAAATTGGAATACTTTAATTTTTTTTTTCTTTTTTTTGTTCATTTTGTTCATTTTTTGAGGAAATGTATATGTATATTATTTGATAAATGTATATATTATGATATTATGTATAGAATATATGGTATATAACAAAACCGTGTTGTTGTTGTTATATTCCCATATATAACACTATATATATAGTTATATATATGTATATATAACATCTATACGCTAGATACAGATATATAAATAATATATATACATTTATTTATCTTCCGTATATATATATATAGATGAAAATGGAAAAAAAATGAAATTCTATAAAAATCCCTCACTTCAACTATCCTCCTCTGTATGTATATATATTATATATATATTTATCTCTAGATATATGTATATGAACAAAAAAAATTGTTTAATACACATTATATTCGTTATAGATATCTACAGTATGTCCCCATTATTTAGGAAATTAAACCATATTATCTGAAATTTTATTATAATATCATAAAATAGTTATCTTTTAAGATATTCCATTGAATACATATTTCATTTAAACTATATTCATATAAATCACGTCAGCGTCACTTTTAATCATCTCAATATATATATTTTCAAAGAATCATTCATTCAAGTGAAATAATAAATACTAACAATATAGCAGATACAGTTTGATAATTTCATTCGTTATCAATTTCGCTACTTTATTTATCACCTCAAAGGTAAAATACATTACGGATAAAAAAAATCAATATATAATTTGGAAAATTATAATAAAAATATTATTTTCATTCTAAATCAATTGTTAAATTTTGTTAAAATTCTTGAACAAATTTATTCTAATAAGTATACTAATTTACTAATTGAATATTGAATATAATTAAAGTTATTACATCTACTGCATGAAAATGGGATATCTATGAGATGACTGACGGGACACCCAATATTTTTATCTATATAGATTCATATATATATATATATATACATATATAGTGTATATTTTATATACAAATATTATATAGATAGAGATATGTTGTTATATATATAACTTTATTTATATATGCATATACACATTATATAGAAAATAGTATATATGTCTATATAGAATTATAGATAAATGTAAAGGAGGAAAGGGTGGTGTACGAAATGTGAAGGTGGTAATGATGATAGTGTAGGCATGTACAATTGTAGAATATATATAGATATTTGTAACATATGTACATTTGTTTGTACATTCTATATCTATATATATATATATGTTATATTCCAAAAATTGTATATATATACCTACCTATAGAGATAGATATAAAATATACCACATCTTCACCAATTTTCCTTTATTCCAAATATAAATACATGTACAAAATATATATAAATTTATATTCATACGTGCATTTATATATATATATATATATATATTTATAAATGGATGGATATAATTCTCGTCCAACCATCACCACAGAATTTTCATTCGCAATATTGATTTTATATTTCATATTATATAGTATATATATTATTATAATACATATATGAAACATCATTTTAGTTGAATATAAAGCGTGTAACCTTTTGTTTTTATTATTGTTGTTTCTGTTGTTGTTGTTGTTTTGTCATCGTTGTCGTCGTCGTCATCATTATATTTGCTATTCTTCATAACTGAATCTGCGATTTGACTGAACAAATCAGCTACTGATGATGATGATGATGATGCTCTTTTTACATGTAATTTATAATATTAAAAACCAGTGATGTTGACGACGACAACGATGATATCACAGTATATACGTATATATACATATCTTTATATATTAAATATACATATATTTATAATAACATGTATAAAATACATATATATATATATGTACAAGATCGATAAAGACTTGCGGATAAGATGTGTTTAACCTTTTCTCTTTATATGCACCCTTTTATTATATTACTTTATACTTATTTGTTTAAATACAAAAAAAAAAAAAAAAATAAAAATATATTTTATATATATATTTCTAACATCGCCATCACTCTATATAAATACTAAATACCATCTGCATCACCATCCTATATCCTTTTTCAGCATCATCATCATCATCATCATGCTAATTTACATCACAAAACATTATGTTATATTCAAATTCTATTAAACATTTCTATAATATATTACGTTTTTTATTTTTGGTTAAATTCTTCTTAAAAAAATATATCGACCAACACCAATTAATTCAAATAAGTTATTTACCTATATGTAATAATTGTTTTTTTTTTAAAAGATTATTGTCTATAGATTTACCCTTTTTGTAAATCCTTAATATTTTTCATACGTCGTCATGTCGATGATGTCACGATATAATAACCGCGTACGTATTAATTTTTTATCATTATAATTAATATCAATAAAATACTTCTTTTTTTTAAATCGCATAAAATAATTTTTCAAAATATAATTATAATATAGTATAGAAAATACGAAGTAGAAGAAGTGTATTTGTTTTTTTTTTGAATCAAATGATGGAAGATATGCACTAATAATAGAATATAAAAACACCCTATTTTTTATTTCTATATCCGCATCATTGATGTACAAAGTTAACATATATATATATATATATATATATATATATATGAATGTACATCGAGTATAGAAATATATTATATAATTTTTATTGTATATATGCACTTATAAATATTTTTTTTTTATTTTCACACAAAGGTAATGTTTTTCTTCTCAATTCTATTTTCTTTCTACGTATATGTCTTATGTGTAAGTTTATTTAAATAATAATATATATATATTGTTCTACGCGTCTACAAATTTATATTTTATAGAAAATTTATTCAATTTTATTTGCTTTGTTCGATTTGATAATATTTTTTCAAATTATGTAATAATAATTATTAGAATCCATCCATGCTTCATTTTGAAAATTCCTTTAGTTGTCTCTAATATAGAAGTTTTTGGAGAAAATCTAGTTTTAATACAAATTTCATATATATTCTTATACTTCCATTGTGATTTTTTTTTGAAGTTTTTCCGCCATGAGTGTGTGTTAAAATACAGTTATATAATTTAATGTATATTATATATTTGAATAAAAAAAATAACATTTCTTTTCACATTTTCACAAGATTTGTTTTCGCCTCTCTATCCAACACTTATATTAATAAAGAAAAAAAAAACCACACATAATATTTATAGGTGACTGACTCGCTATATATATATATTGAAAATGTAAAGCATCTTTTCATATATGCGGTACAACATTTCTATATAGGTTTTTAACAACAAATTGGAAAATTTCTTTTTATTTTATTTTTTACATTTTCCATTTTCTTTTCTTCTTCTCCATATTTATATAGATCTATATCCATAAAGATACGTGTCGTACCAATATTTTCATACAACATGTTTAAGTTTTGTATTTTTTTTATTTTTGATATATACACATTGTCATATTGCAAAACAAGTAAAAGAAACAAAAAAAAACACATGATGATTATAATAACATTCACTGTTGTATGCTAAATTATAGCCTAAATATAGATTTATGATGACGTACATTCTATATCTAAAAATAATTAATAAAATTGTACATGAAATTGTTTAATAAATAAATTTATAGATTATCCGTATACACGTTCATTTATATGTATTCAAAATTAATATAGGTAAATAAACATACAGACCACAGTTTACGATATTGAATTAATAATATATATATATATATAGGAAAAATAATAAATTGTTTTATATTAATAGAAAAAAAAAATTAATATTTGATTCGACGACAACAAACAGCAAAAAAAAATGTGTGAAGGTTAAGAATATCAATTATATATATATATATATATATATAATTATCAAGAAAAAATTAATTTTCAAGAATTCCCAATAATATGCAAATGCAATTAATTAATTAATTTTGTGGCTTATAAGTTAATTTCATCGAATTTTATTGTTCATATATCTGGAACAAGTAGCTAGATATTCTATACATATAGTAATATTATCTATATTTCTATTAATTATTATTAGTATTGTTATTGAATATTTGTACAAATAACAACACTAACTAAAATAATAATAATTGTTGAATTGTTTTTTTTTTTCGATATACATTTTGATACCAAAAACAATAAACAAAACTAACAAAAACTATATGCACACGTCTACAAATTATAGAGAAATCGTTTTCATATAATCTTGAAATTTTCAATATATATATATATAAAATATTGATTTTAATTATGTTTAATTTGGAATAGTCTGAAAATATGAGATTGGTGTTTTGATGTTTTTTTTTATCAATATTTCAAATGTAATATTTATATAAAAAATGTAATTTTTATAATAAAAAATGACAAAGTAAATATTTATGTAATTGGCAGAGGACCGTTTAAATGACAAACGAACAATTAAAATTACACAAAATTACCAAGAGGTTTATATTTCTTGAAATTGTAAAATTTTCGTTAAAGAAGGACACAAGACGACGAAATTATTTTAGTAGCAATTTAGACATCTGATAAAAATCATAATATTTTTAACTAAAAAATTAAATAAAGTAAAAAAATTACTCTGATAGGAATAATTTAAGAAGTTATGATTGATTAATTTTACCTATAGGTAACTGCAAAAACAATTTTATAATTAAACCTCTTAATATGGTATTATTTTTTTTCTTTTAACAATTTACCAATCCTTCATTGGATTGATGGATTAACATCGATTTATATGTACGACACTCTGTCTTTATTTTGTTTTTAAATTTGCATATTCCCATTTGTATACATGGAAAAGCAAACACACATTTTTTTTTTCTATTTTTATTAAAATATACTCGATTTTTTGCAATATCTACTACATTGGAATAGATATAATATTTGATTCAATTTAATAACCGCATACAGACGATAAATATGAATACCGCATTACGAACACGATATATAGAAGAAAAGCAATTATATATTTGATGTATTATTAATAAACAAATGGGAAAAAAACTATTATAGTAAATAAAATATTATTAATAATATTAAGATTTATTAACAATACAAAAAATAACTGTTATATTATAGAAATTAAAAAAAAAAGAAGCAAACAAACAAAATTGCAACAACTATAAAATAATATTTCTTATGTTTGGTCTCCTCATCCCGAGACTAAACCGTTCCAATATATATATATACACTTTTTTTTTATATATAATTTATACCATAATACCATAATTAATAATATTATTTTATTAAGTTATTGCTGGATTGTTTATTTTTATAATACACTATAATATGTGAATTAAAATACCTATACCTATTTATTTATAATATGAATATTTTATGTTGTTTGTTGTACGCGACTGTACTCTATCATCTATATTTATCTATATATCTATTATAAACTCAACAGTAATGGCGTTTTTTTTTTTTTATTTTATTTTTGCGGTGTGAATGATCTTTAAATAATGTGAAAGTGTATATACAGTTTTGAAATAATAACGTAAAATACACCATTTATTTAAAAGTTGTAATAATAATAATAATAATAATAATAATAAAATTATATTGCAAGGTGAGATTAATTTAAATTAAATTTAGTTTTTTTTTTGGTTTGTCAATTGTCAAAACTTGACAATGTTTGTGTATATTATGTGTAATGATATATGGAAAAATAGTGGTTTGTGTTATGTTTTTTTTTTTTTTGGTTTTTCCTTTAAAAAACATTTTTTATCAATTTATCAATTGAAAATGATTAGAATTAAAAAAAAAAATTATTTATTTTTGTCAATATTCATTTAATAAAACATATTATTTTTACATCAATTTATTTTTATATATCAAAAAAACGATTTGTTGTCACCCACCATTTTTTTTTTTGTTTCTATATACAATTAATTTTTTAATGCATTTTTCTACGACCTTGTTTTCTAAATGTGATTTTTTTTTTGTTTTCTGATTGTTTCTTAACATATTTTCACCTGCAAAATCTCATTTAAAGAATAGTATATTTAAATTTTATTACAATAATATAATAAAAATTAAAAAATGGTTATGATCGATGGTGGAATGGTACGCGAGAGGCAACTATCAATACAATATAAATATTTTCACAAAGAAAAATCAATTGCTGTTCAATGACAATTTTTATATATATTTACATACCTTTAATTTTACCTTTACCAAAGCAAAAAAAAAAATGAATATAAATATTTTTGCAATATAACAAATATTTAATATAAAAAATAATATTTATTATATATATATGTATTTTAAAATGAATAATAAATATATTTTCATTATCGTTTTTTTTTTGTTTCTTCTATATGCATTTAATTTTTTACCTTTTGATATTTTTTTTTGTTTTATCTTTAGTTTATATTGTAAATATTTATTCATGTTTTTTTTTTTTTTTTTTGAAATTTATCTACATAAAATACTGGTTAAATTATTAAACTGGTTTGTGAAATAATATATATCGTAATGTTTTTGAAGATATATAGTAAAATAAAAAAAAAAGTTTTGTATTGTACACACTAAAAATGCATATAAAAAAAAAATACCGTGTACAAATTATTATTGTACAAATGCGATGATGACGAACGAAACATAAAATAATAATAATAATAACAACAATAAGGTACTAAAAAATAATATTATGCTTTAAAAAAACGAACGATAAGTAATTTTACAAAATAAGAAGATAAAAAACAAAAAAACTAAACTTGACCAATTATTTCTCGTTGCATTTTCTAACATATATATAAATATTTTAATTTTTTTTTCATATGCAATTTTTATAATAGTTTAAAAATTTGTACAATTAACAACTATTTCTTCTTTTCCATTTATTCATTATATGATTATATACATTTATTTATGATCCATTGATATATGCCATCGGCTCTATATATGATGGAATTTAAATTTTTTGCACAATGAATATTATAATAAAAATACAATTTTTATATACAATATCGAAAAGATTAATGACCTTTAATATATATATATATATATATAGGGTACATAAAACATACAATAGATTAATGCTAAAACAGTATATGACTGATTTTTTTTTTCATGTGTTTTTATAATACAATTATGATTGAAAAAAATTAGTTTCAACGAAAGTTATCGTTGGTCATGTGGAATGATAAATAAATTATTGAATTGTTTTTTTTTCTTTTGTGATAAAAAAAATTAATTAATGATAAGAAATTTATTATAGAAATAATTAAAGGGAATAAAAAAAACATAATTTAACCCAAATAATAAAGTATATAGTGAATATTATTCATTAATTTATTAATAGTATTTGTGTGTAGTATATAAATTCAAATTCATTTTGTAATTGATATATTAATTTTTTTTTTCTATTATATTATTGCTTCATTAATAATCGTGTATTTGTGTATTTTTCGTTTGTTTATATAACATAATAATATTAATAATATTTTGTTGTCGATTTATAGATTATTAAAAAATATTTCGAAAATTTTATTAATAAAAGAATTATCTGCAATAGTTTAGCGTTTTTTTTAGTTGTTTTGTAATAATATACCCTCTGATTTATATTTGTTGTGTGTACAAATCCACCTTATTTGTATATAGATAATTTTTTTATGTATAAATAAGTGAAAGTTTATTTTATTTATATAAATATTATAATAATTCGTATAATATCAATAATATTTAATAATATTGATTTTTTAAAATTAAAATTATATATAGGATAGTGAATGAAAATGATTTGTCATTAACTTGATTGTTATATATATAATTTAGTATAAATTAAATCTCTACTGAATGTTTTCTAGTTGCTTAGAGTTTGATCCTTCATAAATTCCTTAACTCATCAAAATTAAGAAAATAATAATTTGATTAATTTTATAAAAATGATTTGTTATGGTATAATAAATAATTTTTTTTTTTCAAATTATATCTTATACAAATTATTTTATTACTCGAATTAGGTTTTTAATAGGACCGTTGTATTACAGTATATATAAATGTTTTATTGACTGGCATTTACTTTATATACATATACAAATATATTAAAGGGAGTGTGATATTGCGTGAACTAGATGGTGGTTGTTTTTATGATTGATTTATTTTATTATATAGAAAAACAAAATAAAATAGTATATAGAATGTTAACAATGAAACGATGAATAATAATTGATAATTAAGAATTTTATATACATTTAGTTGCTATTCACCTTTTAATTTACAGTAGAAAACTTAACCAATTGACATTTAATTGAAAAAAAATTATAATTATACCCAAAAAAAAAAAAAAAACATTACCTCATTTAAGATAAGATATTAAATTCAGATAATCAAAGAATTTAAAAGAAAATTAAAATAGATAACAATCTCTTCATTCAAACCAAAAAAAAAAAAATAAAGGTAAAAATTCATCCCCCATTGTATTTTTAGACAATTTCCCATTTTATATTTTATGTTTTCCTATCAAAACACCACCAAACTTGTACAATATTTTTGTTTTTTTTTAAATATTATATTTGGAATTAATTTGAACACATTTTATACGTTGCGTTCCCACACAAAAATGTATATACATATTCAAATGTATATATTATATGGAAAATGTACACATGGAAACATGGAAAATGATGAAAAAGAAATGAAAAACTTGGAAAATTATATGTTTATATGCTATATATAATGTATTTAAATGAACTATATATATATATATATAGAATAGATATATATATATATAATGTACTTGAGAATATATACATATATAAGGTAACATTTTAATGAAAGATTTTCTTTTGTATATACATATATTATATATATATATATATATTTGACATGCGACGACCATCTTTGTTTTATATGTTTTTCATATTTATAAATTTTATATATAAATAAATATAAAAATTTTAATATAAAAAAATAAATAAATAATATTATTACAAGGCAACAAATAACCATCAACCCCAAACCCAACCACCGTCAGTTCACCATCACCATCACCACCACCACCTTCATCACCGCATATCTATACCATCACTATATATATATATATATAACCACCTACACGAAAAACCGAAAAAAAGTAAAGAAAAAATCTATTGATTTATATTAACAATGTATATATATATAGAATCAAAATATAGTATATGTAGCGATAAAATGTGTGCGGAAAAAGTCTTTTTTTTTTTCTATTGTAAAAGTTGATTGTTTTATACTATATATGTGGGGATGTGATGTTGTATTTATTATTTTTATGAAAAGAAAAATATTTTTTGAAATAATTATTAGCTTTTTTTTTGTATAATAAATACCATACCATTCTGTTTAATTTATCTAATATATTTTTACCACGAAATTTAATACTTATTATATATATATATATAAATGAATGTATGCATATTTATCGCTCAGATTGAAATTAACTGCGTATAATTAATTATTTTATACCTGATATATATTATATATATAGGGTCAAAATAACTATATTTATATTAAATTATAACTTAATTAATAATAATATTAATTTTTTTTTTGTTTCTTTTATCTTTTAATTATATCTATATATAGGTAAGTTCATCATCCATATATATATATATATATATAATCAAGACAAACCTGTGTTTATGAAAAATCATTCAAAAATATGATGGCATATTATTCAAATTGGGTAAGGGTATTATTTTATTTTTAATTTTTTTTTTCTTTGAACTTTATCGTTTATTTTTTAACTTTATAAAATATAACATATATATATATATAAAATTCTTAATTTTTGTTTTGTTTTTGTTTTTGTAAATATGCGCGAATATAAAAATATTGTATTTATTATATATAGAAATGTATATTTATTTCTCTATATTGATTTCTTTGACTTAAACACAAAAATTATATGGCTTTAAAAGAAAATACAAAACAATCAATATTTATATATTATTTTAATGGATTTATATTTTATTGTTATAGAAAAATATAAATGCAAAAATTTACTTTAACAATATATGACCCATTTATCATATATTTGCTACTGATAGTTTAACGATTGATATATTTATAATATTTATATTTATAATATTTTGATGAAAATTTCATTTCTCTAAGCGACACCATTATAAATTGTCTTGTATATTATTTTGATCATTATGAAAAGTTATTTTTAGATTTTTTATAGCGATATTCATATGAATTTGACTTTACAAAATACATTACATTACACTACAATAGAAACCGACGAATGAATCGATTTTCATATTTTAATATATGAATTTTGATAGTTTTTCATTATTAATTTCAATTATATTTTGGAAAATTTACCATTTAATGTGTATAAAAATTAACTGTCGTTTGAATCTGAACGATTATAACTTGTAGTTTAACGCACAAATTATGTTTAAATTTTGTTATTTGTGAATTTTGTGGACTATTATATTTATCTATTTTTTTTTTACACCATATTATAATATATTCTTGGTTTTTTCCATTCTAATATACAAATGAGATAAAATTTTGCATACCTAAATATTTAAGCAAATATATAAAGTTTAAAACAAAATCCATTTAATCATCATGTATATACCATATATGTTTATGCATATATAGAATATAAATGAATATTATTATATATAAGAAATAAATATACAGAAATGATGATATTGATATAGAGAATTTATCTTTGTATAATATAAGAAGAAAAAAATTTTCCTTTATTATCACATTTTATATTAAATATATTTATATATAAAGGGATATATAAGTACGCATAAGAAAATACAAAAACATATTATAGATATACTATCGAGATCGTCGAAATCTATTTGGTTTTTTTTTTTTTTTTGCTTCTCTGATTATGTTGCAATTTAAGAAATGTATATTGGCATTACTGTCGCGCCCAAGATATTTCTACCTCATTTTTTTTTATCTACATATCTATTTTATTTTGATATATAATTTTACTCCTTCAACCTTTATTAAATATATATATTTATATTTGTATATAGAGTTGTAGTTTGTTGGATATATATATATATATTTATTTTTTTTTTTGTTATTTATATATTTATATACATCTGATTGTGTATTTAGGGGATGCAGATGCTGTATTCTGTATATTTGTTGGATATTATACTTTATATATATATATGTGAAAAATAAAACAGTCTCTCCACTTTTATAAATATATATATATATACATCATATATAATGTGGTTATTTCATGAGTTTTGTTAAAATATTTTAGTTGAATTTCCATATAGATAAAGTGTGTATGTACTGGAACTTTTAAATTTTGTAATATTTGTATGTTTTTTGTTTTTATGGATATCATTCTTTTCTTATATGCATAAGTTCTTAGTCTATATAACTCTATATTCTATATTAAGTTTGTTGTGATAATATATATTTTAATGTTTTGTTTTGTTTGTGTAAATGAAATTGTATATTAAAAAATAAAATATTTTATTCTATATCCAGTATTATTTGTATCTATATGAATATATTCGTACTTGGGAAACTATACATTTTCTATATAGATAGATATATATGGTATATATAGTGTATATTACCTTTTTTTTTTAAATATATGTATATATATATCTATATATATATATTACATATGATAATATCATTATTGTCGTAGAATTCGTCATCATCATTATCATAATCATCATCACAGTCGTCCCCATCAGTATATATCTATATATATATTTATGTATACGTCAGCAACATTATACAATAATCATTACATGTTTATATATGTGCAATAATAAAATAAATTTTTGTGTTATGTTTTATTTTATATTTAGTACAAGTAGCGCCTCCGGAAGTGTTGGTGAAAATTTCTTATTATATAAATTTAACTGTGTGTGATAAATAACTTAACTATATATACTTTTGTTGTATATAATACAATACGTATATATGTGATGTGTGTAACATTCGACGACGATTCGATCAACCATATCTAAATATGAAAATTTCGATATACATTCATATACATGTACTAGTATAACATATATGATATCTAGGTATAAATTCATATAAGATTTTCATATATATAGTGCGATACATTTATTTATATAAAATTGATTTTTCTCCTATATAATATGATTTTGTGTGTGTGTGTGTGTGTGTGTGTGTGGTTTTTTCTTAGAAAATAGATAGAAAATCGAATCATAATATTTTAATAAAATAAATAATTGAATAGAAAGAAAAATTATCTATCATAATATTAATGAATTATATATATATATACCAGTGACGACGATATATCTATACTATATTGATACTATAGATATACCTGAATATAACATACATTATTTATTATAATTATAATAAATATATGTAATGAAATAAATGTTCGAACAATTTGTAGATATACTCTTTTTATATTGTGACATACGAGTCAGTTTTTATTTTCTGTTAAATTTTTTATATGGAAAAGTATAAATGATATGATATGAAATATATCAAAAAAAAAAAAAACAATTTATTGACTGAGTGAAAAATTGAATTGTTGTGGGTGTGTCGTGTCTCAACAATATTCGATTTTTTTTTGTGTATTTGAATACATTTCAGTATTTTCCACAATATATATGAAATGATGCGGTATATAAAGTATTTCTATATATTTCTTATAATATACAAATATTTATATCTATATGTATAATGTTGTGTGTGTTTTTTTTTTTTTTGTTTATTAAAATGAAATTTCTGAACGAGTTCAAATTTTTTAATGAATACAATATAATAATCAATAGGTATTTATTTATATATACTGGCTGATTTCTATATAAAACTGTCGCAAATTCGCAAAAAATATTTTTAATATTTACACTGTCTCTGCGTATTTGAGAAAAAAAAATAGTTTACGGTATGGTATGGTATAGTAAAATTAGAGTTTGTCAATATAATGAAACAAATAAATGTGACAATCTATGGAATCCATGATGAATGTGTAAAATATTAACTTAACTGATACGAGGATATCATTTAAGCAAAATTAGACTAATTATTATACATTGTTTTACGCTGTTCCCAATTTCATACACAATTTTCCAAAAAAATAAAAGAAATGTCTGCAAAAACTTTTATCTTTATGATACCATCAAGCATCGCAAAAAATCCCACGCATGATTTATTTTCCATGCTTAAGTTACAATCAAATTTGGATCATTCAAATTACAATTTAAATTTACTGTAGTATAATTGAAGAATTTATCAATATGATAATTGTTGAATGATAATTAAATGGTACATAAAATTCTATCAGAAAAATCAGTTAATTCCATATACGTTTGATGCGATCTATATACCTAATGAGTGTTAAGTTTAAAATCCTAACTACATCATAAATAAACAAAGAAATTTGTTATATTATTAAATGATCCTTGTCATCATTGAGACAACAAACTAACAAAATATCTATATATATATTGCTTTGCTTTTTGTTTTAATCATCTTTAAGTTTCTTGAATTAAATGTTGAAAAAAGAAAAACGCATGAGTATTAACAAAAATTATTTGAAAACTTTTTGATTACTATACCATTAATTTTTTTATTTTTTAAGTGTATATATAAATATATTTAAATGATTTTGTATCACCTTGATATGCCCACCTAAAGGTAAAAACAAAAAAAAAAACAGATATATCTTTTTTATTTTTCGTTTTGTTTTAATATATGTAAAAGAAAGAGTATATATAAAACTTTGCGGGTTTGTGTGTGAATAAATATATTAAAAATACCTGTATATCTATCCGTGTATATTTATTTTTCTTGAATTATTCATTAAAAAAAAAGAAATAAAAAACCAATTTTGACGGATGGATTGATGGAAAATGAAAATGATAATGAATTTTAATGTATATGATATGTTATTAATTTGTTTTTTTGTTTTTTAAATAAAATTACACGTCACATATAAAATAATACATATACAAATATAAATTTCCAATTATTCCAATTTGCATTTAATATATAATAACAAACTAATAATAATAAATTAATTAATTTTTTTTTTTATTAAATAGTAATTTTATATAAGATTAAAGGTATGTTTGTGCGATGCGATGTGTTGTGTATGTGTATTTACATCGTTCGAAAAAAACATAAAAAATTGTATTCCATATTTAATTATCCATATAAATTAAATATACACATTTTATAATTATGGTTTTTTTTTCGTTTGTTTTGTTTTATATACAATTCAGTGCTGATGACTGAGAGTGTTTAATGTAATAATAAGAAATAAAAAATTGTTTTTCTATATCACTACACTGCACCAAGAAGAAAAAAAAAGAAGAAGAAAAAATAAAATATAGTGTATAGACTCAGATCAAAAAAAAAAAAAAATTAAATGAAATTAAAAAAAAATACAGTACTCACATTCAGTTAAATTTAAGCATATAAAGTTTTTGAGCTTGTTGTGTGTGCGTACGTGCATAGTAAATTTTGTGGGTTTCATTATGAATATTAAATAAAAATGAAAAAAAATGATTAAATAAAAATTAAGATACTGTAATGAAGAAAAAAAGAAATTGTGTGTGTATTTTGTTTTTTTTTTAAATAACAATTAACATAAAATTGAATTCTATATCTGGATGGAATTATTATATTTTTGGTTAATAATCAAAAAAAATTGTTTAATTATAACAAAAAAAACAAGACAACAAATTAAATTAAATCATATTTCATAGAAAAGTATTCCAATATAGTGTGGAAACATAGAAAATTTTCTATAGTGTATTTTTAAACAAAAAAAGAAAAAAACTGAAAATTATGTAGTGCCACCACACAAGTTAACTTAAGATAATGTTGAGCTCTTGCTATTTATATGTGAGTATATATATTTTTTTTTTATTAAATTTTATCAATGTTGTTTTTGTATATATATATTTTTTTTTTATACTGAGGTAAACTTATTTAATTTTTTTTTAATTTTTGTTGTTGTCATTATTATTTTTATATTGTGTGTATTAAATTTGTATACACTAGACTTTTTTTGTTGTTTAATTATATGTGGATGGATATGATTTCAGTGTTCAGTTCAGTATTATGTTTTTTTTTTTAACATTTTACTGGAGAATAAATATTGTGGAGTAGAAAGAAGCGAAGTTCATGTATGGATATGAAGATGAAGAAGAAGCAAAAGGAGATTGGCGGTGTGTATAATAGTAATAATATAATAATGTACATTTTTATCTTCTTCATACCGCATATATACACATATATCGTAAATGTTTTTGAACAAATCTTAATATATATACTTATGTATATATTGTATTTAATACATATAAACTTGCTTCTTCTTATTATAAATATGGGCTTCTGCCCGATAATATATAGTTTGAATGATTTTTTTCTTGTCCGTACGTTAAACCACCATTAAAAATATGTTATATAAACTTTGGAAAAAATTGTATATTTATACAT
This sequence comes from Dilophus febrilis, assembly GCA_958336335.1. Lineage (NCBI taxonomy): Eukaryota > Metazoa > Arthropoda > Insecta > Diptera > Bibionidae > Dilophus > Dilophus febrilis. The sequence goes on from OY284468.1 coordinate 39,082,159, forward strand.
ATATAAAGAAAAATAAGATGAAATGAAAACCTTATAAGATATTGTTTTGCGCTTCGTTAATTTATACGATTAGTTAGTTATATATTATATGATTGTTTTTATTATTATTATTATTATTATTATACAAAGATTATTTCGTTTCGCTCTCACTTTAAAAACTGTATACTTAAATAATATACTGTTTTATATACAAAGTGTTTGAGCAGTTGTTCTGTTTATATTTACATATTTATTTTTTTTTATTTATTTATTTTTTTTTTATTTATTTATTTATTTATTTATTTATAAATACAAAAAAAAAAAGTTATATGAACATTCTATATATAGGTTTCATTTAAATAAATTTAAATTATATATGAATTACATTAAATAATGTATATTATTATATATGCGGTGATACAGAGTTGGTAATTTTATTTATTTTATTTTTTTTCTGTTACTTAAATTTTGTATAAATAGAGATATTTTTTTTCTTTAAATTCAAATGAATTTTTATTATTTTTTATAACACTATATATAAAAATACCTTTAAGTGTATATGCCCGTTATAGGTTATATATTTCGATACTGCCAAGAAAATTGATATGATTTTCAAATAATTAACTCATTTTTGCCTTAATTTCCTAATATTTTGATTTGATATATTTAAATTTTTCATTATGATTAGCCTAATTTTTTCTCAAAAATCCTTTGGGCATTTAACCTCCTTATGAATAAGATTTATAGAATATTTCATAAAGTTTTAAACCTCATTTTTTTAACCAATACAAAAAAAAATGTTATAGTAAATTAATTTATTTAATTTTTTTAATTATAATTATTTATAATATTTGTACGTAATGTATATTATTTATCGATCAAACACATAAGTATAATGAATATATAAATATATTTTTTTATTATGTATATGTATTCAATATTTTGATTTTTCAATACACTTTGAATGTAATATATAAATATATATATTGAAAGATATGCCATATTAGTATATATAGTTATATATTTATGAATATTTTATTCAATATATAATTGTCTCTTATTATTGTAGTACAATAAATACAAAAAAAAAAACATCATCAACAACAACACCAACAAGCACCATCAACCAGTGCAGTAGTGTTGAAACAAAAAAATATTTTATTGTAATTTATTTATAGAAAGATATATAATATATCAATATAAATAATAAACAATGGCGTACGATGATATATAAAAAAATTATTATAGAAATTGTTGATAAAATTACGTAATGGCGTTGATTGTTTTTAATTAATTTCAAATTCAATAATAAATATTATGGTAAAAGTAGTATAATGATTATTTAAACAGACAAAAAAAAGATCGGAGATTTGATGATAATCTAATAATCGTAATCAATAAACTATAGAAAATCCTATTTATTTATTATTTTTTTTGTATCAAAATAGTTATGATTATGGAAATATACACGCATTTAAAATATTCATTCTTTTTTACCTGTATAAAACCTCTAATATATGTATATAGGTAAAAGTTTAATTTAAAAGTTATTTTTATACTATTTTTTGCAACTTTTATTAAAATACTTATGTCATTGACCTAATGGTTAATTTTACAAAAAAAATAAAAACCATACACATATTTTCTTTCTTTTATTTTTCATATATACACGTATATAATACACATATTTATTTATTGTATGTTCGTTCGGTGATGTACGTACACAATACTAAAATTTTTGTATTTGTATATACACTTTACAAATTCATATAAAATTCGCATAAATTATATGTGCACTTAATTTTTGTTTTGTTTTTTTTTTTTATTGTTTGCATCATTCGCAAATTTATAAAACACAAAATGTTTGTAGCATAAAATTAGTTAACAAAAACAACAACAACACAATTACCAAATGAATGCAAAAATAAATTATTCCAATGAATATTAATTTTACTGAATCAAGTTATTATAGTGGAATGTCGAAATATATTTAGAGTAAGAGATAATCTGAAAATTTTATAGAAAAAATTCATATAAATAAATAAATAAAACATAATTGCAAAAATTTGAAGAATATTTTTGAATAATCATTAATCTCTCCGCATGGGAAATTGTAATAATATGAATTTTTTTTTTATTTTTCTTTTTATGAATAGAAAATTATTCAAAATTTATAATTTTGTTTACTTTATTCCTAAAATATTATCACAAATTAAATTAATTAAATTCTATATATTCTGAATTTATCAAAAAAAAAATCTATAAATTAAGTTATAAAATTTGATTTGGTTTTTGTGTATAAAAGGAAAAATGTAAACAAATTATCCAATTATATTCAGATATATAAAATTGAGATATGTATTATTATTTGAGGATAGATAAATTGATGTCATCGTATATATTTATCATCATTATTATAATATGTGCGATGATATATTCTATATATAAATAATTTGATATTATATAGTTTACAATATAATGAATATTATTATGAAAATAACCAAATTATTATTTTTTGCTTTAGTAAATATGTATATATACTCCCCCACATTATATATATATATATATATATATATACTGAATATACCAAAATAATTGTGAAATTGCAAAATTAAACCTCATATAGATATAGATTATTATATGGTATTGGTTTTATTTGATTGGTATAAGTAAACAATTTTTTAAACATTTTCTCATTCGTGTAATTCAATGTAATTGAATTTATTTATAAAACAAAATAAAACGCATGAAAATGCTTTACAATTTTATCAAGAGCCTTTTACCACCATTTGATTATTTAATTCTACAAATGGATATCCATTCAACAATTTTTGCCAATATAACCGCAACACCATATATATGATAACCGGGGTATTTACACAAGTATTACTTATTATATCTATTAAGTATATTTTGTATATAATTTAAGTATATATACTTTATAATTCTATAAAAGTGTACTTTATAATTAATATAAGCGATTAGTATAAAAAAACAATGTTGAAAAATGTGTCCCATTGAAAACACAGCACTTTCTATATTCATTAAATAATACATATTATATTTTATATATTTAGTAGAATTTATGATATATGGCAAACAACATATTTTCCATATAGTATATACATAATAGATTATGGAAATGTATATATACATTTTCCTATATATATATATATATATGGATGTTACATTTTCGTGTATAATATTTTTACATAAAAAAAAAAACACACAAAATAATTTTGTACATGTGAAAACTTTGAAATAAAATCTGCCAATTGCAAATCAACCCTATTTTGAGGCTGCGCGTTCTTATTATATAAATATGTATATGATTATAAATATTTTGTATAGTTATTATTATTATTTTGATTGTTGTTGTTGTTGTTGTTCTTGCAATTCCTATCTGTATATCTAATACACGTATCCCAACCTAACATTGTATATGCATTTAAATATATAGATATATACATTCTTTGTGTTTTGCAATTTTCCGCAATACGGATGAAAATGAGAAAATGATGACCTAATAATTGATTTGTTTTCCATATATATATAATTATTTTTATATATATTATATTCTATGTGTATTTTTTTTTTAATTTTCAAAATGAAATGAATAATTTTATAAAATAATAAGAAATATTTTCTTTATTCTTTAAAGTGTATATAGTTTTTCTTTTTCGTTTTCGTATTTTTTTTTTTTATAAATGAATCATTAAAAGAAATTTTCCATATGAACCGCAACCATTTTATTACAAACATTATATATATATATATATATATATACAAATAGAAAACGTTTTCTAGCTATATAATATAATATAAATATATATAATCATTTTCAAAACCATAACGAAAAACTGAAATATATCTATATATTTTGTAATTTAATTTTGTATATGTATTTATTTAAAATGTATATGGCGGCGCGGTATAATTATATTATTATTACTTCATTTATTGATTTTTATGTAATTGTAAGTCGTTGTGTGTATCTCCTCGATAAATGCCTTTGTATTTTATATTTTGTATTTTTCAGTTTCTTATGCAATCGAATTATTATTGATTGTTTTTTTTTTAAACTTAATTTTGGAGACTCTGATAGACTTTGGTTTGATTAACCTTACAAAATTATATATTGGTATTATCTTTGTGTACTGAATTTACATATCATTATTTCTCTACAGGTATCATCAATATTGATTAAACTATTCATAAGATATAAGTTTTAAATCTATTGCAAAAAAATATTCTAAACTAAATTCTTTTAATAAAATACATATCTATATGTTATAACATTCAATGTTTATACTATTTTTAATATTAAATCTTTATATATAGCACGGGATATAGATAATAATAATAAAAACAATAATAATAATAAATTAAAATATGATTGAAATAGTTATTTAATATTTATAAATCATTTACTACATTTTTTATATTTATATATTAAAAGAAAAATTTTTATTACAATGTCAATCACGTCACATTATATCTCCTTTATATATGAAAACTATCGTACTATATATATAAGCACATTATAAAACCCTATCATATATCAAATCATAATTTTTATATATGGTATTAAATTTACTGACTGTGATGTTTGAATATAAAATGCTAAAAAAATATGATTGTGTTTGCCATTTTAATACGTAGGAATAAATAAATTATATAATTTTTTTTATTGGCTCTATTTTATATATATATATATATATATATATATATATATATAATTAATTAATTTAAATAAAGGTCATTTAATATTCATAAAAAATAAAAAAAATAATTGCCATCAGAAAAATACATATTTAAAAATAAAATTAATATTTTTCCTAATTTCTCATATATATAAAATTTTATATAAAATATATACTACGAGGTATATAAATCAATAACGAGTGTTCATAAGTTTTAAAATTATAACCAGACAGTTTTTTTCTCTGTTAGCTATTGGCAAAATTCGAAATATGACATAATTAATAATTAATTAATTATTATAAATCCCAATTATTAGAAAACCCAATTAAAATGTGCTTAAATATAAATTTTCGATTGTGTTTATTTGTTTTTATTTTCAATAAATTTTCACACACAAAAATTGTATATTGTTTGGAAATTGGAATTATAATAATGATACAGACAGTACAAAAACTCCTAATTTGCACCTAAAATACTTTGATTTTTTTTTTGAAGATTCTTTAAATATTTCAATTCGCAACCTCTCTATTCATATATTTTTCTGTAGTATACGATTCAAATTGTCTGTATCTATATATAGATGTATTCGGTTTATAATTCATATATTTATGGTAATAAAATATTTGTATATATGCATGTATAATGTTATTGTTTTGAATGAATAAAATAAACTTATTAAAATAATAATATATACTTTAATTTAAGGCAGGAAATGATGTGATTTAATATTTAATTGAATAATATACCATATATATATATATGTATGATTATTTAATATATAAAATTGTTTTATATATGGATGCATATTTGCGGGCATCCATATTTGGGTGTTTTATTGTTTTGAAAATGTATTAATCAAAATTTTATTATTAATTATATCTATATATGCGTGAACATATTTTATAAATCTTTTATAGAATTTTATTTGATATTAATTAATATATCTCTATACTTGCTCAAATAGAAAATTCAGATAATCTATCAAATTTTATAAAATTACCGGCAAATAATTTTCAAATTATATACATAATATATATTTTTTGCCCTTTAAATTGTGATTAAAATATTTGGTCGTCAATTCGAATCATTGTATATCGTGTATATTCATTTTGATTATCAATTGTTCAATTGTTTTATGTATTCGGCACAATAAAAACATTAAATTTATATATTTGTTTAAAAGCACCAATTTTATTAATATTGGTTTATTTATTAATTAATTGGATCAAAGTTCAAATGAAAATGATAATGCAAGGACAGGAACTTATTATCGTATATATATTTATAACATATATAAAAATGTCGGTGTGGGGAGTCGAATTTCATTTGATAAATATACATAGATGATATTTTATAGATAATATTTTATAGCCAAATGCTGCATATTGATACAATGTTTGTCAAATAGCATTCAATAATTGAGAGAATTATTTTTTGTTTTCATTTAAAATGCGATGGTAATTATATATTATTCAAGGCAATCATCAATAAATTTCTAAATAGATATGATTTCGTAAAAAAAATAAAAAAATTGCAATTTAAAATGTTTACGTTGCATTTTAATTTAATCATTTTTTATCACTGAATTTGAATATACACATATACTTATTATGTACATATCCATTAGTATATAATATACGCATAAGAAAGATCACGTGTACAAAAATTAACTTTAACTTTAATGACAAGTTAAAAATTATTAAACAAGTTTTCTTAAACAAGTATTAATTTTTTGTTATTTACATAAAAATAATATAAATTGAATTAATATATGTAAAATTAATTTAATTATATATAGCGATATATCTCCTGATATTATAGTCTGGTGTTTTGTACAATATAAATTGTGTATTGAATAGATTCATTCAGTTGTTTGCAGTATGATGATCATTTATTATACTATGTATGGTATATCTATCATTTTAATTTAACATCATGATGATCATGTTAATAAATTATTATTATAATATGATTCCAAGTGTACGTATTGAACATTTATATCAATAGAGGTATGAAATTGAGAAGAAAAAAAAAAACTTGTAAATGAAAAATGATTAATGTATATGCGATTTAATAACAGTCTTTAGTGTAAGTGGGCAATTAACACGTTGACAATTCTGTTGTTTTGGATTTAGTTAATAATTTATATAAATATAATTGTGAATGGACTTGGGTTACTTCTATATATTGTTTATTTATGTACTATTATAAAAACCGGGACACGATAAATTTTAATGGAATGTAGGATTGTTTATTTATGCAAAAGAATAGAAGACTTCCCAAAGCATTTGTATGAGCTGTGAATACGTTGAAATTTATATTAATTTTCACATGTAGATATTGAAGTATTTTTATCTCTTTCATGCATTAAATATAAATACTATATACATATAATTTATAGAAAATTTCAAAATATCTGCGTACATATATAATTATCTTTCAAAAAAAAAAAAAATAAATAAAAATTCACAACTAAACCGAGTTCAATAACCAATATACTATTTTATTTTATTGTATATATGGGACTAAATAGAAATTCAAATGAATATCATTATTATTATTATTATTATATGTATATGCCACCATATCTGATGTTGTATAAATAGCGTATAGTTCCAACTTTATACATATTATTATAATTTTTTTTTTCTCTATACTTTTTTTTTTTGTTTTATAAACCTTTTGCACATTTTTTCAATTTGAATGTAAAAATATAGAAAATCTTTTATGTTTCTGTAGTTTATAATTTTTTTATTTTTTCTGTTTTTATGTTTTACAAAATTAATTCTATATAAACTTTAGAGTTGTGTGTGTGTATTGTATTGTGTTATTGTTACATTATATGGTCATTAAAACATTTTCAATCCAATCTATATATATTTAAAATCATTAACATATATATCATTATTATCGTCATCATTAGTTTTTTTTTTGTTTTCTGTTTTGTTACCCATTGCATTTTTTAAAATATGTACTTGCATATTTTAACCATTACAACTTACACACTCTGTAATCATATATATATATTATATATATATGGTATAATATACGTGTAATGATTTTGTCTTCTATCACCAAAACTCTGTAGCTGTGTTTTTTCAGGTTTTAGAGATATGCTATGATATTTAAAAATACTTATTATAATAGAGAATGATAAATTTGGCAATATATTTATAATTATAAATTAATTTTCTCAACAAATCCTCTATTCAAAATACCCATGAAAAATATAATTATGGAAATAGACGATAAATATATTTTTAAACTTAATACCAACATTTTTTTTACAGTGAATTGAACAGTGAATCCAAAATGTCCATTGCTGATACCAAATTGATTCTCGTGTTATTTTGCTAAGATACCACACAAATAATCTTTATCATAAATATCAATAAAGTTTCAATATGTTTAAGATTCTCACTGTATTATGTATATCAATTATTGTAATATGCATACTAAGAATTTATTTAATTAGTTTATTCTTTAAAAAAAAAAAAATAAAAATTATGCCGAAATAACGAGAGAAAGAAAAAAAATTATATGTTAAAAATAGATTTTTGATTTAAATTAAAACACTTTATAGAGGATAAGTTGGTTTTTTATTTTATGTTAACAAAAATTTAATATACTACATACGTGTAATACTAAAAATACGGTGATTCTAAAAATAACTTGAATCGTATATAATATAAAAATGTTTCTATATAACTATAAAATGTGTAATACATAAAATAAAAAATTAAATTATCTTTGTTTCGTCGACGAATTGGACGTCGTCGTCGTCGTCTTTTTCGATAAATGTACAAACAACATATAGATTATTGTATATAATGCGAATGGACATATTTATTATACATGGTGGAATATTTAGAATGTAATTTTTTTTTGGTCTTATTATATAAATTTGTTAATTAATTTAATTATATATTTATTTAATTACCGCCCATATAATGATGATGGATATAGGTATTGATTGTATTGATGCGTGTATGTAGGTGTATAAGATAAATGGTGTAATTACTCTGTAAAGATTTTTATCTATTTTACTTATTGATTTTAATATATAATTGAACATTTTTTTTATTCTTTGAATTGATTCATTTTTTATAACTGTTTTCTTAAAAGGTGATTCTAATTAAAACAACACACAAAAAGAAGTGGATTTCATGTTGTTATATGTTGAATATTTTTATTGAATGTTTATATTATCTAAACAAAAATATAGAATGTTTTTCTGAACATAGATATTTTTAGATGTAAAATAATTAATATTTTTTTTTTCATTATGTTTATGATTCGACATCAATCACGAATGAAATAACCTCTCTAATATTACAGTCTACAAAAACACCCAAAGTAGAAAGAATAAAGAAAACCTTCTGGGTCTAAAGTTCTTTATAATTATATTTGTTCGTGTGTTTGTTTTGCGTTGTTTTTTTTTTTTTTGTTATAACCAGACACAAATTTTGCAATAAATAGCTATATATATGTATACATATAGACAATCAAATTTGTACACATTTTACAGGTAAAAATATTATTGGCTTTTTAATCTTTGTTCCATATATAAAAATAAATATATACTTGGGTGAATATACTTAAACCAAAAAAAAAAAAAAAGAAGCAGATGTTTTCCAAATAAAATGCAATTAAAGTTATATAACAACATTATAATATATTAAACATAAACTGAATGAATACGTATGTCGTCGTAATGATGAAGTACAATAAACGAATAATTTTAATAGGAATGCATTCATTTTATTTTTATTCTATCAACACTTTGTTTTTTTTTTCCTAAGGTGTGTTTGTATTTTACTGATTTAAAAAAATCTAATGGTCGTCGGTGGTGATAACGACGACGTCGACATGAGATATAATGACAATTACTGAAGTTATTTACATCATATACATATGTATAATCATGAAAATGATAATAATGATGATGATGACAAAAAAGAAACATTTCGGATTCAATTTATTTATATAAGATGATAGTTAAATAAAAAAAAATAAAAATATATAAACTTATTCAATATATACGTTTTTTTCTGTAAACATTTTTTTCTTATTAAATATCTTCAAGATTTTGAAGTACATATATTATGTTCTTATGGCACATTACAACGATTATGTTCAAATCTCATATACTCTTTTTCATTGTACGACGATCATACAACGATTGTAAATGCATTTCGCAAAAGATTTTATATAACCACCAATAATATTACCTTCGCATTTTTTTTTTGTTTTTTAAGAATGCAACAAAAAGCACATTAGTTTTATAAAATATTGATGTTTTTTAACCAAAAATTTGATAAAAACTTTAATAAAGATCATTAGTTTGATTTAATAATTGTGGTTTTTGATAAGCTTAGACAAAAGAAAAGAATTTACCATCATTTGCCATGTGAATTATCATAATTTTGCACTAATTAAATTGGTTTTTTTTCCTTCACAAAACCATTTAGGTTGATGATCTATTCACGTTTTACACGTATTATTATAATAAATACATAATCACAGTGATAGATTTAAAAAACCCAGAAAGAATATTCTGGCATACACACTATATATAAGTATATTTTTTTTATAGATTACACACATAAAAAAAAAATATTCTTTATAAGAATAAAAAAAAAAAAAAGGAAAAGAAAATAAACCGGTCCAATGTAAATTTTTTCCTCATCATATGCATTACAATTGCATATGCGCGCATATTCTTTATATATGCATATAAATAGTGCATATAAATGCATTTGCACTTCATTCGTTTTTTTTTTCCAAACTTTTTTTTTTTATAGAAAAATGTATAGTTTTCAAATATATCGACGAATATACCTATGTATAGATAGTTCTATGGTATAAAGAAAGACGAACTGTGTAAAAATTAAAAAATAAACACGAGTGTATGGAGTTTTGTATATATGATCCCAAGATTTGCACAAGATTATTATTATTGTGATGGTGTACATAGTTGATATACAGACAGAAAGACAGACATTTTATTAATATCAGAATTATTGGTGGCTACAGTTTTATAAATAAAGCATAAAACATAAAATGCACAGACACACACATATATATTTAATAAAAAATCAAATGAATGTAACAAAACAGCAATAACTCGACGATAAATCAAGGCAAATATTATATGTACATTTTTATAGAAATGTATAATAAAACATATTATTAAATGAATAATAATAATATATATGCTGTTACTTAAAGACACAAAATTCCTCTGATTATATATTTACCTCATTTTAAGCACATATAAAGGTACAACAACAACAATACAATTTATTAATCAGGTAAATAAACTTAAGATTTTTAGATGGCAGCGAGCGTGTGTATATTCTTATATATATATTTATTATAGACATTCAGTCAGTATTATTCATTATAATCATCATCATTTGACTATAACAAAAAAAAACACGGGGACTAAAAAACCTAAATTAATGCAATAAATAATTGAATTCAATACTATAAAGTTTATTTTTCTTAAGGTAATCATATCCTTTTTAATTCCTTTTTAAGCATACGATTTGGTATCCAAATCATATGATTTTCTTAATTGTTTTTCATTGTAGATCGTTTTTTAATAATATATTCATATCCGGTCGTATCTAGACCGTTTCAGGTTAAGAAATTGAATGTAAATTCAATGATTTATTTCTATTGAACCAATAATAGAACAATTTTATGTAAAATATCTTATTTATACGATTCGGTTTTCAATATATAAGAATCATATCTATATTACTAATCACGAATATATTAGATATATGAGCTGTAAAATAAAAATTTCAACTATTCATAATTTTATTGGATTAGATATATCTATATATATTAGGATATTATAGATAGGTGCTGTATAGATATTTGAATATTATTTTATGTTTTTCTTTCTATTTTTTTTTTTTAATTTGTGTGCGCTTAAATATTTTAGAGTTATTTTTAGAACAAATCAGTTTTATTTATGTTAACGCGTATATGAGTATGAGCGCATATGGTTTTATTTTATATAATATCCATATTTTTTCCCCCGAAATTTACTACTACAGTATTTTATGTTGTACTTACATTATTATATTTTCCTAATTTTATTGATTCAAGTATTATTAATAATATGAAGGAGTAAAAAATAATATAATACATGATTATTTTTCTTTGTTGAAATGACACACGGTTAAAAATACAAAACGATAAAATTTATGTAAATTTTATTTAATAATAGATTTGTGTCGACTTGTGTGTTTGTGTGTGTTTTTTTTGCTGTATTATTATTTGTTTATTAATTTGGGTTTTTTTCTTTTGAATTACTTGGAAATAAACTTGAAATAAAGAAATTTTGTGAAATTGGTTATTTTTTAGGAATAAAATATTGATCTTGGTTTGTATGTAAAATACAATACAATTTGAAACGTGTGTATTTTTATCATCATATGAATTGATTGATTCAAAATCTCGCTTTAAATGTTTAAATCTATATCTTTAATTTTATATAAATATATATATATAGTTAAAAACAATAGACAAAATATTTATATTATGTTATATTTTTCGAATAACCACAAAAACAAACACACAATAACATAATAAACGATTTTGTTAATGAAATGTTTTGTCATGAAATCAATACATTTATTTAATGTATTGTATAATAATAATTTGATATAATTTTTCAATATCAAATCAGATAATCAATTGATTATCTACAAGTCGAGACAGCAGAGCCGCATATATATCATAAGCATTTTATATTCATCACATTCATTTACAATATTGATTGATTCATTCAATGCCACCACAAGTAAAATATTATAAGCAGATGTTTTTGTATATATTTTATATTATATATATGTTTAATATTATTTACCCTTAATTATTACACCATATCTACAAACAAATGAGGGTGTGTTGGTGTATGTGAGTGTGTGATGTTTGTGATGTTTTAGTATTTTTTTTTTATAAAAGAAAACATTTCTATTGCATACATATATTATATGTTTCATACAAATTTCACATCCTTGATAATCATCATTAACTCGTTCGATCCCTAAAAAACTAATGGCAAAAAATAAACTCCATCCATATTGTCTATGATTCATAAATTCACATCGTTTTAATTACTATTTTTATTGAAAACAAAACGTCATAACTTTATAAATTGATACGTCTGGCCCAAATGTGTTAAGCAGAACGGGGGTTCTGATTACACAAATGTGATGGTTTGTAGTGGAAGAGTAGTGAAAGAGTTAAAGAAAGTATTTATATATATATAATTATATATAGAACATGATATATGGTTTAAAATTAAACTGAAAAATTATATACAATCCATAAAATGGTTTCTTGAATGTTTTGTTGGTACAGTAATCAATAATTTCTTCTTCTTTTGTTATTTAAAATAACAAAAAAATTATTTTATGATTTTAGTCTTTTAATTATATATATATGGTGATAAGAAATATCATATATATGATAAAATAATGTGTATGTTATTATGTATGAAATATATATAAAAATGAATCATAATATGATATTACGAATTCCAATCGATGGCGTGTCACGGCATTGTTCAATAAATGATAATTGATATTTTCTTTTCGATTAAGATTTATATTTTTAATTGAATAATTTTCTTAAATCTATATTTCAATGTGAATTAATTATCCATCCATCATCATCAATATTCGTATGATTTCTCCGTTAACCATCTAAAAACACACCACAGTTGATACAATATAAGTATATATTTTATTTTTTTTTCAATAAAATATATTTCATTATTTTTTTTGTAAGGACAAAGGGATATTTAAATAAGATAATTTATATTTTTAAACATATGTATTGTTTTCATTTTTTTTTTTGTATTCATTTTTGGGTTTGAATATTTTCGTTTTATTTTAATGCTGCAACACCAATTTTATTGTATATTGTATATGGATAGAGAAAATTGTAAATTTTGTGTAAATGTTTGAATTGGGTTGTTGGATGGATGTGTATTTTTTTTTGTATTATAATTTAATTTTTTCGATTCTATATATTTTATTATTACGATTTAATCACGTCAACGATGAACAATATATATATATATATATATATCTACAATATAATAACAACAACGACTAAATGACGATAAAAAAGTCGACTACGGCGATAGTGGTGAAGGCGAACATGGTGATGATGATGATGATCATTATGAGGTTTTTTTTTCATTTATTTGAATTGTAAATTTTTCCTATATGGCATATGCATATACCAAAAAAAAAAAAATACATACGATTATTATATTTTGTATGTAAAAGAAATTTTCCATTTTTATTTTTTTCATAATCAATATAATAATAATCGTTCATATATGCTATGAAAATGAAAATGTGTACACATTTTCTATAGGGTTATTATTTGAATAGATATTCTTATTATTCATATATATAGTATAGATATAATAATCAGATTACCAGATAATGTATTATCCGAATCTAATATAAGTATGGTGTTTGTTAAACAAACAAAAAAAAATTGATTTTTCTGTTTATGCTATTGTAGATTTAGCATTATTTATACATACTATACACAGTTCAATCACCCACATTAGTTAGATCCCTTTGTGTTGGACAAACCTAAAATTTTTTGAATATTATTGCTTGTACTTGTACCGGCGCTAATTGAAAACGATTTTTCTTTTATTTACCTTATAAATAAGATGATACCTAATTAATGTAAAAAAATATAATTGTTTAATAACCGACCGCATATAGTTTCTGTATTTATATTACATAATTCAAATTTTTCTTAATATATGTTTATTTTTATAATAATCAATATAACAAAAGATTGTTCTTTATTCTTGCTTCGTTTTATAATAATAATTATAATATTATTATTAAATCACCACTGTGTTTAACAGTTTACAAGCAGTTCAGAAGACAGAGCTACGAAAAAAAGAATTTTTTTTTTCAGAACTAAAAAGATACAATATATACACAAATATACATATAAAACAATTCTCACAGAATCTTCTATTTGTCTTTTATATGCTACACAATTTTATAAAAAAAAAAAAAAAAAAAAAGGAAAAAAATTTGTAATATATAAAATAAAACTGCTTCTGCTACACTATACTTATATAATTTGTGTGTTATTTATATACACATATATCATATCATTTATATATATATATTCATACAATAAAATGTGAAAATGGATCGAAAAAAAACGTAAAGATGAAAACGAAGAAGAAGAAGAAGAAGTAAAAAAAAAAAAATTATAGATATTCTACATAAAAAGGTGTTTTTGTTGATTTTTCTCGTTTAATTTTTTTTTTTTTATTTTTGCTTTTCAAAAATTATACTTAACCAAAAAAGAAAGAAAAAAAAAATATAATTTTTTCTTATTTGAAAACGATACTTTTGATTTTTTTTCTTTTTTTTATATTTATGTTAAGTGCGTGTGGTGAACAAAGAATTTTGAAAGATCGTATAAATTAAATACCTAATTAGTGTGTATATGTACGAGTGTTAGTGTTTTTATTCCAATAATTTTTCAATAATTAAGGTATGGTGATATGGTTGTAATACAACACATACTAAATATTTGTATATTATATTTTATTTTATTTGAATATTTAAATATTTGTTTAAATGTTTTCAATCGATTTTCCGATTTTTTTTTTTGGTTGGAGGATAATACAATAGCAGACATCACATATATATATATAAATATATGTAATAGTAGGTGAAAATCTCAAATTCAGATTCATATTATTCAAGTCGAAAAGGATAACAGAATCAGAGTGTGAACAAAAATTTAACAAAGAAATTGCCTGCAATCATCACAGATCGGATCATTGCGTAATCAAATACAAAATACACAATCGCACACAAAGACGATACATTCATTTTCTCATATTACATATAGTTTTATTTTTATTTTTTTTATATATCCTTATTGCTCTTTAATTTTTATTTTTTAAGTATATGCATGCATGAACCGAGATGAAAACAAATCGGAAAAACATGAAAATCATCATATATATATGTATATATATATATATGGTTTTGTTAATAGTCAACTCAACTGTCATTGGCATGTGTGCAGCAAAGCAATAGCATCATCACCTTTTCACTCTTTTTCATTTTGATTTTCTTATCATATAAAAATAAATATATATATAAATACTCCATTCGATTGAATACAAAACTTGAATGCATATTGTATGCGGCGATATATATATATAAAAAAATGATTATGCATAAACCTAATATATAAAATTATATACTCATATCTCATATACTGCCTTTTCATCATATATCATATGTTGCTCTACTGCTGCTGCTGCTGCTGCTATATATATATATGATGACGATGATGATGATGATTATAAAATTGTTGTTGATAGAGAGCGAAATTTGTATATGATTTGAATTCGAATGAATGAATGAATGAATATACGAATTTTTGTGGTATATTTGTTGGCATATCGTGAAGAGTTCGAATGTATTATTTTTGTATATAAATAAATCCATATATATATATATATATATAAATATATATAAATATCTTATAATGTTGTTTGGGTTAAAAAGTTATGAAAGAAGTATATAAAAGGTATTATAAAAGCGAATAATAGATAGAGTGAGTTCATTTACCAGATAATTGATGAGAGATATGATGTAAGTGAGTAAAAGTTTATTAGCTTTTATTTTTATATAATAAAATATATATATCGTAAAAATTTATATATACATTTTATGCCTTACTTACACTACTATAAATACCATATGATTTAAATGTGATGACGATAGTGGGTTTTATATTTAATTGTATATATACATTTTTTAAATAGATTATTTTTTTTTTATTGATATATGTTTGATATCATTTTTTTTTGTTTAAGATGTTTTATGAAAAGCGACCATTTTTTTTTTTTGAAATCGAAGTATATTTAAACTTTAATATTTTAATTTAACGCATATTATAATCTTTGCAACGTTTTTTTCAACAAGATAAAATTGTCAAAGGATATGTTATTTAAACAAAATCAAATTTCAAACTAAAAAATATTCAATTAAAATAATTTGTTCATTAAATAAAATCATCAGGTAATATCAATTACCATAGCCACTACTGTATATAAAAGAAAATATATAAAATTCACACCGTACACATTCACTCACACACATTTATTCGGAAAATTATATATAAAATACAACGAAATGAGAACTTGAAGTTTTTTTTTATCAATGAAATAGCAGCATGGCATAATAACAAAACATTTGTGTGTCACACAATTTCTATATACATATGTTTTTGTTTTTTAATTTTTTTTTTTATTAATTATATTGTAAATAATAAATATTTATATATATAGTGCTCTGTCGCACACACAAACACAAACATCCACATTAATTCATCTATATATTTTGTAGTTTTTTTTTTGAGGTAGTGCATTTATACATGTATATATGATTATTAAATGCATAAAATTTTCTATATACAATACATAAAATATGCATTTATGTAATGCATTTTTTCAATGTTGAGTATTAAAAATATATGGCTTTTTATTTGTTGTTGTTATAAAAAAGATTTATAGTTTTATTCAACCTGCCACAAAATTATAAAACCGCAATAATAAATATGTTTGTGTTTTATTTTATTGCAATTAACATTTGTTTTTTTTTAATTTCATTTAAAATTGTGTAAAAAATAATAAAAAAAATTAATTTCATTTAAATCTTCCCTTTTTACATAATTATACTTGGATCGTAAAGTAATAATTCGTAATCGCATTATCATTTTGCTAGAAATATATATATGTATAACAATAATAATAAAATAAAGCTGTTTTATATTTATAAATTGTTTACATTTTTCTGTTGTATTCTCTTTAAATTGGAAAATTTAATCTCAGAATTTATAAATTGTTGTTTTTTTGTTTATACTATATAAAAATGTGAGACATGTGAGAAATGTGAGTGCGTGCGACAACCAAAAAAAAAATGTTGTATGATAATTGAAGTTGGGTTTGTGTGAGTAAGTCAGTCAAAACAAATCGAATAAAATGTACATGCGTGTGAAATTTAATTGTAAAAAATTGTATATATATAAATATATAAATTATGAGCATGATTTGATAAAATAAATATTATTTAAAAAACACAGAATATTGAGAGAAATGAAATACTGATGATGATGATGATGATTAAATGATGCGGGATTTGTGTGTTGATTTTTTGTATACAAATTTATATTCACAATTCATTTATATATGATTTTATATTTTCGTTGTCAAATAATTTGATATTGTATATTGTATTGTATATGTTTGTTGTTCTTTTTTTATATATTAAAAATTTTCCATCTCTTTTTTCTCATATGTATATAAAACACATTTTCAAGTATATAATATAATTTTCAAAAAAAAAAAAAAACACAAATGAATATATATTTATATACATTTATTTTTATTTTATTTATATATTTATTAATCACAATATAATATTCACAATTGCTTACAAAAAATAAATGTGTGTATACATTAAAAATAAATAAAATTAAAACATCATGTATATATCAGTTTACGATAATCAACCGACTGTGTGAAATGTATTATTATTATTATATTTTTATTAATTACTGATTAAACTCAATAATAATAAAACCAATTAAATATTTCAATTAATAAAATTTTATTTAAAAATATATAAGGAAAAAAAATAATATTGTTTTTATATATTTTTGTGTTTTTTTTTTTTGTGATAAAGATAATATTATATATATATATATATATTGGAATTGGTGGATCGCGATGATGATACTGATGGTAATGCATGATTGTGTGATATTGATGATGATAATGATGATGATTATAATAACAATGTGAATAAATAATCTAATGAGGATATGTATTTAAAAGAAAAAAATATATACAATAATTTTTGTTGAAGAAGATGAAATTTATACCTTATTATTTTGTGTATTATTTGTAAAAAAAAAAATATTATATATATAAAATACAAATTCGCCATTTTGTTTGTATTTGCGTATATTTGATTCTAAAAAAAAAAATTATTATTATTTTTTTTTCACTGGTTGTTATTTGTAGTGTTTTGTGTTTTATCTTTTATGTATTTCTTCATCGCTGTGTATAATATAATGTACATACATTTTATATATATGCATATGAAATAATTCACCGTCGTTTTGAATTAAATAATAAAAGAAGAAAAAAAAAAAAACTAATGTGTAAAATATAATAATATATATAAAGAAATATTTGCAAAAGTAGAAAGTGTCGTTTAAAATAAAAAAAAAACTACTAAAAATACTATTTATTCGTTTTCGTGTCGTCCATATTGAATAAAACAGAAGAAAAAAAAAACGAGAACTAATAAAAAATATTTTTTTATTTCTAATTTTCTAATAATCATATTCTGAAATTTTTATTCATTCATTACACCTATACAGAATAATGAAAAAATAATTTTTGTATTATAAATAAATAATTATAATGTATATTTTGTGTCGATGTGGAAGTGCATGGAAGTTTATTTGTTAACGTTTTTGCTTCTTTTTTTTTTTTTTTTTTTAAATCAATTATCATCGTAGAAAATTGGTGACATTAGAAATACGCATAAAAAAGTTACTCGTGTTTTATTGTATATATTTTTAAAATCTTTAAAATACACATTGCGTATTTGTGGTTATATTTCTATAAAAATAAATCGTCTATTATTAGTGAATTTATAATAGAAATGCTTGCATTTATTTTACAACCATTGAAGAAACGACACAAAAACCAAAAAGTATACTATAATTTTCATCCAATATTTTGTATCCAGTTTTGAAGTTTTGAATAGTATAGAAAATAGTAAACAAAAAAAAATAATTTCCTTTCTTCCGATAATTACGACGATATGACAGGATTTCAAATTATTTTTCCATCACTCTGTGGATTATTTTCAAAATTAGGTGTGTATAATAGCAGATTTATAATCTATCGCGGATATTGCTAAGGAATATTGAGTGATATTGAATGTGATTGAATGAATTTACGTACAATATTTTCACTATATCCAATTGTGTACTAACTGGAGGATATACAAATCCATATATATTATAAATACAATTTTTAATTTGTTAAGTTGTATAAAACTCATAATAAACTGTCTTTAATTTTATATAAATTATTTATAATAAGTGAACACAAATTAATTAATATTAATTAATTTTTCTTTTGTTTCTATTTAATGAATAGATGTCCGCCGGCACACAACTGCAGATGGCACCTCAGACAACAATAGTTCAAGGTGGCCAACAACAACAACAACAACAACAACAAACACAAGTACATAACCAGGACTCTAATATGAGTACTGGATCCTCCCACAGTGATAAGGAGGTAGACTCTGCTATTGCTACCGTAACATCATCTGCTGCATTTACTGTATCTACGATTAACAATAGCAATAATAACATTAATAACAACAATAATAATAATAACAATATTAATAACACGATAACGACTGTATCAGTGATAGCACCGGATAAAATTCCACGTGCCCCAGCAGATCGAAAGCGAAAGAGAAAAGCACAGGATGATAGTAGTGTTGGTGGTGGCGGCGGAGGTCCAGGTGGTGGAGGTGGTCCTGGAGGAGGTGGAGGCGGCACCGGAGGAATAAATAATATGATATCACATTTACATAATAATAAAGGCCCTAGAATAGTATTACCATTGCAACAGTCACAACAGCAGCAACAACAACAACAACAACAACAAGAGAGTAAAAAGATTAATGATTATTTTAAGCACACCGCTAGTAGTCCTTTACGGCCGCATCCAAACAGTGGTGTTGTTGGTTTAGGCGCCAGCGGAACACTCAGCGCCAAAAGTCCAAGTACACAACAAAATTATCCAATGTATCCACCTAGTCCACAACCAAATGCTTTAAATGTTCTAAATAATAGTATGGGTAGTATTGGTAGCATTGGTACGGGTGGTAGTAACGGTAATGGTGGTGTTGTTGTTAGCGGTAACAATGTTGGTGTTACCGGTGGCAACGGTTTAACTGGTGGAACTAGTTTAAATAATAACAACAATAATAATAATATTAGTAATAATAATAATAATAATAGTAGTAATAATAATAGTAATATGTTAGGAAATAGTGGTGCTAATGTAAATAATAGTAGCGGTGGTGGTGGTGGTGGTGTCGGTATTGGTGGAATGGCTGGAGTAGGTTTAAATGTTACAAATGAATTTTATAAAAATCGTAGCATTTCAAATAATATTGTTCCTTCATCAATACAATCGTTACCACCACCACCGCCATTACCACCTCCGTCACAACAACAACAACAACAACAACAACAGCATCAACAACAACATCAACAGCCCCAACAACAACAACAACTATCCCAGCAATCACCACAACAATCTCCATTAATATCACAATCAATCCCGATTAAAATATCTACAGCCACACAAACCGATTTAACATTGGTAGACTTACAAGAACGTGATTCAGAATTTGAATCGAATAAATTAAAAATGGATGAAGCGGTACGATCGTCTGAAGAACAAAAAAGCCAATTAGTAACCCATCAAAAATCAATTGATCAACAGAAAAATCATATAAATAAATGTATAGATGTTGTTAAAAAATTGTTAAAAGAAAAAAGTAATATTGAGAAAAAGGAGGCAAGACAAAAATGTATGCAAAATCGTTTAAGATTAGGTCAATTTGTGACACAGCGTGTTGGTGCCACATTCCAAGAGAATTGGACAGATGGTTATGCATTTCAAGAATTAACAAGACGTCAAGAAGAGATAACAACGGAACGAGAAGAAATTGATCGGCAAAAGAAAATCTTAACCAAAAAACGACCAGCAAATGCAGAAACCGGACGTAAACGTAATAATTCAACAACAACACAACAAAATAATAATAATAATAATAACAACAACAATAATAATAATAATATTATTGGTTCAACCTTATCATCTGTGATATCATCGTCAGCCTCCACAACATTATCATCAACGGCAGCATCGACAACGTCAACGGCAGGCGGAACAGTTTCATCCATATTAATACCACCGCCACCACCACCGCCCACAACATTAGCGGCTGTTGCGGCCGCCGCGGCTGCATCCAGTTTACATAACGGTAATGATACGGCAACGTTTTTAAAACCAGATCCAGTATCTGGTGGTTATACAATGCAAGAATATTATGAGTGTGATGAAATCTTAAAATTAAGACAAAATTCACTGAAAAAAGAAGATGCCGATTTACAACTGGAAACGGAAAAATTGGAAAGAGAACGTAATTTACATATTAGAGAATTAAAAAGAATACACAATGAGGATCAAGTAAGTTTTTAATTTTTTTAATTATAATGAAATGAAAGGTGTTTTTCTTTTTATTTATATTAATAAATATGTTTTTTTTTTTTAATTTCGTTTCATTTAGTCTCGATTTAACAATCATCCAGTATTGAATGATAGATATTTATTATTAATGTTATTGGGTAAAGGTGGATTTTCAGAGGTACATAAAGCATTTGATTTAAAGGAACAACGATATGTAGCCTGTAAAGTACATCAATTGAATAAGGATTGGAAAGAAGATAAAAAAGCAAATTATATTAAGTGAGTGTGTGTGTTTGCGTTTGAGTTTGTTTTTGGAAATTTATTGTTTAATATACATATATATAACATTAATGATTAACCATATTATAATAACCATTTACAAATATTTAATTATTTTCAACAATTTTAATTTATCCGATTTTAGACATGCACTTAGAGAATATAATATACATAAAGCACTGGATCATCCACGTGTCGTAAAACTTTATGATGTATTTGAAATTGATGCAAATTCATTTTGTACAGTTTTAGAATATTGTGATGGACATGATTTAGATTTCTATTTAAAACAACATAAAACGATACCGGAACGTGAGGCACGATCAATTATAATGCAGGTTGTTTCAGCGCTGAAGTACCTAAATGAAATTAAACCGCCGGTAATACATTACGATTTAAAACCGGGTAATATTTTATTAACCGAAGGGAATGTTTGCGGTGAGATAAAAATTACCGATTTCGGTTTATCAAAAGTAATGGATGAAGAAAACTATAATCCGGATCATGGTATGGATTTAACATCACAAGGCGCTGGAACGTACTGGTAATGATCCATAATTATTCTATTAA
Source organism: Dilophus febrilis (assembly GCA_958336335.1). Taxonomy (NCBI): domain Eukaryota; kingdom Metazoa; phylum Arthropoda; class Insecta; order Diptera; family Bibionidae; genus Dilophus; species Dilophus febrilis. The sequence continues at coordinate 39,105,083 of OY284468.1, forward strand.
TTTTGTTTTTTCTTATGTTTGTTTATTTATATATTAATTGTATTATGTTCTTCTTTTTTTTTGCTGTACAAAAGGTACCTACCACCGGAATGTTTTGTAGTTGGTAAAAATCCACCTAAAATTTCATCAAAAGTTGATGTATGGAGTGTAGGTGTCATATTCTATCAATGTTTATACGGTAAAAAACCATTTGGACACAATCAATCTCAAGCGACAATTTTAGAAGAAAATACGATATTAAAGGCCACCGAAGTACAATTTTCTGCTAAACCAACGGTATCAAATGAAGCAAAGGTAAACAATCACAAATCTTGCAATTGCGATTCCGATATATGTTTTAATATTCAATATTGTTTTTATTAAATACAAATATATTTTTTTTTTAATATATATTTACAGTGCTTTATTCGCGGTTGTTTGGCGTATCGTAAAGAGGATCGTATGGATGTATTTGCATTGGCCAGACATGAATATTTACAACCACCAGTGCCGAAACATGGACGTCAAAATCAATTGCAACAGCAATCTAGTTTGTCACAGAACAGTAATAGTGGCATTGGAGGTGGTGGTAGTGGTAGCGGTGCCGTTAGCAGTGGTTTAGGCAGCAGCATGGGTGGTGGTGGAAATAGTAATACAAGTAGTAGTACACCACATCAACAGCAACAGGCAGGCCAACAAATTGTATTTTCTTCAGCACATTTTGTTAGTACACAACAGTCAAGTTCATCATAGCTTTCAAATTCATCAAAATCAACAAGATTATCCAGATCGCCATCAACATCTAGATCATCATCATCATCAACAGCATCTCCATCTCATCGTAACCATCGTCATAATAATAATAATAATCATCATCACCATCACCATCATCATCATCATAATCATAACAATAATAATAATAATAATCAACATCATCCACATCATCATCAACAACAACAACAACAACAACAACAACAAAATCAATGTCAATCATATTGAACTTGAACGTTTGTTTGTCCATATGAAGATTCAAGTCAACTTTAATAATATCAACAAACGATCGATCAATCATCACATCATAATCATGATGTGAAACAAACAAACAAAAAAACTATACCATAATATAACAAAACAAAAAATTGTGATGTGAGAAACAAAAGTGTTTTCAATTTTAATGTGAAAAATTGTGAATCCAAAAAAAATTAGAAGAAGAAAAAATAATAAATCTTTTAATAAACTCTGGAAAAAAACTTTTTTATAACAAAAAAAAAAATTGAAAAATTTAAAATATATAAAAATTAAAAAAAAAAAAATAGAATTGACAATTTAATAATGAAAAATAAAAAAAAAAAAAGAAACCCACACAACAAAAAATGTAATTTACATATTAAAAAGGAAAAAATGGAAAAGAAAATGAAACAACAAAAAAAATGTATTTGATATAAGAAAATAGAATTTTTTTTGTGTTTTTTTTTTATATATTATTATAATAGATATTTTATTTTATAATATTTTTAAATAAAAAAAAAAATTAAAATGTGATGATTTAAATGTAGTAAAAGCAATCCAAGTTATAAGTAATTATAAATATATATATTAAAAAATATATATAAAATAAATTAAAAATAAATTAATAGAGTACATTAAAATTAAGTTACATTAAAATATAATAATATTAAAAATAACTGTAAATCCTTAAAACGAAAACAAACAAAAATTCATTATTCATTGATAGTGAAGAATCATAAAATAAAATTTTTCATTCATTCATTCATTAATTTTTTTTTTTTTATTTTAAGTAGTTTAACAAATTGAAAATTAATTTAAAATAAAAATTATATTTGTAAATATGATATAATAAATAAAATAATAAAAATTTTAAATTATGATCGAAATTAATTATATAAAAGTTTTTTTTTTTTGTATTATCATTCACTATCATTTTAAGTCAGTCAAATTATGTTTTGATTATGCTTTATAATTTTTTAATTAAAATTACAATTAACAAAAAAAGAAATAACTCATAATTGATTGACAAACAAATAAAAAAATACTTTAAAAAATTTATTATTATTATTATTATTATTATAATTTTTTTTTTTTAATTAAATATGATCACGGTTGAGATTACTACAAAAAAGTTAAATTATTAAAAACAAATTTAAATATTTTTTTGCCATTAAATTTTTTTTTATTTTTATTTATAGAAAAATTTATTCAAACTTTTTAAAATATTTATTATTTATAAATTTATCGTCTTTTTGTTTTTTTAATTTAATTTAATTTTGTTTTATTTTATTTTGAATACATTTAAAAAAAAGGAATTTCTTTTTGTTAATCATTAAGTTTTAGTTGTTCGTTAATGTGAGTTAAATGTGGTTAAAAAATAAAACTGAATTTATTAAAATACAAAATGAATATGAAAGTGAAGAAAATTACAGAACAATAATAATAATAATAATAATAATAATAAATATAAATAAAAAAAAAGGACCAAAGTAAGAAATAAAAAAAAATTATTCAATAGAAAAGAAATATAATAATAATGGGGGTAATAATAATTATAATATTATCGCAATGATTTCATCTTTTCAACTTTGATATTCTATTTCATTATGGCAAATTCATGATTTACTTTAAACTTTGCCCTTTGCCAACAATTAAAGAATGGTTTTAGTGTGGTCAACCGGACCTATTCACTGCCAACATCCATCAGAAATACGAATCCGTAGGCATCGCATCCAACGCCTTTAATAATCAATAATTCAAATTATCATCAACATTTGATAAACAATTCATTTTTCTATTAACATTACTATAATTATTATTATTATTATTATTATTATTGTTTTTTTTATAAGAGTAATTGTGCAGTGTTTAATGCATGCGGCGATATGGTTCTGATAAATTTAAAAAGATTCAAAAAGAAATAATTAGTAAAAAAAAAAAAAATTTATAATTTAAAAAATATTTTTGGTTGTGATCTGATTTACATTAATTTTTTAAGTATTTCTTTTTATTATTTGTATTTTTTTTTTTTTTAATTTTATTAGTTATTAATTTTAATTTAATTATTGTTTGGTTTTTTTTTGTCTAAAAATTAATATTCATGTCAGTTTGTGTTTGTATTTGATTTTTTTTCTATCCGTTTGTTGGTCGTTCTGTTGTTTTCAAATATAAATAAAATTCATTATATGGTGAGAAAATTTTCTTTACCATAAAGACTTGAATTTAAAAAAAAATATAAAATTTGTTTAAATATTAACAACATAAATTTGTGATTGAACTTAACACAATTTATTGCATTTATTGTTCCTGTCTTCAAAATCTTCAATAATTTTATTTTTCTTTTTTTAATTATCATTAATTTCAATTTGATTTAATTTTCTCCATTCCAATAATTTTTTTTTTAAATTAATTCATTTTTATTATCATCACACATACAAATAATTTTCTAACATAATTAAAAATAAATAAAAAAAATACATGTACTTTTACAAAAAAAAAAACAAAAACAAAATTTAATAAATATAACAAAAATACATTAAAAAAATGATATATAAAAATATAAAACTGTTTAAAAAAGAAAACCAAAATATTGCGGTGATTTTGTAAAATATATAAAAAAAATAATGTAATTCTTCCCATTTTTTTTCACAATTGATTTTTTATACAGTTCTATTTTTTTTTTTGTTTATACAATTTTTTTTACACACTCATACAAAAATAAAATAATAATAATGAAATAAATCTAATCTAATCTAATCTAATAATAATAATAATAATAAAATACTAAAAAAAAAATCCAATAATAAACTTAATACGTAGTAGAATTTAATTAGAAGAAGATTTTTCTATAAAAAAAAATAATAATAACATAATAGTAAAAAAAAATAATCAATTATTCATACATACAACCACAACAACAAGAACATCCCCAATCCTAAGTAATAATAAATTAAAAAAAAAAACCCCCGACCCCCACCATTCCTTGACCGCATTCATTTCATTATAAATACATAAAATACCAATTATTAAGTGTAAAAATCAATTCATAATTTTACAATATAACAATAATAAAAATAAAAAAAAAAAATCAAATTCATCATTTAAAATAAAATAGTAAAAAAAAATTAATTATAATAAATATTAAATAAAACATTAAAAAAAAAAATTGTGCAAAATCGCCGCCGTGCTGCTATAAAAATAATTTTTAAAGTAAAATATCATTTTATTTTTGTAAATTTTCATCAAAATTTGTCTTATTTTATTTTATTTTTTGCATGAAAAGTTTAAGGGTTTTTCATTGTATCATTTTAACTTGTACAATATTTAAAAAATTAATTACGTATTTTTTTTTTTTAAATTAAATAAATTATAACTAAACCAACGTTTGTTTCCTTAAAGCATTTGCGCTCCACATACCCATCCGGCATCCTCCATTCATCCTAGTCTCTACTAAAGAATTTTATTTTATTTTTATATATTTATTTTTATTAACTTAATTTTTTTTTTTTAAATACTATAACAATTAAAAGAAAATAAAAAATTAATGTAATAATAATAATAATAATAATTAATGATGAAAATACACACAAAACAACACATCCTTTTTATTATTATTATTTAAATAAAATATTATTAAGAAAAATTAAATAATATAAAAAAAAAAAACAATAAAATATTGACTGTTATTATTATTATTATTATTATTATTACGATTATGATGTGAAATTATATATATAAAAAAATTAATTAATTAATTATAGAACATATAGAACAAAAAAATTAAAATATTTATAATAATTAATAAAAATGAAAATTAAATCATAATAATAAAAAATAGGAATGATGAAAAACACAAAAAGAAGAAGAGAAAACAAATAGATCTTAAAAAAAAAAAACAAAAAAAGGAATATGAAATCAAAGAATAATAAATAATAAAAAAAAAAAAACAGAATAAAAATAAATAACTCAAAATTAATAAAAATTAAAATCAATTTATTGATATGACATAAAAAAAATAAAATAAAATCAATTCTGTTTTGTTTTTTTGAATTTTTTTTTGAACTCTGTGCTCGTGTAAGTAAGTAAAAATGAATTCAAAATATATTTATAAAATATATATAAAAATAATTAATTTAAAAATATATATATATATATATATATATAATTATTATATTAAAAAAAAAACAAAAACACAGATAAAAAATCCCTATTATTATTAATAATAAAATTAACTATAAAAAATAAAAAACAAAACAACAAACTACTATTAATTATTATACATATATATATAAAAACACCCCCCCACTACTACTATTACTACTACTACTACTACTATAACTATGTGAATTAAATAATTATAGGCTTCTCTTGGATATTGCTTAGTATTTAAAATAATTAAAAAAAAAAAAAAATTAAAAAATTTATATAAATATATATATTTAATTTTTTTTATTATTATTATTTTGCATTATTATTTTTTTTAATTTTTATTATTTTATTATTATTATTATTATTTTTAATTATTAAATTACTATTAAAATTAATATAATTAATATATATATATATATATATATATAATAATATTATTATTAAATGAAGGAAAAAAAAACAAACAACAAAAAACAGAAAAAAATTATTATTAATTAGTATTATTATTGATGCTGTAAATATTATGAAAATTTGAAAGTTATATAAAAGAAAAAAAAAAACAAAAAAATATAAATTTAACTTTTAAATTTTTTGATTTATATATAATTTGTTTTTTTTTCAATTTATTTAACTGGGTTTTTACTTCCTTGTGTTAATGTGGTTTAATTACGGCGACTGCGAAGATTATTTAGAAAAAAAAATCTTATTTTACCCAAATTTAGGAATGCTGGAATCTATATGAATGGTGATTACTATTTTTATAATCCTTGGACATGATCAAATTAACCCTTTTAAAGTAGAAATAAATTTGGAATTCTAAAGAGATTGATGGTTACAATAACAAACAAAATTTAATAGAAACTTGCTATTGATTCTTAAAATAAAGTTAATCTGTTAAAATACCTAAATGATTGAATCCCATAAATTAAAAACCAAAAAAAAAAAAAAAATTCATCAATATTTTACTTTGATTTTGAATGAAATTAAACTAGCAATAAAAATTATTATCATAAAATCTAAGAATTTTCAATATTATGACTGAGATTAAGAGATTTTTTTTTCAGTGCTTTTTCAGATTTTGGATTAGGATCGCAGAAATGCATATAACAAAATTTATAAAATATTTTCAATATAAAAATTATTGATATTTAAAAAATTCCCTGTTACTATGCAATATAGAATTTCTTTTCACTATATTAAAAATTTTATAATAAAATTTAAAAAAAAATATTTTATTATTTTGTATTATGGGCGCCTGATAGAAAAAAAATATCATGATATGGAATTGCTCAGGATTTTTTTCGGTTTTTATTGTAAATTTTATTAATTTTCACCCATTTTTGATTGTTTTGGTTATTTTATTATTAGGATCGCAGAAATGAATTTATCAAAAATTTATTTTAAATATTTTTTTCGACATTTTGCTTTGTTAATAAATATTTTTGTATACAAAGAATTTATTTTATAATACAAAAACAATTTTTAAAAAATATTTTATTATTTTATGTTATGATCGCCTGATAGAAAAAGAATATTTTTATATGAAATCTCATTGGTTTTTTCAATTAAATCTGTGCATTTTATTGATTTAAAACCACCGATTTGGTTATTTTGTTATTAGGATCGCAGAAATCGCAGTAATGCCTGAATCAAAATTTATAAAATATATATTTTTTTTAATATATTTAAAATCGCCTGATATTATGCAATTGAATTTTGGTTCGTTTTCCATATTAAATTATCTTTTGTATCGATAATTTTTAATAAAGATTTTTTTTTTGAAGTGAGATAAAAAAGATAAAAAATATAGAAAATAAAAAAAAACCTAATAAAATTTAATTATTAAATAAATATGGAATTTTATTAAACTTTATATTTAAATATATTTTAATTCAAATTTAACAAAAAAAAAAAAAAAAATAAATACAATTACAGCCTGATTATATTCTGAATGTTAAATGATTATTAATTTTTTATTGTAATTCGTTGTAAAGATTTTACGGCTGCTGTATGAATACTCGGATCAATTTTATAAATTTTATGCATTCCCTTTATTGGAAAACGTACGGGTAATTCTTGTGGATCCGTACAAATGAATACAAATGGACTGTCCGATTCACCCTGAGGATATTGTTTACGATATTCTTCTTGTGGCAAACAATCTTGTACTAAAACACAACCCAATAAACAACCCGATGGATATTGTGTTGGAAATTCAATTTTATCATCTGTAATAAATACAGAATAAAAAAAATGATAAATTAAATTATTATTCATTTAGCGATTATAAAACTCCAAAGAAATTACCATCATAATGTAAACGATAAAATTGTTCTAAATGTTTAACTTCTTGCATATCGACGGATTTTGATGTGGCCGCAATCCATAACCGGCCACGATGTGCCGTATACCATGATCGTCCTTCATGCATTTTAATGCCAGCCACCAGTAATGAAGCCCACGGTTGATGCATCGATAAACAATTACGTAAATCGGATATTTCTAATAGTTGTTTATCTTGTACACGATTATAGACACCATCAAAATTTGACCATTCACATTTATGAATGGCATTCGGATCGATAACACTCATATCAAACTAAATTTTGAAAATAGAAAATCAATTTGTGATTATAAATTCACAAAAATTAATAAATCAAGTCATAAAATAAATATCACTTACAATTGGTGCTGGCCCATTAAAGAATGGATTAACTAAATGTGGAAAATCATCATCGTTCATAATCTCATCATCATCATCCCCTTCAACATTATTTTTTGATTTATTTTTACGTTGTTGATGATGATGATTACGTTTTGATGTGGCCACGGTTATCGATGCATTTTCAATGTCCTTAAGCATTTCCCTTTCTTGGTCCAATGTTGTTATGTGAGAATTTTCATCAATAATTTGACGACCGGTAAAATCTAATGTAACTTTACGTGTCAATCGACTACCGTGTTTTTGTTCTTGCATACGATTTTCAATGGCTTTTAATTTATCACGTTCCGTTTGGCTCAACCAAACGGAATTCGTTTTAAAATAATCCGATTCATCGTCGATAACCGTTGTCCGTTTTTCACTTGTCCGATCGTATTCCAATAGACGATTTCGCATTGCCATTGCATCCGCATAACCCTTTGGCAATTCCTGTTGCATTAATGTTTTACGTAATTGTTCACCTTTTTTCGTTGACGATTCCAAAATTTTCTGTTCATCCTCGGAACATATTAAATTACCACAAAAAAAGCAGGGTCCACTACCTTCTTGTTCACAAACAATACGACCACATTTCATACAATTATTTATTAATTTATGTTTAGCCGCTTGACACGTACACGGATGTCTTCCTTTTAATAAAATGATATCACCACGCATTTCACCGTCTTTTGTATATAAATTAACATATTTTGTTTTCCGTTGTTTGGCTCCTCCCGTTGGAACCGTTGCCGAAGAAGAAGAAGAAGAAGAAGATGTTGTATTAGAATTCACCGTTGTGGATGTGGTGGTTGCGGTTGAAGGCGATGCATTTGATAATTGCGTTTGTTTTTGTGACGTTGTCGAATTTGTTGTTGTTGATTGTTTTTCACGATCTTGTTTTTTATTAAATTGTTGACGACCATTTGTTGATGTTGTAGTAGGTAATAAAATAATTTTTTTCTTAACTCCCGTTTGATTGGTTGGATTCACTGCTGCTGCTGCTGCTGCTGTATTATTCTTATTGAACATTCGTTGTTTTAAATCATTTAAAAATAAACGATGTTCACTCACTTGGAAATCCAAAAGTGTACCAAAATAATCATCTAATTCATATGGTTCTTTTAAATTTATTATGTAACTGTGTATGTAAAAAAAGCAGTAAAAGTAATAATATTAAATATAAATTAATTAATAATTGTAAATATAAAAAAAAAACAATGCAAAATTACAAAAAATTGTGAAATAACAAAAAAAAAAAATTACTTGATCATTTCAATTGGTACGGGAAATCCTAGACATACTGTTAATCGTTTGCTAATCCATTGATCCATGATTCTGGAATATATTTTAATTTTTATTATTATTTAAATTAAAATTAATATTTTTATTTTTACAAAATTTACAGTAAATAAACAAGTAGAAAAAATTTCTAATTCTTTTTTTTTTTATTTAATTATTATGACATTTTCCTAACTATTTTTGACGTTTTGTCGCCATAATTTTACAGTCAAGTTAATAATTTTAAATACACAAATTTTTATCTGCTGGGATAAAAATGATCGACAAAACAGATTTGGTAAATGAGATAATTTTTTTTTTTAAGATAAAATAATTAAATCAAATGTCGAGTATTTGTAATGTATTCGGTACAAGTTTTTTTTTTAAAGTAAAATCTTTAGGGTGATTAAATTTATTTTTAAATAATTTTAAATTTAAATGATTTTTAAAAATGAAATTTTTTAATAGATTTAAAACAATTAGCATTTCCAATATGAAATGTGGAAGACAGGTTTGGTAATAAAATCAACAAATTGGTTTATCTTCAATTTTTGATGATGCGATTATGGAATTTTTAAGTGTTTTTTGTTCAAGTGATATCTTAATAAAACGGTTTACAACTGACTCAATCTACTGTCTATAATCTAATTTCTATAGAAATAATCCAAAAAAGGATGTGATTATTTAACCTGATAATGTCTAAGGTTTATAACATCCGTTAATCATATCAAACTCTTTATAGACTTGGATGTAAAGTTAATCAAATATTCAAATTTGTTCGTTTTTATCAAATATTTAGTTTGCATTTAAACAAAAATGATAATTTAAACGAATTAATTTGTTTGTAACAAGGAATTAATACGAAATGAACGCGTTATCATATTTGATCATATCAATCAATATATTATATATTATTAATTGTTTTTGGGTCGTCCGCTTAGGGCAGCTATACGCGGTATAAAAATTTTTAAATTTACAAAAAACTTACATTCTCTTGTAGTATATATTTGTATAATAATAAGTAAAATGATAATAATTTATTTATTTTTTGTTTTAATATAAAATACTAAAAGATAATATTTTGAAATTATAATAATAAAAATAATACGAGACGAAAATTCGAGCACAATCAATTTTTTTTTTATTTCATTTTATATATTCTCATTCATCATCATTTCATCATTCGTTTATTGAACGTTGATTTAAATGGTTGAATATAATAAATAAACAAATAAATAAACAAATATTTTTAATTTAATATATTTTTAAATAATATTCGTCACATGTGAATGAAGTGATTATTTTAGTGTATTTTATTTTTCCGTTTTGCGGGGTGGTTAAGTCAAAAAATAGAAATAAAAAATATGCGAAAAAGGTAATTTAATGTAGAAAATAAAGCTAGGATTTTTATTTATGTGATTGTTTGTAAATAAAAAATATAATAAAATGGAATTTTTAAATGAATACAATGCCGAAGAATGGAAAAATATAAAAAATGAATTTAAAAGAATTCAAGGTAAAGTTTTTCTGTACTTTTATTTTATATAAATTATTTTGTGAATATATGAAATAATATCTATCTATATTAATTAAATACACGTATATAAGTGTACAACAGAAAAAAAAACTGATTATTATTATTTAATAAAATGACGATGCGAATATTTCTAAAAATATATATAAAAAAAAAATATAATCTATTACATACACATTGGTTGGACAAGTTCTTTAATTTTTTTTATCTATTTTATTTTTGTTTTTTTTTTTTTGATATACAAATTGATAAATTATTAAATCATACACATGACTCTTCTTATATTGTTGTTGTTGTTGTTGTTAGAAAGGTATATTAAAAAACTTGTATTTATACAATATGTGGAAATCTATACATATAATAATAAGAACAGATACAGCCGCCGGGTATGCTGGGCTTTTCTATTGATCATTATTCGGTCGAAAATGTTTGAAATATATTAATAAACAATAATAATTCATAATTACAGATACCCATTATTTGGATCATGCTGGAACGACATTATATTCTGAAAAGCAATTATCCGATTGTTATGAAAATTTATCGAAAAATTTATATTGTAATCCACATACAAGTAAATCAACGGAAGATTTAATTGATCAAGTGCGATATAAAATATTAAAACATTTTAATACAAATTCAAATGAATATCAAGTTGTATTCACATCCGGTTCAACGGCATCATTAAAATTGATTGCTGAATGTTTTAATTTTAAAGGCGAAAATGACGGGATGGTTAATGGCAATACAGATGAAGAGGATACCGATGAGAATGGCAATGGCAACGATAGCACTGAAACAAATTCAAATACAAATGATAATGGAACATTTTTATATTTACGAGATAATCATACATCAATACTGGGAATGCGAGAAATTGTTCAAACAAATAATATTGAATATATAGAAAAATGTGATTTATTAAAAAACTATCGTTGCCCGAACCGAGTCGACCGAAATACTAAAAATAATTTGGTTACAACTAAAAAAACAAATTCTTTATTTGTATACCCGGCACAATGTAATTTTAGTGGTTATAAATATTCATTAGATCATATTGATCACATTCATAAATATGGTTTTTTAAATGTATCGAGTCCCAGTACATTGATCAATGGAAATGGTGCGGATACCACTTCATTGTTGATCAACTCATCAACATGCGAAACAAATTGGTATATTGCATTAGATGCAGCTTGTTATGCATCAACAAATCAATTGGATTTAAATAAATATAAACCCGATTTTGTATGTATATCATTTTATAAATTATTTGGATATCCTACGGGTATCGGTGCGCTATTGGTTAGTGAACGTGGCATTGGTGCAATTAATAAAAAAAAATATTATGGTGGTGGTACGGTTAAAATTGCAATGAGTGGTAAAAATTGGCATCGTAAACGTGATTGCTTTTATGAACGTATGGAAGATGGTACAATATCGTTTCTATCAATCATTTCACTATTACAAGGTTTTCGAACAATTGAACGATTATTGTCATCCATAGCTGATGAACGCACAGGAAATAGTTTACATTCAAACAGTTTCCATTCAATGGCACGTATTTCAAGGCACTGCTTTAATTTAGTCAATTATTTACAAACAAAATTATGTCAAATAAAATATTCGAATGGAAATCCTATTATTAAATTTTATCATGATAAGGATAGAAATAATAATGTTGATGTTGATGGAAGTCTGTCAATTGGCGAACAAGGTGGAATTATCAATTTTAATGTATTACACGAAGATGGAACTTTTATAGGATTTGCTGAAGTAATAATTATAATAATTGGTTTTTTTGCTTTGTCATTCAATATTAATATAAATTAATTTTTTTCATTAGATTTCTTGTATGGCAAGCATTCATAATATCTATTTACGTACTGGATGCTTTTGTAATCCAGGTGCATGTCAACGTCATTTGGGTTTAACAAATGATGAATTGAAATTACATTATAAGGTAATAATATTAAGTAATAATAAGGTTTTCGTAAACAAATTACAATTACAATTTCAATTTATCTGAAAAAAATATAGGCTGGTCACATTTGTGGTGATTCTAATGATTTAATTGAGGGGGTACCAACAGGTTCTGTACGTGTATCATTTGGTTATATGACAGAAAAACGTAATGTTGATGCATTAATTGATATGCTTCGAAATTGTTATGTATTGAAAAAATCCACTACATTATTACAATCCATAAATATAGAGACTGATTATAAAAATTGGCAAAATGGTGGAAATATAAATCATCTAATTGAAAATACACAGCAAAAATTATCAATTAAACCAAATCATAAAAAAACATTCCCCATTAAATTACGACAAATTTGTATTTATCCAATAAAATCATGTGGATCATTTAAAATCCATACGAAATGGCAATTAAATCGTAATGGTTTTAAATATGATCGTGAATGGATGATTGTAAATGGAAATGGTGTTTGTCTAACACAAAAAACTGAAACAAAATTATGTTTAATTACACCGATAATTGAATTAGAGGAAAATCAAATGATATTACAGTATCCAAATAAAAAATCAATAAGTATACCGTTGCGTTTAGATAACGATGCCGATTTATTGGAAAATTTATCATTATGTCAAAGTAAAGTGTGTGGTGATCGTATTGATGGTATCGATTGTGGTGATTCAATTGCCGATTGGTTATCGGATGCCCTAGCTATTGATGGCCTACGATTAATTCGTCAATGTGAAGATAATCAACGTTTATTGAAAAAGAATAATGGTAAGTTAAGTTATCAAATATAGCATTGTTATTATTTAAATTAAATTAAAATTTAATATATTGTATTTTGTGAAAAAAATAATTTAATTAGCCGAAGAAAAACATACAATAGCATTAGCAAATCAAGCACAATTTTTATTATTAAATACAATGTCAGTGGATTGGCTTGCACGGAAAGTAGAAGACTGGAATGAATTAGAACCATATACAGATGATCGATTAGAAAGTGTCATTGATCGTTTTCGTGGTAATCTAATTATTGAAGCGCCCGACGTCCTAGATGAATTAACATGGAAATCATTAACGTTCAACGGTAATGGCATTACATTGAATGTACAAGGTCCATGTACACGTTGTCAAATGATTTGTATTGATCAACAAACGGGTATTAAAACAACTGAACCGTTACGAACAATTGCTAAAGAATTTCAAGGTAAAATGAAATTTGGTGTTTATTTATCACAAACGATAAAATACGTGGATGATGTGGATATGGAAAATGGTAATACAACAAATGAATATTATATTAATTGTAATGATACCATATTTATTACACGTTAATTACTATTATTATTATTATAATTATTACTATTATTAATTTATACGATATAAATTAAATTATATTTTATTGTAAAACACAATCAGTTATTGGTTGCTCTTTAACTTTTTCGATGGGTTGACCTTCTTTTGCATTTTTTACATTTTTAACTACTTCAATGTAATCGGGAAATGCTAAACTAGATAATTTCGAATGAACTAATGTTTCATTTATTTGTACTTCAAAGGAACCTAACACACACACACACATGGATATTATATTATATTGTATAATTATATATAAATAAGTGAATAAGGATTCATGGATTGAACCACAATCATAAATAATTTTGATTGAATAAAATCTATTATTTTTATTTTTACAAATAAAAATAGAATTACGTACCTCTTCGTCCTTGTGTACAATTAACATTTACATCAGGATACGATTCTTTAATTGTTTTCATTAATTCTGCACATTGATGACGAAAATTACATACTCCACTTTTTTTATTATTTTTTCACAGCAAAAAAACCGCAATCAATCAAAAATGATTATGTTAATTCCGTATATTATGCGTATTATAAAATACAATTAAATTATTATTTTATATTTACCAATATTCAATATTTACATTTACGGGAATATTTTCATTAATCATATTATTCGATTAATTAATTATAATTAATTATTATTATTATTATTTTTCTTAAACACTTTTTTATTATCAGACAAACCAAAAATATTAAAATAATAAATAAATAAAAAAAAATTGAAAAATCAAAATATTGCAAAATTTGGAATGAAGAGAGAAAAGAAAATGGAGGAGAACGTAGATTCTAGTAATTTATATAATTTTCATTTTTTTGATTTGCGAATAAAATAGATAAAAGATAATTTGAAATATTTCATTTTCTTTCCTTTTATTAAATTTGGGAAAATTTCAATTTTAAGGATCTTCCTCGGGATCTTCAATATATTTAGTGAATTTTTTCATTATATATCCTTTTAATCACAAATGTATTAATGTACATTTTAAATGAATTATCACAGTCAATCACTTTAATGTTTTTAATAAATAATTAATTTAGCAATGATAATGTATTAATTCAGGATTATATCATATTCTTATATGGAGTTTATCTTCAAATTCATATACTAGAAAGGAAATCCTTTTATTACATCATTATTATATATAAATATATATATATACAGAAGGATATGATAATATATTTTTTACCCTTTTTGTTGATATCAATAATAATTAATTAAATTCATCTTCAGAAAATATATATCAATAAAAAAAAGTGTATATCTATAGATATAGGAATATAGGAATATATAATTAAATTAAAACATAAAAGAAAATGGTCGTAAAATAAATATATATATATATTTTTATCAATTTTATTGTGGCACGCTAGAAATTTTCCTATATATATATATATATATATACCTTTATAAAATATATATTTTCATTTATCGAAAAGTAAATCATCAACAGGTATATTTGCGGTATATATATATTGTATAGATTTATTTATTATATATGCATATATAAACTCGATATATAGAAAATGATATGTAAATAAAAATATATATATAGATATATTATATTAATGTGTTTTAGGGATATTTTTTTATAGACTATGTGATTATAAGTTATGTTTTGCTAGTATAAGTATAAGTCATTTATAAATTTCATGAGAAATCTCATCATAATAAATTTTCTAAATAGTTTAATTTTAAATATTATAGATATAATTAATCTATAATTTTCGCTAACAAGATGATTGGTTTTTAGCGTTCATAATTTGTTACTTTTACGGTGTCGGAAATTAAAAGCCGTACGATGGAAAAATATATGCAAAACTCTGTGTGAAAATTCAGATTTGAAAATCCCCGAAAAACAGAAAATTAATATTGATTTTATTTATTTTGTTGATTTAATTGGGGCTGGTTTTGGGTATTTGGAAAACTTAAATTTAATAGAAAACTAAGGTATAATAAGAAAACTTATTATCTCTTACCTCATTTAAAAATTTAGAATTTATAAAAACGCGATATGGTTTTTAACATCCTTTTATATATATTTTAATATAATTTTCCTTATATACCGTTTATTTTAGAAAGCGAAGGAAGAGGAATTTCAGTTTTATATATGTCGTTATAAATACATTTTATAAAGTAACATATTTATATTGAAATGAATAACGATATAGAAACATTTGTAATGTGATTATAGCGGCTTATATACGATAAATTCCTTCCTTCTTTGATATAAATAAACGGTATATATTTATATATATAGGGAAAATATTATTATAAATTAAATATTCATTGAAATCTAAGCACATTTTAATGTTTGTCATCAATTACAAATTTATATATTTTATAAATATTTTACGCTCTATATATATATATAAATATATATATAAAAATTCTTAAATTTTGATATGAATTTATTTGTACATATAGAATCCTTTTATGTAGAATCCTTTTTTATTTTTATTTTTGTATAAAATATGTTATACAAAAATAAATAAATATTTTATCTCACAATATACTAGTATATATATATTTTTAAATACAAAAATTCTTTATTTATACATCAAAAGATTTTCTTTTGCACAAAAAAAATATAATTTAATGTTTGTTAGTATTTTCACAATTTTAAATGATTCGGTAACATAATTTTAGGAAAAGAATAATTTCCCATTGGTAGAATTTTATTAGTATAAAAGATAGTAATATATATTATATATATATAAATGTTATTAATAATAATTGTATATATATAATATTTTTTACATTATTCTTCAATTCTATATATTTTGTTTTTTGATGTATTTTTTAATTTAGTATTATATTTATAAAAAAAAAACGACAAAAAGACGAACGATGAAATAAATGTTTTATATTTTTGTTTTTATGGTATTTATATTTTCTTTTCAAGAATATACTACAAAAAATAATATATGATCTATTAAAAAGGTGTAATTATACATGGAAAATATTAAAATATAGAATGTATATAGAAATCAATTATCGCATTTGAAATAAATACTACTGCTATATTTAAATTTTTCTTTTATTTGTAAAATATAATTCTTTTCCATATTCCTTTTATAATTATAAAGATAATTTTGACTCTCTCTATTATATTAATTTTATATATACTAAAAAATTGAATGTAAAATTTAGGTTAAATATTATATTACTTAAAAAAAAGGTAAAACTCATCATCACCGGTAGTGATATAACAATAATAAACAGAAAAACGTTTATATTAATATAACTATATGTACGTATATAGTGAGGAATATTCCATTGTTGTAAAATAAATAAAAGATATATAAATGGATATAATTTTCTTTTATATTTTCCATTTCCATTTCCATCTTTACCATGTATTTTTACACGATACGATTTAATAAACATATTCCATATTATATATTGTGTATTTATTATTTTATATATTGGATGGTACTTGACTTGATGTATATCTTCGTTAGTGTACTTATTATATTGTTGTTTATATATATCTTGAAAAAAAGGTATATAATAATACGATACTGCATTATAAAATGCTTAATGGAAATGAACAAATGGTATAGTTATATATGTATATATATTAGTGTTTACCTTTTTGTATAAAACATAAACATGATCGTTATAATAACCGTTTTCGTTAGTTGTAATATCCAATTATAGGTTTTTTTTAGTACCATAAAGAAAAGAGTTAGTCTAGAAATGGGAAATGATCTGATATCATTATTGCTATATAGTGTCTTAAATTTGTTTCTTTCTTGATAATTCGATTCAATAATACAATTCAAGTTTTCAAAATACAAAAATTGTTTGATATGGAGGAAAATTCTAATCCATGACAATTTCTGAACCATTTTCGATTATTGTTAGAAATTATAGAAAGTGTTGTAATTATAAAATGGTATATTTATAGCAAATGTGGCAAATCTACAAAATGCGAATTCAAAATCTTTCTTGTCATAATCAAAATTTAGAAAAAAAATTCGTCAAGATTAAAGGCAATTCTGGAACATTTTCTATATCATTATATAGAAATTCTTTTATGGCAGAACATTTTCTTAATCACTTTAGTTTGGATCTATAGTGATTGAAAATTGGTTCTTCAGCGGTTGTACGCAGAAAAATTATATTATTATATAATAAACCAACAGTTCAGTATTATTATTATATTAAATATACGTACTATACTTAATCATTATAAAAATACTCGATTTTCATATACGAATAACATTAAAATGGTTATGTATATTTTTTTTTGAAAACATAATTAAGTGATTCTAATTTTTGGGTTGTTTTATATTGATGCGATATATTCTATATATATATATATATAAATAAAATATTATAATAATAATAATATTGTTTAATCAAAAATCGATTTTATTACCTATATATAGGTATAATAATATATCAGTTAGTAGTATACATATGTAAAGAGGAAGGTAAAAATTTCTTTTCTAATTTGATATCCAATGTATATATAATATTTTATCACAGGTATGAATTTTTATAAATAAAAAAAAAAAGGTATTTTATATACATATATATATATATACTGACAGGACACAGAGTCATAGCCATAGGATATGGTAAATATTATCTCAATTATCTTTGTTTAAACCTATATATATAAACCTATATTATTTATATATATATAAATAATCACATTTCAATGCATAAATGGTTTTCAATTACCATTAAAAAAAAACCTTAATATCATATACATATATGTATACCATAAACAGACTAACCGCAATTGTGTTCATTGAAATGAGGATATTCTGTTATCGTCGGTATAAATGCGATTTGTTTTATATATATATATATATATATATATATATCTATCTATATAGATTTGTGGGAAATCCTAAACCATATATATATATATATATATATATATGTATAATTATAATAACAAACTGATATCTCTAAATCTATATATGTAAATATATACAAATACTATGAAAAACCTCAAAAAAATTTTCCCTTTCAACAATAAATGGATAAAAATCGAATTTGTTTCTTCTTGCGTTCTCATCAATGAGGATGTGTTATATATAAACATTTCTATTTTCTATATAGAATTTTTTTTTTATATAGAAAAAATACTAAAATATATACGCATGTATTTTATATATACAGATTTTATTTTTTCATTCTTTTTATATATATATATATATATATATATATATATATAAATGTATATAACTATGCTATCCTAACCATATATATATAATATGTAAACAATTTTCCCCAATATACAAGGTTTTACGTTCCATCACAGAGTTATATATATGTATAGTATATTTAATAGACGCGGAGATGAGGGTATAGGAAAATATTATTATAAAAATATCCAGAATATTGGTGTGCAAAAAATTAGTAACATAAATATTGTAAGATTGAGGTGTATATACTTTAAGCAAATCTAAATGTCTCTTTATAGACATTTAATCGAAGATGGGAAATTTTTAGCCCGAGATTTCCAAGAGGATAAGATATTCTCTGGCACATGTCTATAATTAGCTGAAGTATAAAAAAAAATTGGTGCGTGCATTAACTATAATTTGATCGAACTAAATTTTGCCGAACCGAGGTTTTTCATAAATTTTCTATTTTTCTTCATATATATAATTTAACAATTATATAAAAATATAAAAGAATAAGAATTTGATTGAATTTCTTAATATTTCATAGAAGAAAATTTGAAAATCGCCCTATTAATGATTCATTCAAGATTTAGCTGATTTTTCATTCCAGTTTAACGAAAAATTCAAGAAAATACTTGCAATACCTGCGAGACATTTGTGAACCATCAAAACAGTACATCCAAATTGGGATAAAATGTATGTACCATCTTTGGAAAATCGACTATATATCTGTTGAACCAATGAGTTAATTTCCAAATTTAAGTATAATGTTTTTTTTTCTTATTTATTTAAATAATTCTTAAAATTATAATTGACAAAAAATTATCTCAATCTATACTATATTTTTGAACGTAGATGTTATATATATACTTTTTTATACATAATTTACACAAATATACGTTTCATCATATTATAAATTTTGAATATACACTTATATATACCATATGATTTTTAGGGGATTGTGAATATAAAATATATGTATATATCAATTTACATAGAGTTTCAGACTTTCAAATATATATCTATATAAATAATTTCGCATTTAATGTAATATACATGTGGATGGTGTCGACTCCAAAAAACATTATGCACATTTTCATATATAAGAGTCAGTCAGTCTAGCTAGTTTGATTTTATAACTCGCGGCAACAGGTTATAAAAATTATTCATATATCGTTATAATAATATATACCACAATATATATTTCTATAATACAAATATATAAAAAAGCGAATATTTTCTAAAATAAATAAAAAAAAAAAACATTTTTATATATACATATTGAATTAATTTTATCAAATTATAGCTTTCGGCAAATTTTGTTTTTTTTTTTGTGTATTTGTGAGTGTCCTCATATCCATCCAATATCTTATACTATCCTATATCTCTATCTTATATATACTATCAATAGAAATTTACAGAAAATTTTCCTTTTTTATTTATTTTGTGTAAATTTTAATTTATTATTTGTGTATAAAATTATTTTTTTGTAAAATAATATCTCAGAGGTAAAATAAATAGAAAAAGAAAATAAAAGTGTAATTTGAAAATCTCTTTTTTCTTTTATATTTATTATATATATTTGTACAGATTATCCAAATGTGTATATATAAAATAGTATTATTTGCTTTTCCATATTTTTTATATCAAAAACATATTCGCGACC
This sequence comes from Dilophus febrilis, assembly GCA_958336335.1. NCBI lineage: Eukaryota > Metazoa > Arthropoda > Insecta > Diptera > Bibionidae > Dilophus > Dilophus febrilis. The sequence goes on from OY284468.1 coordinate 39,125,892, forward strand.
ACATGCGATAAAATTGTAATATTTGTATATATAAATAAAGAAATACAAATATAACTATATTAAATTGAGTTCTGTCGCTGATGTTTTCTGTACTTATCGCATATAACATATATACAGACCTCACGGAAATTGATTTTCCCTTTTATTATACAAATGTGTATATTTGATTTTGATATACAGTAATATAAATCTATTAATATTTATTTTGTTATTGATATATAAATAAATACATAAATAAATGTATGTTATATATACATAAATAATTTATTTGTGTGATAAAATAAACTTATTTTATTTCTGGGATTTAATAAAAAAAATAAAATAATTATGTTAAATAAATAAAAAATATTAAAAAAATTATGAGTGAATTTTCCGTATTGTAAAAATAATTGAATATATATATATTTTTATATTAATTATTTCTATATATCATCATCATCAAAACTATATAATTAAAAAGTAAAGGTAAATTGAATTTTATATTATTTTATTATCCTTTATAAAGGGGTTTTTTTATTATTATAACTTGTAGTTATATATTTATTATATATGCTTTTAAAAAAGTCTAGACATTTTTTAGTTCAATATATAATAAGTTTATAAATTAAAATAAAGTTCTTTATAACTTTTTGAAAACATATGTATTTACTTTACAACGTTATTTATTTGTGTATGTGTATATATTTTATTAATGCGGGAATGTTATCTTAAATATCCTTTCCTTTTTAGATATATAATACTATGCATTTAAAAAAAGGATATACATAATTAATTCATATGCGATTTTACATTTAAATTAAAGTATTTTTGGGATTAAATTAAAATTCAGTATATATAAAATTAACTTGAATTTATTGTAAGCAATATATACAGCATAGAAAATGAACATCTATATATGATGACTATATATAATCATATAATTAAATATTCAAATATGAATTTACACATTTATTATTTATATAGGTAGAAAAATAATAATTCACAAAAAGGGATGATTGTTTTATAATTGTAAAATTATAAAATTATAGAAATAATATAAATAAACCTTTATTATGATATATGGGGTTTTTATAAATATATATTATTTAAAAGTATAATGGTTTAAAATAATTAAATTTAAATTTATAATTTAAAATTAAAAAACAAAATCATTATCGTATGTATAGAAATTTACAACGAAAATCAAATATAGATATTTGTATATAATTAAAAATTAAAAACGAAAAGGACATTGTTAAAATGGATAAAACCCATGCTCTTTTCACTATATATATATATATATCTATAAATAAAAGTTAATTAAAACGATTGTTTTTTTGTTTTTGCCTATGTATAATGCGAACAATGACTTTTAGTTAAATAACAATTTATATAATAATAATATTATTTATAATAACTAATTTAAAATTAAAAGTTTTAAAAGAATATTATAATATAATTTAAAAATATATATTTATTCTATATATAAATAATTATTATTATTAAAAATATAAAATATAAAAAGCATAAACCTACATAAAAATTTAATTATATAAATATATAATAAAAATGAAATCGTTTAATTTTATTTATAATATTTTTTTAAAACAAAAAAGTAAAACAAATATATATATATAAATAATGCTACATAGGCGGTGCTGTGATTTTTCTTTGTCATATTTTCCAAAAGGATAGGATATTTCAAAAGTAAATTAAATATTCTACCAAAAAAAAAAACAATGGAAAATCTACTATATCTTTTGAACCAAAAGGGCTATTTTCAAATGTTCGTCTATGAAATATTAAGAATTTATTCAAATTTTAAAATAGAAAAACGAAAATTTAAGAAAAATCCGGATATTGAATTGAAAAAAAAAAAAAACTTAGAGAAATATCTGGCTAACAATTTCCCAACTCCGCCTTATATACACACAAGATGAAGAGTTATAAATATCCCATTTTGTTTTTTTTATATTATATTAATAAATTTATGAAAAATTTGTCATTTATTTTTCCATTATTGTAATATATATATTTATTTTAAATATATTGTTTTATTTTAAAATTAATTAAAAATATTATTTCAATATAATTTATTTTATATATATTTATATATATATAAATAAATCATGTATTTATACTATGTATAAATATATAAATAATATATAAGCTTTAAAGGAAATTTCCATAAATAAAGAAATAATTCAATCAATAATAGTATATATATATAATAATATATAGAAGTTTTGTTTTTATAATATATAAAATGCAAAATTGGTTGTTTTATTATAGGTATATAGTCAGATTATTATAAAAATGAAAAATTCTCGCTTGGAGCAAAAATATTATTATTTTAAAAAGTAATTATATATTATAATATGGATAAATATTGTATACATTAACATAATCATTCGAAATCTTAAAGCCAATTTTATTTTTTTTAGCAGAATATACGCTATTATTTCAATAATATTATTATTTATGTTCTTATATGGAATAGCTTTTAATTATATCGTTTCAGGTAAAATTTAACAATATAAATTTATCTATTTTGTTTTTATCATATTTTCTTTGAACTGTGAAATTTCACTAACAATTTTTCGATGAAATTCTAAATTAATTTAACTTTACTATATAAGGAATTAAAAAATACTCAAGTTTCTTAAAATATATATTATTATATATGTATATATAGTAAAATAAAATGTGTTATTATTTTAGTATTAATTTCCATTATATTATGGTTTTATTTTTAAATATATAAGCGCACACATCGCAGGTATTTATAATAATAAATATCATATAAAATAATATATAATGAAGCGAAGAATATTCAATTATAAAATTTATAAGTTTTCATATATATATATAAATATAAATAAATACACTTTAATTGTTTTGTGTTTTATATATTAATTATATATATATATTTTGAAAATATATATTTTTCTTAATTAATTATATATGTATATTGTATATATATTAGAATAATTTATATTTATAAAGAATATCAAAAACATACTTTTCTTATATTTGTTCATATTTTATATAATATGTATTGATTGGTTGCGGTTTTGTCATATATATTGTTATAGAAATAGAAATACTAAATAATAAAACGTTGTTTGGTCTTGTTATATAAATATAATTAATTAATATATTATATACAAAAAGATATGGTTAAATTTTGTTCATTGTATTCTTACTTAAAAATGTGATTCTGTGGTACGTATAATTGATAAAAACGCCCAACTAAAATTCTCACAAAATGTTAGGGTCATGTATTCGAATCCTGAAGACTGAAGACATAAAATATGTTTTGGTTATTTTCGAATCTGAATTCTCACACAGAGTTGCTTATGTTCCCATGGGGTTGGTCGTACGGCTATAATTACCGACAATCAAGAATTTATATCTCATTTATTGTTATATAGATTGTATCATCGCATTATGTTTTATTACAAGAATTTTACAAGAGTTAATGCTTTTATAGAATTCATAACAAAATCACAAGAAAATTTATATGTTCTATGTTCTATATATCATCAATGCCTTCATCAATGTTTTGAATATTTTAAAATTTTATAAACACATAAGACATATATGTTTAGAATTTTTATATGGAAAAATGTTTTTTTGCTATATGAATTATTTAAAGATATTGATATTATTCTTTTATCAGACAAAATAACTATAAAAAATATCTATGCATTTGATAACAACAAAAAAAATTCACCTCTCTTATGTTAAAGTTCATTAAATCTTTAGGGATTATATTGAATTATATCATATTATATATTCAAACGTATAGGGTATATGAATTTTAATTTTTTTTATATGCAATATGTATTTGTATTATGCATATAGGAAAATGTGAAAATTAATTTATATATACAGAATTCTCTCCCATCCATATAGGTACATGTTAAAAAACTTAAAATTATATATCAATTTATTTCATATAAGTTGTTATATGATACAGAAATATATATAATATCAAAATAAACAAAAATTAACTGAAAAAAATTCACTTTTTATTGTGGTATATATACAATTTTGTAAATATAATTTATAATTAAATTATATATTTATATATACATCTCATCATCGTATATATATATATATATATATATATATATATATAGAATTAATAAGTGCGCTGTGAATGAGAAAATAAAACTTGAGATGTTACGGTTACCGCAATTTAATATGTTGTTCAACTAAATTTACATTTAATATTTTTATGTAATTTTATACGTTTTATAATTATTATATTGTATTCCTTACAAATACTGCTTACAAATACAAACGGGATATTTATTTATTCCGTTTTGCATATATAATAAAAATTAAATGATATACATCATATCATTTCATTTTGTATATTTTTACTAATAATAAAATAAAAGTATGTATTGTATTATGGTTTCATCCATCACCTTTTTACTAATAAATATATGTGTTTAATTCAAAACTGTGGTTTTTCATAACAAGAAACTTTTGAATTATATATATATATAAGGACGTGACTGCGTGTGAGCTTTTGTTAATTCCAGATTTAATATATAGAACAATTCAGATAAATTTAATATATATAGAGTTATGAGAAAAAATATGATTACGTGATACGCATACATGAAATTTGTATATTTTGATAAAATCTGAATGTGATTTAATAATAATGTTGTTCTTAAACTCCATATAATTGATTTTAATATTAATTAATTAATGGCAATGTCAGAAAATATCCTATAGACAAGGCTTCATATATTGAAATCCGTAATTGAAATCCTATTAAATGAATGTTGGTAATTATATAGTATTGAATTCTTTATTGTAATATGTTCTGGTTGATTGCATGAATTAGAATTAATTTTATTATCATTCCTCTTGATTAATTGCTTAAAATTCATTTAACAAATATTTATAATTAGTAATGTGAATATATAAAAATAATTAAAACCCTCTAATCCATCTCACCTAAAACAATTTATATTTAATATAAAGGACATTTAAAAAAATTATTTGTCTTTTGAGTGAGTGTTTTTTTTTTTGGATATGATGACTGTATTTAATAAAGAACTCTCATGTGCATTTCAATTATATTATATATTTACTTTAACACAAATTAAATAAAAAATATCATAATATAAATAATAAATTGTATAAACAACATAAATCGTTTATTGTATATATACATATATATGTAAATGAAATATATATATTTTATATGTAAATAAATATATAAAAATAACAAATTCATATGGTAATTTCTGATAAGCGATAATCAATTTAGTGTTTATTTTTTTTTTTTTTATTTTTTGGTTTGTATTTGCCTGTTGATAAGCCATACTTTATTTATATATTTATTTATTTATATTATTATATATTATATTATTTATTATTGTATAAAAATTTATATTAATAAATAGCTTTATATATCCAGCAAATTTAATGAACATTTAAATGCTTATTATATATAAGGTGAATTGTACAATGTAAATTATTGTTCATGTAAATATATATATAATATAAAAAATTTTTTATTTAGCTTTATACTTTTCTCTGCGTTACTGATAAAATTAAAATTAAAATAATTTATATAAATATATATAATATATAATACAATTTTATATTATTATTATTTTGCGATAGTATATACCTCTACTAATAAATATACACAAACGTAAAAGCGTATAAAAGAAGGTTATATTAAAATGATGTGGTAATTATATTTTATATATAAAAAATATATAATATAACATATTTATAATAAAACCTAATAATGCATATAAAATATAATTTAATTAATTTTTTTATATAATATATATATATATTTTTAATATTAATTTTCAACGTCATCATGGTCATATTCAAATTCAACTTTTAGATTAGTGAATTGTGCCGTAGACTATAAAATGTATAGACTAGATTTTATTAATTTCTATACATATAGATTACGCGTTGTTTACGGGAAGTGGTGAGAAATTAGTCCGGTTAAATTATCTTTAGAACAGTATAGCTTTATGGGACTATTTAGTAATCCCATTTTCCTTCATCCACACATTTGAAAAAATACCCGATTTTCATGCTTGAAATGACAAAAAAGATGCATTCTTAGTTCATTCTTTTAAGATAATTCTCATGCATGATATCTAAGAATCCAGACAATGTGCCAGGATCTAAAAGTACTTAAATTAGTATAGAATTTTATCATCAATCGATTTGTCATAGGTTGAAATTTACAAACTTATATGTTTTAAGGTGATTATCTATGAAAGGTCTCAATGAACTCCAAAAATTCATTATTTAACAATATATTAAAAAAAACGTCTAGATATAGAATTACTATAAATAAAATGCCATTTAAAAGGTGTAAGAATTGGTCAGAAATTGTCATTATAATCCAGGTAACTTATCTTTAGAACTAAGAAAGTTATAGGAAACTATACAAACCACAAAATTGGGAAAAACGTCATATTTTTATAGGTATTTATATCTTCCTATTTTCGTCTATATATACACCGTAACTAAATATCATCGTTATGAGAAAAAAGTAGTTTTTTTATAGAAAAAAATTATTAAATTTGATTGACGGAGATGATAATAAATGAATTTACAAACATTTTACACTGATTAATGTATATTTATTATAGGATCATCAAGCGTAATATATGTTATATAACAAACAATTTAAAATCCTATTTTGTTCTTTGTTTATTTTTACTATATATCACCTACATAATAATAAATATATAGTTTCGAATAATCCATATTATAAATATCTATATAGTTTTCGTTCGTGTTGTTTAGAGATAGCCCATAAAATGTAAAAGTTTACACATAGTTTATTGAAATATACCTTATTTATTAATATTCCAATAAAAGCACGTCTACTTTATTATACGTATATGTTATATGATAATCATCCCTATAAAAGTGTAAATTTTATAATTGAATTATATATGGAAACTTTTTTTTAGACCTTATTATTAAATCTTTATATGAAATAAAAAAGTTTTCTATATATTATAAATAAAATAAATGTATATATAAAAAAGATTATATAATATATACATATAATATATTATAAAAATATGCGATTTTCATATATTAACATGTATTTTGATTTAAAACTTTTAATAAACCATAATTATAAAAAAAAACATTCCATTAAATTCAAAACCAAACGTTTCAAAATAAACTTATTATACGCTCGCGCAGGGTTTAAGATATGCGATTTAATATTTTTTTTATATATAGGCTTTATATTGTTTTGCTTTAATTTTTAAAATTTTTGAAAGGATTTATATTCAATTAAGCTTCTTAGCTTTATTTACATTTATATATAAGTAACAGTATTTATTTATAAATAATCCTTACTTGTTTAAATTTAACTTTCATTTTTTTTTTGTATTTTTTAAACCACAAAATAAGTTTATGTACATAGAATTATTTATACTTTAAGAATATATAATAATAAATATTATTAAAATATATATTTAAGAATTAATCTATTGTTAAATAGACATTTTTTTTTATATATAAACATCAAAAAATATATATAATCAAAGTAAATTGAATTTAACTTTTGTTGAGATTTCATCCTATTTTTTTTTTTTTGATACTATATCATTTTATATATATAAATAATGAATGAAATATATGTATATACGAAATTCCGCATATAGAACAGAAAAATTTCTGAATGAAATGAAATCTGTTTAGAAAAATAAAATCTATATATATATATATATATATAATATATAGATTTGAATTTGAAAATGTGTTTATATAAAATAATGTATAACATTAATATATAATTTGGTACAATAATAATAATCTAAAAATAATATTATATCATTTGATTTATATACAAAAAAAGTTTACCCATAAATTCAATCATTATAATAATAATGTATATATACATATAAAATGGATATAATGTAAATAATAATACTAATAATAATAATATACATCACATTATACACTATATAATAATATATTTTATTATTATTATTATTGTTATATATATACATACAACATAGAAAAACCATTTAGGAAATTATGTTTCAATCAAATCCTTATCTAAAATGAATGTTTTTGATACAACAACTTTTTTATACACACAATACGAAATTTATATAAAAAATATATATTTACGTGTGAATGGAAGATATATAAATATAATTGATAATATGGACATTTTTTTTTCATTTAAAAGCATGTAGAAAAATTGATTTTTAATTTTTTTTTTAATCTTTCATTTCTAAAAATAACCTTTTATATAATGAGATTTTTTTTATATATAGATTCGAATATATATAGAAAAGAATTACATATATAAAAAATTTGTAAAAAAAATTCAAATCGATCTCATATAGAATTTAATCAATTTTTAGGTATCCTTTATTCTAAAAAAAATAGTTAAAATTAATATTATTTATTTAAGTTATTATATAGATATTTTTACATTTAATATAAAGACATTTCTCTGTTTTTTTTTTCATTATACGAAAATATATGTATAGGTAATGCAAATTTATCTCTATATATACGTGCATATAGTAGATAGATAGATATACCATATAGTGATAGAGAAATATATAATGGCTGTGGTTGGCATTGATTATGATTATTTAATCAAATTTTTGGCACTCGGTGATTCGGGTGTTGGTAAAACAAGTTTTTTATATCAATATACGGATAATGTATTTCATTCAAAATTTATATCAACTGTTGGTATTGATTTTCGTGAAAAGCGTTTGGTATGAAAATGATTAAAAATATTTTTTTGTATTAATTTAACAAATAAAAAAAATCATTTACATTATTTATTTACATGTAGTCATATTCATCACGAGGTAGAACTCACAAAATTCATTTACAATTATGGGATACGGCCGGTCAAGAAAGGTGATTAATTATATAGAGGAAATTTCCATTTTAATTTTATTAATAATATTCTTCTTATTAATAAATTATAGATTTCGTAGTTTAACAACGGCATTTTATCGTGATGCAATGGGATTTTTATTAATATTTGATTTAACAAATGAAAAATCATTTTTAGAAGTTGTCAATTGGATTGATCAATTAAAGGTAATAATAGTAATAATAATAATAATTTTTTAATAAATGAAAATCATTGAAATTTATGAAACATAATAACATTTAAATTATCATTATATAAAAAAACAGGTACATGCATATTGTGAAAATCCCGATATTATATTGTGTGGTAATAAATGTGATCTAGAGCATTTACGTGTGATTAGTGAAGTTCGTGCAAGAGATATTGCCGATAAATATGATTTAACATATATTGAAACAAGTGCAGCTACTGGTAAAAATGTTAGACGTTCAATTGAAATTTTATTAGACAAAGTTATGAGAAGGTTTGAATTACATATAAATATTTTATTTATATATTAAAAGAAATTAAACGTTTAAGTTATACACTATATTATTTTATGCACATAATTATTTTTATACAGAATGGAAGAAGCAATGGAACGTTCAAAGTCACCGGGTAGACGAGGACTTCCAAAACAATTTAATCAACCAGATATTGCCAAATTAATTAAAAATAGTGAAATAACAAATAAATGTTCATGTTAATTTAATTAATGTCCATATATACAATATCGTGTGTATGTACCATTATTGGACATGCATACACAACATAAAATAAAATAAAATGTGTGTGTTTAATAAAATCAATCCAGAAATTCACACATCTGCGACATTATTAATTGTTTATATATTAAATAAATAAAAGAATAAATTATTTTATGTTTTATAATTTTACAAAAATACTGTACAATTTCAAAAATTAAAATATTTATATAAAAAAAAAAAGATTTATATGTATAATTAGTATATTTATATTTTCTATAAGTGTTTTTAAAATTGTGAATCTTTACTCTTATATTAAAAGGTATACAAACAATATTATTATAAGTATATATATATAAAAAGTAATGAATAAAAATAAATTGTGTATATTAAAATTGAAAATAATTTGTTTCACTTGTGATTTACCTGCGTCTATATGTAGTAAATCTTTGTTTTAATTATAAATATTATAATTTTCCCTTTTTTTATTATCACCAGAAAGTTGTTTTTAGAAACGTTTTATTGTAATGTGTTAAAATCAATAAGTGATTATTTTATGCTATATTTTTTTAATGAAATTTTTCATATTTATTTTATTCATCGATTGATTTTTTTTTAATGGTTCGAATTTTTCTTCTATTACTTGATATCCATATATAAATATTACTTAAAATTAATATTCAAACTAATTATATGAAGAGACAACCCGAACCGCAGTGTGTTCCTTTAAAATCAATCAAATATTTTTGTGATATGTTTTCACATCGATTTCTTTCACTTTACTGTTTGAAAATATATTTATATTTATGGTCAAATCAAATAAAATTATTATATCCATTTTTTTTAGTTTTGGTTTACAAATAAGTAAAATTATGGTTTATGGAATATATACTATTATAATATTACTTTGTAATTGTAATTGTTTTTTTTAAATGGTTTAGAATTTTTACCATAAGTTATAGAAAATATATAATATAATTATGTTAAATTTATTATATAAATTTATGTATAAAGAATAATTTTCTAATGTGTGAAAAACTGTTTGTGATATAGAATATAATGTATTAAACATTATATTGTTATATAATTGACATTATTATGTGTATTATTATATAGAAAATATATAATACGGACAGCTCTTATTTGTATAAAAAAATATAAATATATATATATATAGATAATGATTAATAAAATTACTTTTATATTTTGTTAAATATACTTATATCAATTTGATTTAAATTTAATATAAATTAAATTTTATGAATAATTAATTTGGTTTTTATTTTAATGTGCCTTATTTAATCTATATATATCATTTCTTTATGTATAATTATGCAGCTTAGTATATTTTACATCATGATAAAAGTATTGAAAATTCCTTATTCTTAATCATTTATTGTGCGTTTCTTGCTTCGGATAATAAATATATACGAGAGAAGTTTACAAATAAATCAGAAAGTAAAAATAAAAATTTTTCATTCCAAATATGTTAAATTTAATATTAAAATTCCTTTTATTTGGTGGATTATCATTTCAATTGAGAAATGCTAAAATTCAAATGGTAATACTGTCGTTTTGGGGAGTTTTTTTATTTGTAATTGTATTCGGAATGGTAATATTTATTATTGTATCTATATGATTATTTTTATTATACAAAAATTCATAAATTTTTAAAATGATTATCCATGATTATAATATACATTTACTAGTGGTTATATTTACATGAACATTTAAATGATCTTTCAACGGTATTTAAAAATGTTGTATTTGGATTTGGAGTATCAATGGCATTTGTTAAATTAATTTTATATACACCAAATAAAATGAAATATTTTCATTTATTTAAAGCTTTGGAAGAGCACGTACATTTAAGTAAATAAAAATATATAAATTTTCTTAATTTTTAATTATATAATAATATTTAATTAATTTTTTTTAATTATAATAATTTTTAATTCTTAATAATTAATTTTTGTTTTGTAACCTCAATGTGTTATTATTATGTTAAAATTATTTTTTATATAGGAATATCATTTGATAGTAATAAATATTATGATTTAGCTGAAAAACAATCTCGTATATTTTTTGGTTGTGTTGCAATTCCTACATTTTTTACTATTTTTTATTTAACAATTTCACCAATAATTATTATAATTTATAAATATTGTAATGTAACATTAAGTGATACGGATTTTATTCCACCGGTACATACAAGGTAAAATATGCGTTGATTTATTTGTTTTTAAGTTTTTCCATAAAATTAATTAATAAATGTATATAGTTTATTTTTTGATAATAAAACATCCCCAGGATATGAAATTACATTTATTATTTTTGGAATTTCATTTTTTGGTGCCGCTTTTGCTGAAGTCGGAATCGATTCATTATTTGTGGGTATAATATTGTATTTGTTAGCATCATTTAAAGATCTACAAATGATGATTTCAAAATTGAATGATACAATAATATTCGTCAATAGTAGTAATGATAATAATAGAAAATTCAATACCGAGTTTTATCAACACATAATCAGATGTATAAAATTTCAAAATTATATTTTAAGGTAATTATATTTTAAGGTGCACCGTGTATACGCGTATTGGGAAATTTATTATTCGATAGTAAATATATAAATAAATCAATCTTAAATACAGAACATTTTAAAATTATTCGATGTTTTTTTTTGTTTTAAACATATATATTTCGAAATCAGTAAAACATTTCAGGTAATCCTCATATTCTCTTGGTGGTTAAACACTCCAATTAAAATGCGCTTTCCAGATTTACTAATTATAGTATATATAGTAGTGTATAATGTATACAAATAGGATTTCAGTTAATAAGATTTTTATAAATTATTTTTGATATTTTTAGTTGTCAGAAAATGCTTGAGAATGCTTATACAACATTAATCTTTGCGACTGCTGTTGGGATATTGTTTAGTTTGTGTTCATGTATTTTTTGTATAACGAAAGCAGTATGATTTCATTTCTTCTTCTATATTTTATTCCATTGGTATAGTAATAATATAATTGATCAATTTTTTATTATCAATAGAAAGACGAAGAATTTCTTTTGTTCGTTGCAATGATCGCAGCTTCAAATTTTATGATATTATCATACTTATATTTTGGAGATTTATTAACGACAGAGGTATATTGCGCAACAATCCATTAAATTATATTTAATTTCTCACAATATGCATTTTTTGTTAATGATCGTCACTTTAAAAGGGTACAAATATTGCTAAATTGGTTTATAATGGACATTGGTATTTATGTTCAGTACATCAAAGAAAATATATTGTACAATTAATTCAATTTAGCCAAAAAGTGCGGTATATCAATGGATTGTATTTTATTGACTGTTCTATGGAAACATTTTCAAAGGTAGAAGTGATAGTTATTATAATTGAATAAATATTTAATTTTATTCCTTATTTTTATAGATTATACAAGCATCATTTTCGCTAACTGCAATCATGAGAAATTTCGATTGAATTCAATTTAATAAACATACACAATTATTGGAGATACAATTAAAAAATTAATAAACAAAAAAAAAATTAAATTTATTCAATTTTAGTATTGTCTTTATTTAAACATGGAGTATTGTCTTGACAATATTAAATGTATTGTTAAACATTTAGTATTGTCTTTATTTAAACATTATATAAATTAAAACAATAAAATTTAAGCTGTAGTTTGATTTTCCTTGAAATGATCCTTTTTGAGTGGTCCCCATATAAATGACCATTTGTCGGCTGGTGTTTGGAAACGACCATGTCCCATTTTTGATGATGTATCAATGAATTTAAGATTGATTTTGCTTCTAATGCTGAACGTTTTGTGTGTACCAATAATGATTTACGTAACTTAAAAGTACGTTTTTTTGAACCGATACAGCATCCTCATTCAACATAACAAAATCATTGTCGATTTCCAATATTATGTATATTATGTATAATCTATATTATTGTGCATATATACGCACATTCAAATCAATATATATATATATGTCTGTCTGTATATAAATTTATTTAATTAATTTACATTTGTTGTATAAGTATGATTAATTAATTAATGAGTAAAAGTATGATTAATTTTTGTGTTTAATAAAATCAATCCAGAAAAAAAATATACATACAGAGTTTTCATTCACACATCTGCGAAATCAATTGTTTATATACTAATAAATAAAATAAATAAATAATTTTATGTTTTAATTATACAAAAATACTGTACAATATCAACAATTACAATATTTATATTATAAGTATTTATTTTCCAAACAGTTAATATAATAAATATGTGTATCTATACTCTTATATTAAAAGATATATACAAACAATTATATATTATTAAGTATATATACAAAATAAAGGATAAAAATAAATTGTGTATATTAAAATTGAAAATAATTTGTTTCATTGCGTGGTCTAGCTATTAAATTATCTAAAAACGTATAATCACATACACTTGAATTTATTAATATTTATATATATTTATGAATACATATGAATAGTAAACAAAACTGAAAAAACTGATTATAATTTTATCTGTCGGATGATGAGTCAAGAGGTGATAAGATAAGTAAATAATGCTCGCACACAAATATACAAAATACAGGTGTTTACAGAAAAGTGTACATTTATATTTATAATAAACATTAATTCAGTTGATTGTATAAATTCATTTGAAATGCAATGCGTTAATTGAATTTATCATTTTTAAAATTTTTTATTATTATTTTATCTTAAACCGGTGAAAAATTATTCATTTCATTTTGTTATATAGTCGTATTGATAAATACATAACAAATATATAAAAACCTTATTGGTGCGTGAGTGAGGTGTATTCATTATATATATATATTTACAAAGAAAATTTGGTGTTCAATTTATAGAAAAAGTGGATTTTCTAAGTACTTATAGAATAATACTAATTTTATTATTATGAATTTATAGTACATATATTTTTTGTTGTTGTTGTTGTTGCTGTGGAAGTGCATCAAGGACAGGATATATTACATTTAAATTTTTATTAAGCAATATTTACAACGCAACGTGTGTGTGATAAATTCAATCACATATTGTAAGCCTTTATTCATATATATATAGACACAATATGAGCGATAAAACAATAACCCAAATAAAATATAAAAAAACTTCATGCTATTATTGTAATGAATGGTTAGATAATGATAATTTTAAGGTAATATAAAAAAAACAGAAGAATGACAAAATGACAATCAAATTTAAATTAAAATTAATTTAAATTTAAATTTTTAAAACATTATATTTATAATAATAAGATAAAATAAAATGCGTATAGTGTATGTTATATTTTGTATAATATTAACAAAAACATATTATAATTTTTAATTTTCTTATCGCAATATATAAAAAGCTTATCACTCTTTATAAATATCGCATCGTGTTTCAATACAAAAAAAAAACCTTTATGTTTATTTAACAATTCAAAAAAAAAAATAAAAATAATTTGTGTTTATCTTTTGTCTATTTCATTTTTGTTTATTTTTTTCTTTTATGATTTTTTTTTTTTAAAAAAAATATCCAGATTCATTTATTACATTGTGGTCAAATGCTAGAAAAATGTCCAAATGATTGTACATCGTATGTACAAAGAAAATGTATGAATAATCATTTAAAAGAATGCCCTAAGGTTATACGAATTACCGCACATAATAATAATAATATCGTTATAAATAAAGAAAATGTTGATGAGAAAACTTTGCAGTCCATTGAAATAAAATCAAATGTAAATGGTAATGATGATAGTTTGGAAAAAAGAAATGGAGAAAATAGTTTTGTCTATCAACATCAAGATTTTAATGATTTGGCCAAAGGGATATTAATAATAGAACAAGATATTGGTGCAATACGATCGGCATTACATGAAGAGACTAGACAACGGCATCGTCTAATAACCGATGTTGGTAGTTTACGAAAACGTAATCAAATATCCGATGAATGGACGTCAAAGGTTGGTGATGTTTTAACCGCTCTAAAAAAATGTTTAAACGAAGAAACGGAAAGTCGATGCATTGACATACGAACATGTAAAGAAGATGTTACAAAAATGTGGTATCAATTACAGGTACTTATACAATAACAATTATATATTATTTTAAGGATATTTCGTACGTGCATGAAAATATTATTGTTATATATAGAAGAATAAATATATATCTTAATTTTATAGTTTCATTTACCATTTAAGATATTCTAAAAAATCAAATCATCTGTAAATAAACGTAAATATTAATATATATTATATTTCAAAATTCTTTATTTATATATATATATATATGTATATATATATATAGCAAATTGAAGAATGGCGTTTATAACACACATACCTTCCCTATATTATATATATCTGTTATATATATATAGTTCTCAATATATGCGATTATATTTGTTAAAATCAAAATCAAATATCAACTCCATACATAAAATGTGCATTATGTACATTTATTAAATATTTTACATTTACTAATATTATTTATAACAAATCAACAAAAAAAAATATACTTAATATATAGGCCTTCTGCTTTTGATGACAGCACTCTTCCTTTTTTTCTTGAGCTGGATTCAGCACTGGTTCCACTGAAGCTGCATTTCATATAGTATTTCCATACGATTAATTTTTTATATTAATATAAAATATTATATTATGATATTAATATAAAATATTATATTATATACTTTGCGTTTTTTTTTACTACTTAATTTTTTTTTTCTTTTATATATATATATATAAATATTATTAGATTATTAATTAATTTTTTTTTTAAACTTTTACTAATTATTTTATAAATTGCTTTTTTTTTTTTTTACACTCAACTTTGTTCTTTCAGTGCTTATTCCCGACTAAAAACTCTTACAAAAAAAAAACTTTAACCCTTTCTTTTACCTTTACCTGACTAGAAATTTCTTTTTAACATTAACATTTCTCTTTACATTTTTACAATACTCACAATTTTAACATTAACAACTAATTTACAATAATTACCCTGAAACATAAATATTAAATCAACTTATCCTATAAACAAACCAACTTAAAACTACTTAATTTTATATATAAATTAAATAATACATAATGCACCCTCTATATATGTATATTTTATATTAATATTAATCCCAACTAGAAAATCGTTACATTAACCCCTTCCATAAATAAAAAAAATGTAAATCATAATGAAGACTTTTCAATAATTCATCATTATGAGCATTTTTTTTTCATAAGGCCAAAACAACCACAAATTAAACAATTAAATCGAACGCGAAAATTTAAAAAACCAACCCAACTTTATTAAATCTGCAACCCAAACAAAAAAAAAACATAATCATCAGGACTTTTACTAAAAGGAATTTTACATTACATTTTTACCAGCTCTACATTCATTAACTACATCCATCCATACCATTAAAACCTTCATCCATTTCCATCCATATCATAATCTACTCTACACCAATCATCTTAATCCACGATAATAATCGCTACTTCTTCCATTAAACTTTACGAATTTACGATACGTAAATGAGAACAAGCATTTAAGGTTGTCCCAATTACTATATTAATAAATGCTGGTGAGTTGTCAGTTCCCGAGAACCCACACCGAAACCGTTTTCGAACATAACTGCCCAAGTTTCCAGCATCGCGCGCTAAAAATAATCTTCCAATTCATTCACTAATCAACCGATGGTAAAGGAGTAACACTCGTTACCAATTAATAGTTCAAACCGATTAATTACCTTTTGAACTACAGCTGATCGTTACAAACCAGATAGTCTTCCTACCCTATTATCAATCACAAAACATATCCTTACTCCACTACCGGGATAGTTTTCTAATAACACATTTGCTACCACATACATACATAACCATTACTAAATCACAAACAGAAAACTATGTCCAACAGTACGTAATATATTCCTATACTACTTGATAGACGCGCCTTTATTAAGACCTAATCCTTATCACAGCTACAAACATAACCAAAATCTGTTCATTACTTATAACATACAATTGATATAATCTTGTTGCCCAATTACATCCATTCATACTCAACACCCACACCCAAAATAAACAAACATTTTATCTTAACCCCTACTTACATAATACCATAATTATTCAAATATTTAACTAAATACTAGGCATTAAATCACAAATCAAAACAAACTATCTATAGTTATATACTATGTCCCTTACATCTAACCATTACTATATACAATAGATACCAAAATACCCAACAAACACATTTTTCCTTTTTTTAACTACTAGGTAATTACAACTAATAATACCCACTATCCATTTTTTATATCCTTTACGTGATACTTTCCTATACTACCATCTTCATCTTGTAATACATACATTACATCGGATTTTTTTTCCAATACGCAAGCTCTTATAAATTTAGGCAACAATTTAGCCGACCGAAACTTAGTAGCATCTGATTTAATAAATGACCTATGATACACCGTGTCACCTACCTGATAAACCAATACCCTTTTTGTCTTATCATAATATCTTTTATTACGTTCATACGCCCGCAGCATTTTCTTTTGAATATTCTCATAAATATTTTCAAATTTATTTAAAAATTCAACTCTATTCCGAATTACCTCTTCATCTGAAACATTGACTCCCCCATCATATAAAATATATTCATTTGGCGACCCAACATACTCCCTACCAAAATTTAAATAAAAAGGGGTATACCCAGTGACATGATTGATTGACGTTTTTAATGCCAGATTTATATATTGTAAATGTTTATCCCAATTTCTATGATTTTCTTTGACATACGCGCGTAACGCCATACCTATTGTTTGATTCGTACGTTCGGAAAAATTAGACTGTGGATGGTACAATGCCGTCCACCACATCTTGCTTATTCCAAACTTCTTTAACATTGCAACGAATTCTCGACTTTTAAATTGACTTCCATTATCCGCCATTATTATTTGCGGAACACCGTATTGACAAAAAATACTTTCCTCCATAAATCTCACAATCTTTTTAGCCGTGGCCCCTCGCACCGCCTGTAATATTGGAAACTTCGTCACCCAGTCACAAACCACAATAATATATTTATTTTGATTAAATGATCTCGGAAACGGTCCTATTATATCTACCGACAACATCTGAAACGGCCTAGTTGCTTTACGAAATTTACCCATCAAACCTATTCGTGCCTTCGCATCATGTTTAATTTCTTTGCATATTCGGCATTCTCGCACATACTTTTTTACATCTTTCGCCAAATCCGGCCAAAAGTAACGCTGCTGAACCCTTGCCGTGGTACGCCTTATTCCCATGTGAGAAGCAGTTGGACTATCGTGACAATCATACAACACCTCACCACGAGCCGATTCTGGAATTACTAACCTTAATGTATCTTCGTTTATTACCGAATTACGCGTTTTATGTGGTTTATGATATAATTTACCTTCTATCAACCTCCAGTTACTAAACAACTCCGGATTTAATGCCACCCTAGCCATCATATCTATATACCATTTATCGTCTCCGCTAGGTTCAAAACTAATAACATTCACTTGATAAATACGTGACAACACATCTGGGACCACATTTACTATTCCCTTACGATGATGAACATTGTAATCAAATTGCGATATTCTTAAAATCCATCTAGCCAATCTTCCCGGCGGGTTTTCCTGTCTTAACAGCCATATTAATGAAAAGTGATCGGTATATAAATCAAAATTATAACCCTCTATATACGGACGAAAACTTTCAACTCCAAACACCACTGCCAATAATTCTTTTTCCGTGGCCGAATACAACTTTTCATTGCCCCTAAATTTTCTACTAGCAAATGCTATGGGCGCCTCATCTTCTCCCTGACACAAAACCGCGCCAACACCATAATTCGATGCATCACAACACACCGAGAACTTTTCATCAAAATTTGGCATGACCAAAACTGGACTCTTAACCAACGCTTCTTTTAATGAAACAAACGCTTTTTCCGCCTCTTCATTCCATTTAATAGTTTTACCCTTTGACCGACCTTTAGTTAATTCACATAACGGGGCGCAAATACTGGCAAAATTTTGAATAAACCTTCTATACCATGATGATAAGCCAATAAATCGTTTAAGTTCAGTATACGTGTTTGGTCTTGGATAATTGACAATGCTTTCTACTTTATTTGGATCGGTCCTTAAACCCTTTTCATCGACCACATATCCCAAATATTTTAACGAGGATCGACAAAAACAAGATTTGTCATAATTGATCCTTAAGTTAGCATATCGTAATCTTTCCAATACAAATTCTAACGTGGAAATATGTTCGTCAAATGTTTCTGTTGCTATGATTAAATCATCCAGATATACAAATATTTTATGGTCAACCGCCGCGAAAACTTTCATCATTAATCGTTGCATGAACTGCGCGCTATTTGATAATCCGAACGGAAGTACTTTAAATTGAAATAACCCCATACCAGGCACGGAAAACGCCGTTTTTTCTTTCGATTCATCCGCCAGTGGTATTTGCCAATACGCATCTTTTAAATCTATCGAGGTTAAATATTTTGTTTTCCCCAATCTATCTAAAATTTCGGATACACGTGGTAGCGGATACCCATCTTTTTTCGTGACCTCATTTACCTTTCGGAAATCCAAACATAAACGATCCCTACCATCTTTCCTTTTGACCAATACTACCGGACTACTCCACGGCGAGAAAGAAGGTTCCACGACGTCTAATTCAATCATTCGCCTCAATTCCGCATGTAACCGTTCGCGTATAATCGGCGAAACCGGATAGGTTCTTTGTTTTATTGGTAATGCTTTACCAGTATCAATTACGTGCTCTATTAATTGCGTACGACCCAATCTACCATCACCCAATAACCGAAATTGCAACTGCAGATTTTGTAAAATTTGATTTTGTAAAGGCGTTAACGAATGTAGATCGTGAATAGTGGTAATATTATTTTGTTTTTCAACCATTTCTACCGCATTAATCGACCATGATTGCTCCCCCCTATTCGGATACAGCATTATATCAAATTGTCGCCAAAAATTAACTCCCAATATAATACCAGCATTTAACGAAGGCACCGCGTGCACCAATATAATCGACATTTCATTCTTGAATTGCATTGGCACATAAAAAACCCCGGACATATTATGACTTGTTTTATCCACTGTGATCATTGATGATTTATACTTTGTATCAATTCGCAAACCCAACTTTTTTAACATTAAAATCCCCGAATATCCCGCAACCGAAATATTAGCCCCGCTATCAAGTAAAAATTTATATATACACCCAAAAATTGTTACCCCAACGTACGGCCTATTATCTTCAACATTAATATTATCGAACATTTTATATACTTGTTTATTTATGGACCCATTGCCATATTCTGAACGTCTCTTGGTCCGTTTTGTGACGTTCCTGACTGAAAATTCGTTGACTCACTATACCGTGTATTGTTATTAACCCCCGCCCCAAAATTATTATCAACTGCGCTGGCCATGTAACTCACATTCCGATTTTGGTTTACCGTCGGATTGTTATTCGCCCTTGGATTTTGAATATTATTATTATTACTATTATAATTATTGTTATTATAACCATTACCATTATAATTATTATTATTATAACGATTATTATTATAACTACTATTATTATTTCGCAACATTCCTCGATTATTATGCAAATTATTTGAAGGTACATACTCATTTATTCTCGTATTCTGCTCCCTTCTTTCAACATTGGCGTTTCCCCCATAAGGTCTTTGAAAACCCGGGTTTGGAGCCCTATATTGATTTCGATTGACACCATAATTTTCTGAATTTATTCTCGTATATAAACGATTCGCATTATTCTGTACCGAGGTTCGATTAACATTAATATTATTCCGATTTGGATTCTTTAATAACAATTCACTATACTCAACCTTTTTACACATATATTTTAATTGTTCCACGTTATTGAACTCGACTGTGTTTAATGACCGTACATAGTTACTTAATAAATTTCTGTATATTATCATGGTTTTTTCAGTTTCTGATATTTGTACTGGTAATTCCATAAAAAGGTTTTCTATTTCAGCGAAAAAAGCCACTACCGTTTCATCACGTTTCTGAACCCTATTTCTTATTTGTTCCATTATAGAATCTTGGGTTGAGAATGGTTCAAATTCGTTTAAAAAATGTGTTTTAAACACTTCCCATGATGTTATATTGACCCTTCTCTTCAAGCTTCTTAACCATTTTAATGCTGTTTCGGAAAAAAGTTCAGTTAACCCTGGCAAAATATCATCCAACCTTAAACCTCGTGCATTCACATGTTCCTCCACTGTCAACAAAAATTCCCGTGGAGTTATTTTATCGTTTACCCCATGAAATTTTATTTTCCATCGCCATAGGTCCGGACATATATGATTGGAGTTCACTACACTGTTCACATTATCAGAACTACTATTTTGTACCCCATTATGTCTCATATTACCATTTAACACATTCTGCGTAGCCCCAAAATTACTTGATACTGATTGCTGCAAATAACCACCCATTCTTGGCGCGTTACCCTGACTACCCGTATTTGAATATGTTAGTTGACCCACTGATTGTGACATACTATTTACTCCTGTGACATTCGATACATTTATAGACGTATGAGCCCGATTTGCTGGTAACCCATGCATAAACGTTCTTTCACTATTGGTGTTATTGCTATTCGACGAACTACCGATTGGTACCGTCCTCACATAATCCCGACTACATTCTAAATTATTGTTGTTAGTAATCGCAGTCGTTATTGGAAGATTATACGCTTGTACTGGGGTGAAAGAAACAACGTTTGTTCCCGGATTTGTTATAGATTCCCCGCGCGTTATATTAAGCGTAGGTGACCTAATTTCATTTGCTGTCGTTTCATTAGTTGACACTGGATGGTTCACACTCCTCGCCGAAGCACCGTTCAAATCATTCATCCCACTAACGGATCCCTGAATATTACTACCTATGGTGTTCACTCCCTTTTCTATCCTTAAGGAAGCCAAACACGTTGTACGAAAGGCCCCAACATTAGACGCTAATACTATTTTTATAGTCATAATGATTTGTTTTATTTTTTGTATGATTCTGTTTTCTATTGATTTGAAGGGTTCTACGCTCGGCAATGACCCCTTCAATAATCTGTTCACCCTCAACGATAAAAAAAATAAATTGGCCAATGTCGACGCTAATATATCTGCATCACTTTCATTATATACAGATTCATATGCATTAATTTTTTCTAAAATGTCGTTCGCTTCTACATAAATATCATTTAATAAAGGGTACTCCGTTTGATCTACTTCGACTTGTTCTTCTTGAATTAATAATTCATATAATACGCGACGTAATTTACGAGCAGATTCCGAGGTGGTAAAACTTTTTCCCCGCACCCTTAATTCATAATGAACCAAGTCAATATCAATCGCATCGGTTAATGACGATAGAGGGATACTTTCGACTATCGATTCGTCGGACATTTTCAGTCAAATTCTGGTATCTAAATATATAACAAGCAAAACATATAAAAAAAAATAATAACAACTTAACTTATATTTATTTATAATTATTTCTCAATCAATATCATATATGTTTATAATATAATAATATCGATACAAAATAAATTATATACTCAATTTTTATCCAATCTGTATATCCCCTTATTTAAGAGATTTCCACTATGTTTTAATACTTGTTCCACTATTTCCATAAATTACAATAAACCACCTAACAAAAATAACCTAATTTGCGTATTTCCAAAAAACAAAAAAAACAATTAAATTAACAAAAAAAAAAAAACAGAACCTTGTAATTTCACTTTACCACTTATTTAATCTATCATTCATATATATATAACCACATATAACTAAATAAATCAAACTAATTCATTCATATTCTTTTTCTCTTTTATTTCTAAATCACATAACTTTTACTTTTATTTTTACTAAACCACTATATATATATTATATTCACACTATTTATTCATAACGAAAGCACTTATTTTATTTTATTATTTAATTATATATAAACAAAAAAAATTTTTTTTTTTCATAGGCGTCCTAATAAAAGTTACTTTTATTCTTAATAATGTATTTATTGTTCTTAACAACCCTTTTTTATTTTATTTTATTTTTAGAAATTTCGCGATTCTTCCTTTTCTATATTTTTCCACTATATATAAAAAATTCTATTATTCATAAAATAATTACTTTTGCTTTCAAATGACCTTGCATTGTATGATCCCATAATAATTAATTTTCATACTTTTCCGTTTTAAATCAATTATTCGTTTTTTTTTTTTTTTATTTTTTTTTTTTTTAACCTTTCATCCCGTTACCTCATGCACACTATTATAATTAAAACATACATCATACCACTTTCTGGCAATGTAATAAAAAATTCCCTTAATTACTATTCTTTATCTGGAAATTTTCCAATACCGTTTTTAGTATTTCCGGAAATTTCCAGTACAAATTTTCTTTTCGACTTCGATTCAACTATTAAATCCCGGTTGAGCCCCCAAAAATATAACACACATACCTTCCCTATATTATATATATCTGTTATATATATATAGTTCTCAATATATGCGATTATATTTGTTAAAATCAAAATCAAATATCAACTCCATACATAAAATGTGCATTATGTACATTTATTAAATATTTTACATTTACTAATATTATTTATAACAAATCAACAAAAAAAAATATACTTAATATATAGGCCTTCTGCTTTTGATGACAGCACTCTTCCTTTTTTTCTTGAGCTGGATTCAGCACTGGTTCCACTGAAGCTGCATTTCATATAGTATTTCCATACGATTAATTTTTTATATTAATATAAAATATTATATTATGATATTAATATAAAATATTATATTATATACTTTGCGTTTTTTTTTACTACTTAATTTTTTTTTTCTTTTATATATATATATATAAATATTATTAGATTATTAATTAATTTTTTTTTTAAACTTTTACTAATTATTTTATAAATTGCTTTTTTTTTTTTTTACACTCAACTTTGTTCTTTCAGTGCTTATTCCCGACTAAAAACTCTTACAAAAAAAAAACTTTAACCCTTTCTTTTACCTTTACCTGACTAGAAATTTCTTTTTAACATTAACATTTCTCTTTACATTTTTACAATACTCACAATTTTAACATTAACAACTAATTTACAATAATTACCCTGAAACATAAATATTAAATCAACTTATCCTATAAACAAACCAACTTAAAACTACTTAATTTTATATATAAATTAAATAATACATAATGCACCCTCTATATATGTATATTTTATATTAATATTAATCCCAACTAGAAAATCGTTACACGTTTAGAAATGCGTATGCGAATCGATCATTTACAAAGTGAAATGATTGAAGATGATAATATTCGTGAACATTTAGATATGATAATCGGTGATAATCGAATCTCTTTCACGAAAATTGGTGATTTAGAAAGGGAATTAAATGAATTGAAATTACAATTAGTCGAAGAACGTACTTCATTTGATACACAAAATAATCTATTAACCAAAAAAATTAATGCATTAGAAGAAATTATTGAAGAACAACAAATGCAATTAGCGTTAGTATTTTTTATTTTCAAATTATATATTATAATGTTTAATTTTTTTATTTTAATCGTAATATATATAGTTTAATGCCAGTAAATAATTTAACACAATTTAATGAATTAAAATCACAAATGCAAATTGAACAAAATATTAAAAAGGCTGAAGTGTCGGTGAAACAAGAAAAATTAGATTTTGAAATAAAAGGAATGAAACATATTGTTATGGAAACGGAAGATAAATGTGATAAATTGGAAAAAATAGTTATTAATGCAAAACATACAGTTTATAAAACAAAACAAAATTTAGCCGATTTAGATATTCATTTAAGGCATCAAAAAAAATTAATGGGTATTCATAATTGTCGTGGCCATTTAATATGGCGCATTGATGAATACGATATGAAATTGGCCGATGCAAAAGAAAATGATACAACATTACGTAGTCCTATGTTTTGTAATAAACAATATGGATATACATTAAGGGTATATATATTTGTATTTGAGAATAAAATAAAGAAAAGGTATATAATAAAATTATATTTTATGTATATATACTGCTATATTAAATATATAGTTGGATGTTAATCTGGATGGCATTGGAACATGGAAAGGACGTAATTTAATTGCATGTTTAACGGTGGTTGCCGGTGAATGGGATCCTTTATTGGTATGGCCTTGTAAATTACAGGCAGACATAATATTACGGGATCAACCGAATGATTTAAATTTGGTAGGTATATATATATTATTGAATTGTTTTTTATTTTTGATTTTTGAAATTTATTTTTCACACATTTGCGTTTGTCACATATAAAATATGTATAGGCAAAAGATTTTTGTAAAACAATAACTGTTAAACGTAAACATGAACAATACGAACAAAATCAATATATTTTTATTTCACATAAAACGATTGTATCATGTAATTATCTTAAAAACGATGCAATATTTTTTGAAGTAATAGTACATAAAAGTAGTTAATATAATAAATCTATAATTAAATTTAACAATTTAAATAGTATTTAAAATATATAAAT